>ML778906.1:711269-724003 GCA_009831015.1 Picea engelmannii | reverse complement strand
CCCCCCCCCCCCCCCCCCCCCCCCTTATTCACTTTGTTGGATAGTAGAATGCCCATAAGACTTTGAAATAATTAAAGAAAAAATCATAACAAACCCCGAATTTAAAGGTCCTAAGTGGGGCATTCCCTTCCACATGCATACTAATGCATTTGACAAGGCATTAGGGGTAGTTTTAGACCATCAAGAAGACAAAATTCCCTTTGCAATTTATTTTATCGAGAAAAAATTATCTGGTGCAGGGTTGAATTATATTGTCACATAAAAATAATTTGTTGCAATATTTTATCCCATTAACAAGTTTATATGCTATGCTACAGAATATCCAGTATTTGTGCATACAAATCATGCTACCATTAGATATTTGATGAACATAATTGAAATTAATGGTAGGATCATTAGATGGCTTTTATTGTTGCCAGATTTTAAGATGGTTAAGTGGTAACCCTTGAGGAAGCTACAAGAAAGTATAAATAAGAGGCAAGGCTCTCTCATTTTAATCACACTTGAGCATATTAAATATCGACAAGTGACTAAGGTAACCAAAGGATATCTAAGCCAAATTTTAGAGGGAAGGTGAAGTAAAGAAGGCCAAAATTCAAGGGAGGATAAATTCTTTTGATGATTCTTTCTAAGATCTATATAGCAAATATCCCATGCGGGGCATTCTCTACAAGTTCTATCTCTAGAATCAGCCAGAATTCAACAAGGTATTCCATTTTTGCTATAACGCCTTTTCTGAGAGGTTCCAAGTAGTGAAATCTGTAGGAATTGCATAAAATACACTGAAGAACATTGTGTACCATTTTCAGATCTTTATTCATTACAGGTACATAGTTATGATTATTGCAAGTAAGGGTTGTTGACTAATCCAAAATTAGTCGTGTGAGACTAAAGTAAAGTTTGATAAAATGCTAGTTTCTTTTTGTCAAAGTTAAGGAAGGTTTGCAGATATGTGATCATATACACCAGGTCTATTACAGAGTTACAAATCAGATTTGGATGATGAAATTGATGAGGGATTTTGGTTGAGGTATGTTACAGATAGAGCTTGTATAACAGTGAGGTTGTGGCACATTGTTTGATGTAATGGTTTATGGTATTTGGTTATGGATAGTGTGATGTATTACTAGAGGACTTTTGATGGTTATATTGGTATATGTATTTGGTATATCGTTGAGGTACATGTTGGGTACATGGTTGAGACAAGTAGTTGATGAGTTGGCACACACATGAGGTGCATAGTTGATGATGTTGGTACATCTTGATGAGTCATAGTTTATGTGTATTTGATGCATGATTGGTACATATTTGGTGCATGGTTGATGCACTCATTGATGGTGCAGGTTGGTGCATGGTTGATGAACTTGTTTATGGTACAAGTTGATTACAGGTTGAGATACAGGTTGATGCATGGTTGATGCACTTGTTTATGATACATGTCGATTACAGGTTGTTTGGTACAAGTTGGTTCATGGTTGATGCACTTGTTATGGTACAGGTTGATGCATGGTTGATGCACTTGTTTATGGTACAGGTTGATTGGTACAGGTTTACAGCAGTATATCTCACAGTGATAGTGTGACAGTGGTTCCATCATTCTACTTCTACGTCAGGGAAGTTGGACGGGGCAAGGACAAGTGGTTGTAGCCACCTTCCGGTTGTAGCCGTAGAACATAGGGGTTGGAGCCTCCTTCTGGTTGTAGCTAGAGAATTGGGGAGTTGGAGCTTCCTTCAAGTTGTAGCCAGATAAACTAGGGGGTTGGAGCCTCCTTCTGGTTGTAGCCATAGAATTGGGGAGTTGGAGCTTCCTTCAGGTTGTAGCCTAAGAAACTTGTTGAAAAGTCAACAAGAAACATGTGTCTAATTTACTTTTCCCTTAAATAAATTGGACAATAAATATTAATCTATTATCGCATAATTACTTGAAATAATTAACTGAAATGGAAAATCGGTTAACTATGGGAAATTTGAGTTCAAAGGTTGGTTGGTAAGACATGGAGGTGACTTGAAGTTGTAACAGAGTTATAAGTGTAGTTATGAGAGTTGGGAACTAGTTTAACTCAGTTAAGTGAGTTAAGCCCAGTTGTACTAGTTGTAACTGAACTTACACTAGTGAGAGTTTAGTGAATTAATTATTAATTAATTCAAAATCAGTGAACTCGCATGCAACTGAAGATTCACCATGGTTAACTACATGCATGTCAGATCCAGTCGAGACCTAGTTGAGATAACAGGTGAAAGGGACAGTTTGGCTATCAGTCGTGATTTGAGTGAAGTGCACTCATGCAATCACACATGCAGTGGATATGCTCAAGAGCATGTGCAAACTAGGCAATTTGAATTCATTGTGAGAATTCTAATTGTAGGGATTGTGCAGAGGAGGCAGGTTGTCTGGAGACAGAATATTGGCACATGAATTTGTCAATTTTTGTATGACAGTGTGAGACGATTGTATTGTACTGAGAGCTCTTGGATTAGAGTTTTGTATGAGATTGTTTCATGATCCATGATATACATAATATATGATAGTGGGGTTTTTAGCTTTATGTTTTCCCTGTAAAACTTTTGTGTTATGTGTTCTTGATATTTCACTTTGTGATCATGGTTTAATTTCCGCAAGAATATTAGTGGAAGTGATTATGTATTTAACAATGGCATATAATTGTTAGATCAAGATAATCACAGGAAATACTTAATTTGTATTGAAATTTCTACATGGTATCAAAGCCACGGAGCCACGGAAGTGAGGTGCGAAAATAATAGTATTTTCGCAGGTCTCGTCTCTGGTAGGGTGCGATGGCATAGTACTGAAAACTTCGCACATTGTGACTGAACCATCTTCCTTTCAGGAAGCAGTTCAGGGTCCCACTTGGTTTGATGCTATGGTGGAAGAGTATGACTCCATTTCAAAAACAGTGCATGGGAAATTGTCCCAAGACCGGTCGACAAATCAGTGGTAGGTTCGAGATGGATCTACAAGGTAAAGCAAGTTGTTGATGGGAGTGTGGAGAAATAAAAGGCTAGGTTTGTGGCCCGAGGCTTCCCACAGATCGAGGGGATAGATTATGATGAGACCTTTGCACCTGTCGGAAGGTACTCTTCCATAAGATCCATCCTTGCAATCTCAGCGCAGATGGGCTGGCGCATTCATCAGATGGATGTAAAAACTATGTTTCTCAATGGGATCATTAAGGAAGAAGTGAACATTGAACATCTAGAAGGTTTTGAGACCTTTGGCATGGATTCGCATGTGTGCAGACTCAAGAGAGCACTGTATGGGCTGAAGCAAGCACCTCATGCTTGGTACACTCAGATATACAGTTATTTCACTGGATTGGGCTTCACCAAAAGTGAAGCGGATGAAAACCTATACCAAATTTTGGTGGAGGGTAAGCTTTTAATCATTGTTCTTTATGTTGATGATTTAATACTGACTGGTGATGAGCAGCTGATACACTCATGCAAGGATGACCTTGCAAAGGAGCTCAAGATGAAGGATTTTGGCCTCCTTCATTATTTCCTTGAATTGAAAATATGACAGTGAGATGGTGAACTTTTTGTGTCTCAAGGCGAGTATGCAAGGGAGATACTAGGTAAGTTTCACATGGAAAGCTGCAAACCCATGGATACTTCTATTCTAGGAAACTGGAAGAAAGAGGATGCTACTTTTGGAGAGGTAGTGGATGTTATTGTCTATAGACAGTTAGTAGGTTCGCTAATGTATTTAGTGAACACGAGACCAGACATTTGTTATGCGGTTAACCAGCTAAATCAAGCGATGATTAAGCCTACCAAACTCTTTTGGAAGGCGGGTAAGCATGTCCTAAGATATCTGAAGGGAACATCTGAGTCTGGATTATGGTACAGACATATGGATGAGGTGAAGTTGCATGGCTTCATGGATGCATATTGGGCGGGCAGCCCAACGGACAGAAAGAGCACATTAGGGGGGATCTTTAGTATCGGATCTACAGTTGTTTTCTGGTACAGCAAAAAACAGAGATCCTTGGCACTTAGTTCAGTGGAAGCGGAATACATGGTAGCGAGTCAAGCTACATGTGAGGCTATCTGGATGAGAAAGATCTTGGTTGGTTTGTTTGGTTCTAATTTAGATCTGACAGTGACTCATTGTGATAATTAGAGTTGCATTAAACTCTCGGTTAATCCTGTGTTTCATGATAGATCTAAGCATATAGATATTCGGTATCATCATCTTAGAGATTGTGTGCAGCGAAAGATCATGTTGCTTCAATACATTCCTACGGAGGATCAGGATGCAGACATTCTGACAAAGGCACTCACCAGGAGAAAATTCGAATATCATAGAGACAGGATTGGGGTGAAGGATAATCCCTTTCTTGTTGAGAGGGAGTGTTGAAAAGTCAACAAGAAAGATGTGTCTAATTTACTTTTCCCTTAAATAAATTGGACAGTAAATATTAATCTATTATCTCATAATTACTTGAAATAATTAACTGAAATGGCAAATCAGTTAACTATGGGAAATTCGAGTTCAAAGGTTGGCTGGTAAGACATGGAGGTGACTTGAAGTTGTAACAGAGTTATAAGTGTAGTTATGAGAGTTGTGAAGTAGTTTAACTCAATTAAGTGAGTTAAACCCAGTGGTACTAGTTGTAACTGAACTTACACTAGTGAGAGTTCAGTGAATTAATTATTAATTAATCCAAAATCAATGAACTCACATGCAACTGAAGATTCACCACGGTTAACTACATGCATGCCAGATCCAGTGGAGACCTAGTTGAGATAACAGGTGAAAGGTATAGTTTGGATATCAGTTGTGATTTGAGTGAAGTGCACTCATGCAATCACACATGCAATGGATATGCTCATGAGCATGTGAAAACTAGGCAATTCGAATTCATTGTGAGAATTCTAATTGGGATTGTGCAGAGGAGGCAGGTTGTCTGGAGACAGAATGTTGGCACATGAATTTGTTAATTTTTGTATGACAGTGTGAGACGATTGTATTGTACTGAGAGCTCTTGGATTAGAGTTTTGTATGAGATTGTTTCATGATCCATGATATACATAATATATGATAGTGGGGTTTTTAGCTTTACGCTTTCCCTGTAAAACTTTTGTGTTATGTGTTCTTGATATTTCACTTTGTGATCGTGGTTTAATTTCCGCAAGAATATTAGTAGAAGCGATTATGTATTTAACAATCGCATATAATTGTTAGATCGGGATAATCGCAGAAAATACTTAATTTGTATTGAAATTTCCACAAAACTAGGGGTTGGAGCCTCCTTCTGGTTGTAGCCAGAGAATTGGGGTGTTGGATCTTCCCTCAGGTTGTAGCCTGAGAAACTAGGGGGTTGGAGCCTCCTTCCAGTTGTAGCTGGAAAACAAAGGAAGTTGGTGCTTCCAATGAATGTAATTATTAAAGACATATAAGAAAACACATTATGTGGTTTTCTCCCACTTTGGGTTTCCACGTAAAACACTGGTGTACTTTGTATGTGTATGATTGTTCATTTGTTCATTGTTTATTTACTCTGCAACTATTGGATGATAATGATACATTGATATAACACTTGCATTTTATGGCAAGAAAGGATTAAATTGCTCTACTATTGATTCACCCCCCCTCTCGGTAATCCAACAAATATTTTGATCCCACACTTTCGTTGCATCCTCAGTTCTCAATAGATCATAATCAAGCTTTTACTATGATATATAGTGCATTTTCCTATACCTAAAATGGACAGGCCGTAGCTTGTCATTCCCCTTTGTTTTTCAGAAGACCAAAATGTTGTGACCAACAGCTAGATACATAAGGCGCAGGGCTTGTTTTATGTTTTATCCCATAGGCACTTCATTTCACCAAGTGACCATATATCGTGACCAGGTGTTAACCCAGTTGGCCCTTTAACTCATCGCTACTTTACATATGACCTCGAATTGTGACCAAGGGTGAATACATACGAGGCTTTATCGCGGAAGTTCAATCTCATCAGTCGATTCTTTCTCTTTGATCTTGATCTGACGATGTGGAGTTAATCTCTTGTTGAATGGACGATTCTTGCTTATCTAGAGGCTAAAACAAATCAACGATCAAGACTTAATCTGTAGTTGAAATGAACAGTTGTCGTTCATTCCCGGACTTCTGTGATTCGTGACTCTGGGACTCTGAGTTACTAGTATTATGAAGTTGGATAATTCCTTCGGAGGTTTACCTACCGAATAAGTCATAGAATTTCGGTGACCGCTTGTTGTCAGTTAACTCTTCATGCTTACTCTAATCTTCCACTACGATTGATCAACAATCGAGAATGCTCCCAAAGTAGATCAACGGT
This sequence comes from Picea engelmannii, assembly GCA_009831015.1. Taxonomy (NCBI): domain Eukaryota; kingdom Viridiplantae; phylum Streptophyta; class Pinopsida; order Pinales; family Pinaceae; genus Picea; species Picea engelmannii. The sequence continues at coordinate 717,680 of ML778906.1, read as the reverse complement.
TAACGTTAATTCACGACTTCGGCCTTCGATACTTCGTAAATTTTTGCTAGTAGGAGAAGTTGGACATGCCTGGAGGCTGTAATCCTGGGCTGATGTCGCATGATGACATCACCTATGAGGTGGACCCTTAGTGTGTGTGTGTGCCACGTATCACCTTGATTTGTAACTTTTACAGTCATTATGTGCCACATCAACCTTGACACTTGTCACCATTGGATTGAGAGACATGTCATCTATTGCTCACATGATCATGTTGATGTGGACCTACTGATGTGTCACACATCTTCCTCCCATATCTAACGGTCGTATATTCATCTGAAGTTCTGTATTGATATGAAGGTTGTCGTTATTTTGTGACGTGGGATTTTTAGTTGTTTGGGACTCCTAGTAATCCCAAAGTGGTCAACACCGGGCTGATTATTCCTTCCCTCGCACGATCGAACGGTCCAGGGGAATATTCATTATCTGAAGCTCATTCATGATAGAATGGCTAGGGAGATTTTGGTGATTCTGGGACTCTAGGATATTATAGCTCCTTTCTACAGTCCTCCATTTATCTTTGAAGCGTCAAATAGATTTACCACCATAGACCTTCAATTGTTTGATACAATAATCTTTATTAACTATGGGGCTCCATAGTTCGGTATTTCTTGGTTTATCAGAACTTCGTATCGATGGAGTAGGTAAATCTCGAAGTTGACCACCTTCTTTCTTTAGTGTGATCTGAAGGTTCAACATTTCCATTGTAGATCGATGGTTAGCGCTTAATTCTAGATCAAATCTTGATCTAACGGCTCCTATGATTTCACTCTCCTAGATCTGACGATTGACTAGATTCTATCTATACTTCCAATAGACTGAATCCCATATGTCCATGCTGACATGTATCTGTTGACGTGGTACTGGTTGAGTGGATGCCACATGTCACCTTCTAGATCATTGATTAGATCTCATGATCTATGTTATTTAGATCTTTCTATCAGATCGGACGGCTGGCGGGATTTCGCGATTTCACGATTTCATTTCCTTTGCCTTGTCTCCAATAAACACAGAAGTGGTCAAGTTCCAGAGTTCTGAAGCTTCTCCTTCTTGGCTCCAATCAACGGCTAATGATCGATTAGTTCGATCTAATGGTTGTGATTTTATCTTGTTTCCACCAGCAATCGGATGACTATGAATGCTCTCGAACTTCATTCATATCCCTGATCAACATTCACGATCACTTGAAGTCTTTTGCATGAGATTTATCTACCTGCAAAACTTTGTTTCGGCTTCACTTGAATGTGCTAACTCCTCATGAGCTTTGGGTTTATACTGTATTCCTCTACACCTTGCGCTATGTATTTTGCACAACCTACTATGTTATCTCTCCCGAGATTTAGAATCTCAAGAAAACATAATGACGATACCATATTTATCTTCTTGAAATCAATGCCAACACCATAATACCATGTCCAACATTGATCATATTGGCCTTCTTTGATATCAATCCCAACCCCATAACACCATGTCCAACGTTCTCCCCCTTTAGCATTGGTAGCAACAAAGTAAAACCCTTTTTTCAATCTTAACTGGATTTTACTAATCATTCTCCCCCTTTGACAGCAATGACAAAAATGGATGTTTCCTTGCTCCGTTTAGGGTGAAACTCTCTCTGAGGTAATGCTCCCCCTGTCTATGAATCTCTCCCCCTTTGGACAAGGGATATCACTTTGAGGCAATGTTGGTGGCATGGTTGCCAATCATCTCTCCACCTGGAATCATGTTGTTGCAACCAATCATGGAAAGAGGAATAACTCCCCCCATGGATATGTCTCCCCCTATATTCTCTGCAAGATGAACAATATGCTACCACTGCAATCTGCTTCCGCTTCGAATACTACTACTCAACTAGAACATAGATCAACTGTTGAAGAATGATCTTCTCTTCCTATAACGATCCTTGGACCTATCCATGTATCAACCATCTAAACTCATGCCACACCATACATCAAGTGTATGCCAATCATACATACTATCTCATGCATCAACCATGAAGCAAAATCTATGTCAAGAATATGTGCCAAAAAGTGGACCAAGCATATATCAGGATCATCAACAAGTGCCTATATCGATGTAAGAACAATGTGCCTTAAACAAGTGTCATATCACACATGATATGCCTCTATCATAAGATATATCAATGGAGCTCACATATGTACCATCCATGTACCATGACAGATCTGCCTCAGAAACCATTCACATAACTTCACTAAAATAATACATAACCAACATTGTTCCTTGGCAAATGAAGACCTGCAACAAGCCATGGCAGATCCTGCAAAATAGAGTTATACTATCAAACCATGTTGCTTTTAATGATGCTAGTTATCTATTCATTTATTTGTAACCCAAGGGCCTCTTCATTCTTTTGTGGTCCAATACTCATAAGGGTATCAACAGGAACAATCTTAAGTCTTTCCTAATTCCTCCTTCCTTTCTTTTGTTTATATTTTTGTTGAGGAGGAGCTTTAGTAGATCATCAAAATAGTGTTTGAAAATTTTCAAGATCATCATCGCTCAATTCTTTTGGTTGATCTCCTCTTGAAATTTCATCATCATCATCATTGTTTTGTGCAACCTAAGCTTCTTTATCCTTTTCTTGAGAAAAAAAATGCATTTTGTTGGGTAATGGATAATTTATTTGCAGGATATTATCAAGTTTTGTAGTTGTGTCACATTTTTCTTTAAGAGATTTATTTTCTTGACCTTGATCCACTTTATATGCATAACTTTGATTTTCATATACCTTATCAGACACTTCACCCATCATTCTCTTATTGTCAATTTTATCAATTTCAAGTGCAATATCTTCATCATTTTTCTTCCTTTGTACTTTAGCTTTTCTTCTTCGTATCTTCTTATAATTTTCCTTAACGCTAGATATACTTTCCTTCATGGAATACTTTGGAAGTCTACATTCACTAGCCTTATGACCATAATTGTTGCATTTTTGGCATTCAATATTAAAGTCTTCTAAAGGAGAGAGTGAGTTAAAATTTCTTCTTTCTGCATTATTCTTATTGTTTTCATATCTTTGAACATTTCTTGGATTGTACTTTCTATAAGCTTTACAGTGTACTACTTTATGTCCAAAAGTATTTCAGGAAAAGCAATATCCAAGGAAAATATATTGATTTATGTTAGAGGGATTCCTTCTAATGATTTTGTTTTTTTGGTCATCTTTTTCTTTAGTAAGGTGTGCAGATTTATGTTTATTTGGGATAGTCTTCAATGGTATTGTCCTTGCCTTATTTTCATCTCTTCTTATGGAGTTCTTAAGAGCATATGCATAGCTGATTGGTTGTATGTCATTCTTATGTTTTGTAAAGGGATCATATCCTAGTCCTATCTTATCATTTGATGATCTATGACTGTTAAGAATGTTGTTCAAGATTTTTGAGTTGTTTTCAAACTTAGACTGGCTGTCTTTTTTTTCTAGTTTCCATTTTAGTTGAATTATTTCATCTTCCAATATCTTACATGTTTGTTGTTTTTTGTTGAATTCCTTATTCAATCGAGTTGGGTTTTTAACTCAATAATCAATTGTTCTAAATCACTAATGGTTTTGGAAACCTACTTTTCTCTTGATTTTATAACTTCCTCAAACTTTAGAAATTGTTCCCTTGGTAACTTGTTTTGCTTTTTAGATTTTATTAGTTCTTCAATTGCACGGATAAATTCTTCCTTGAGGTTCACTTCTTCTTCATATTCTGAATTATTATCATCTTGAGTTTTCATTCCCATAAATAGAATCTTTGGTTCCTCTTCTTCACTTTCTTCAAATGAGTTATTGTCTTCTTCGGTAAAGAAAGTTTTCTTCGTGTAGAAATTCCTTTTATCTTTGGTTTTGTTCTTCTTTAGATATTTGAAAGTTCTTTCATAATCACTTTCCTCTTGCTTAGGATAGGTACATTTATTGGCAAAGTGTCCAATTTTTCCACTGTTGAAACATATTAGAGGAAACTTTCTTTTGTGTTTTCCAGTCCCTCTCTTGAGTTTCTTCATGAAGTTGAAAACTTCTTCATCAAATATCTCTGATAACTCTTCACTGGACTTTTTCTCCTGCTTCTTATTTGTTTTAGAATCCTTAAAGGCAGTTTCTCCTTTTGATAGTTTTTTCTATCCTATCCTCATCTCATACGCTGTATGAATTCCATGCAGCTCATCTACTATGAGTTTTTCAAGGTCTGATCTATCTTCAATTGTAGCAATCTTGGCATCATACCTCATAGGTAATGATCTTAAGATCTTTTGTACAATAGGTTTGTCTTTATGTTCTTCTCCAGATGCTTTGATTCACTTAACTACCTCATCTACTCCATGAAGATATTCAACAATGTTCTCTTCTTCTTTCATCTTCAAATTTTCAAACTGAGCTATGTAGGTTTGTAGTTTTGCTTCCTTGACTTTGTTGTCGCCTTCATATATAACCCCCGGATTGTCCCAGATCTCCTTAGATGACTTAAAATGCATTACATTCACAAATATAGGATTTGTTAATCCTCCTAGAATGGCATTGACTACTCTTGAGTTGTCATTGCAAATCTTCTTTCCTGCAGTATCTATGGGTGGAGTAGATGGTGCAGTGTACCCATTCTCTATATATTGTCAAACATCAAAACCAAGAGCCATAATGCAGCTTTTCATTCTTATTTTCCAAAGAGCATAATCATCTCCTTTAAACAATGGTGCTTTGTTGGAAGAAATTCCCTCTTGCTAGTCCATTTCTTTCAGTATCTACCTTCCAGTTATTAGACTGTGTTGAAGGCACTGGCTCTGATACCAATTGTTGGAAATACTGAGAGGTGGGGGGTGAATCAATGTTACCTTTTTAAACAATTAGTAATTACTTTGTTATTTTATCAATCACCACAATATATCGACAATGAACTTGTATTTAAAATCAATTATATAAATATAATTAACAAGAATTACAAAGTTTATAAAGAATAATCTGTGATTGTGAAGGATACCAATCCTCTTTAGAGCACAAACTATTGGAGACGCAAATCCCCTTCTTCAGGGAACCAACCCTAGGAAGCACAACCTCCCTTCTTTTAGGGCACCAACCCTAGGAAGCACCAACTCCCTTATTTTCACACTTTACTTAGTAAAGGGTATGAATCCTTCCTTGCTCCTCCCTCCCACCCTCACTGCATAAGTATCTTTAGTTTTCCTTCTTGTATTCTACTTCTGCTTTTGATCTTCTGATCTTGACACTTTCTTTTCACCCTATATTTCTATTTATACAATATTCCAACAGGTGTGAAATTGAACCATTGTGTCCTTCTGTTGGCAGCCAATTCATTTTTTTCAATTGCCCTATAAGCTGCCTACACCTATTGTCTCCTAAACGACAAGTCATCGTCGCATTTTGCAACTAGACATTTTATTTATTGCGACAATCACAATTTGATTTTGATTCGGTTTTCACAACTGAAAGTGTGAAAACCCCTCCATCGTTATTTGGACTGTTATCATTTTCTGAAAGGCACTTACCCTTGGTTTGTTATTAAGTGGCTGGAGTGATCTTTTCAAACTATGTCCATTTTACTTTGATTGCGCAATTCGATTAATAAGCCCTTGAGCATGCAAATCTACTGGTTACATTTGATTCTGTAAGGGTCATGATTGATTGTGGTTTTATATGATATAATCCTTATTGTTATGAACTCTTGACCTATCGATTTTATGAGATCTTTTGTTGCAATGTTTTAAAAACTTTGAATCTAAACATTTGACTATGCAACAAGCGCATTGGTAATATTATAAGTTTGATTTTATATGGAATGGCAATGGTTTGAGGTTTTACAAAGGCGCATTGATTAAACTTTTGGATTTCGATTTTATGGTTTGAATCATTACTTGGCGCATTGATTTGTGGGTTTGATTTTACATTGAATGGTCGKGGTTTCAAACTATACATTGGCACGTTGATATAATTGTCCACCGTTTAAACTTTGGGTTGGCCGAATAATGTTAATATTGGGTATGATTGATTGAACAGGGATAGTATTGTGCCATTAATGTTTTGCATGGCGGTGGTAATCCCACCACCTTCGCACTCATACCATTAATCCTTTCCCCTTTGGGCGCTGCAGCTGTTAGCCGTAACCATTTTCGACCCTGTGTATTGTTTTGTTCGATTCAAACCCTACTATGCACAAAAGCCATGGCTCCTGTCGTAAGGGTCGAGCCCAACGATTGCCAAGCACTGCTCATGTTCGATGGCGCTCATAGTGACCTGGAGAAATTTGGATGGCTCCCGTTTATAAGAAAATTCGATGGTTATAACCCTATTGTGGCTCGACAATTTGCGTTATCATTCGATGGTTGCCGAGCCAAAATTGGGGATGTGCAACTTGAAAT
>ML778906.1:689105-709618 GCA_009831015.1 Picea engelmannii | reverse complement strand
TGTTACGCATGTTTCGTTTTGAGTATATCGTAACAGCCTTTCCATATTTGATTACAACAGAATGAATCTTATGCATAATCTATACAGCCTGCCTATCTTTACTATTGATTGAAACGACATGAAATCTATGTAATTTGCTACAGTTGTAACATATATGTTGTGTTCAATGATATCGATTACAGTTATGTTATGGCATATCATATCTTGTATACGATTCTGTTCGATTATGGTTGTGTTGATTACGATTATATTGTATCTCATATGGTTTGATTCACTGCTTAATTTCGTCTAATTCGAAATAGGCTTGTCAAAGTTTGACCATGTTTTATGGTGACTAAAAACAGAGCATTCCTTACTCTGTTTCAATTGCATGGTTTAATCTAAATGATAATTTCACTTGAATTATTAGTAATTCGTTTTTGAGGATTATCAAAAGATGATTAGATTTTATTTTATTTGATTGTTATCTGATCCTGTATGCTATTTTTGACTAGCTACAGAATCAGATGATTCTGTAGCTAAGTCTGTGGAGTCAATTTTTCATTGTTTTCTTAATGAAATATCTTTCTAACTTGATATTTTTGTTCTATTGCAGGTAGATTCGAATTGGCAATAGATATGATGAGCAGTTAGGGGATGTTTCACATATTTCACTTGCATTTTATTTGCTTAGTTTAGGTGATTTTGGGATATCTCCCAGATTGTGTAAAACTATTTGATATTATCCACAAGGGGGTTTTACCTTGTGAAGAGACCTATATATACTTATGATTTTTGTAATAATGTTGATCCTCATTTGTGGGAGAACAAGGATATGGAGTTCTGTTACAGACTGGAGCAGAATTGATGTCTTGTCATAGCTTTTGCTATTCAATATATCAACATTTTGTTTCATGTTTTGTATATCACTTTGTTTATGGTTTATGATTACTTTAGCTGTCTAAATCAAATCCAAATGATATAATTTTATTACTGTTATCTATATCTTGTCTCTTCCAAATCGATAAAAGACATAACAATTGTTAGTTCAGTTTGTGAATGATAGTTTTATCTTCTTCATAAATTGAATTGTTATATATAAGTTTTCTGCATAATAGGTTTCCCTTATTGCAGGGATTTATAATCAGAAGATTGTTATGATTTTCTTTTATGTCTTGTTTGTCCTGTAAAACACTTCAAGGAGTAGCATAGCTGATCGTTTATGAGAATCTTAAGGACTAAACGGTGTGAATTTCTTCCTCCAACCAACTTAGAAGTTATCATACGCAGGGCAGACTTGGAGCGTTTCCAGGTCAACTAGTACATTGTTTATTGTTTTTATTAAAGTAGTTTAATATAGATATAAGTTTAATTAGATTTATATTAGATTGTTTAATTTCAGTAATGTTTGTTTCTTCTTCATAAAATATAAAAAAAATCAAAAGAGATCCTTGGCTGTCTTAGGGCAGAATATACATTAGTTTTGCAAATTTTAATCAAATCTGTAGGTTTTTCATAGTGTACATTTGTGAATAAGAAATATTATAGCTGATAATTAGATAGTTGATTTGAGTTATTATAAGAGTAATTTGTAGTTTGTAGATAGAATAGTTAGAATAACTTATATTTAGTATATTAGTTCATTTTCTTTGTTTTATTAGTTTCTAGTTTCCTTTATTTTAGTTAGTTTCTTGTATTTAGTTATAGTTTAGTTTGTTTTATTTACTTTAGTTAGATTACTTAGCTCAGATCAACTCTCTCTTTGGTTTTCTTGAAAGACCTTAGAGCGGCCAACGAAGCCGTTAAACTCGTCAGGGTGGTCCATTCCAAATGGCTTGGGTTATTTAGACAACCCCAGACCAGTTCCACTCTCCCAGTTGACGGACGGTCAATTTCGCCCGTCAACACCTTCATACATAACAATGCACCTTTTCATTTTGTTTAACAACAAATAATGTTTGTCTTTTAACTTATAATTAATATCTTCCTCTATTATTATTCATCCATTATCGTGAAAGATCTTCAATTTAATAAGAGGGTTGATTCGTCATCATATATATGTTGATCAAACTTTTAAGAGTCCATCACAGGTATGGATCGACTTCATTATTTCGATCCCACACGTACGCTGCATCATTAGTTCTCAATATTTCAGAATCAAGCTTTTACTCTGTTATCTGGTGCATTTTCATGTACCTAAAATGGACAGGTGGTAGCTTGTGACTCCCCTTTGTTTTTCATATGACCAAAATGTTGTGACCAACAACTAGATACATAAGGCACAGGGCTTGTTTTATGTTTTATCCCGTAGGCACTTCATTTCAACAAGTGACCATATATCGTGACCAGGTGTTAACCTAGTTGGCCCTTTAACTCATCGCCACTTTACATATGACCTCGACCTTTGACCAAGGGTGAATACATATGAGGCTTTATCGCGGAAGTTCAATCTCATCTGTCGATTCTTTCTCTTTGATCTTGATCTGACGTTGTGGAATTAATCTCTTGTTGAATGGACGATTCTTACTTATCTGGAGGGTAAAACAAATCGACAGTCAAGACTTAATCTGTAGTTGAAATGAACATTTCTCATTCACTCCGGGACTCCAAGTTACTAGAATTCTGAAGTTGGACAATTCCTCCAGAGGTTTACCTACAGAATGAGTCATAAAATGTCGGTGATCGCTTGATGTCAGTTAACTCTTCATGCTTACTCTATTCTTCCACTACGCTTGATCAAGGGTCAAGAATTCTCCCAAAGTAGATAAACGATTGACGTTAATTCGTGACTTCAGCCTTCGGTACTTCCAGAATTTTTGCTAGTAGGAAAAGTTGGACATCCCCGGAGGTTGTAATCCCTGAGTGACGTGGCATGCTAACGTCACCTATGACGTCGACCCTTAGTGTGTGTGCGCCAAGTGTCACCATGATTTGTGACTTTTACAGTCCTTATGTGCCACATCGACCTTAACACTTGTCATGATTTCATTGGGCCATGTGTCATCTATTGTTGACATGGTCCTGTTGATGTGGACCTGCTGATGTGTCACACGTCTTCCTCCTGGATCTATCGGTCATAGATTCATCTTAAGTTCCTTATTGATCTGATGGTTATTGTTATTTCGTGACTTCAAGACTTTTAGTTGTTTGGGACTCCTCGTAATCCTAGAGTGGTCAACATTGGGCTAACTATTCCTTCCCTCACACGATTGAACAGTCCAAGGGAATCTTCGTTATTCGAAGCTCATTCTTGATAGAACGCCTAGTGGGATTTTGGTGATTCTGGGACTCTGGGATATTGTGGCTCCTTTCTACATTCCTCCATTTATCGCCAAAGCGTCGAATAGATCTACCATCATAGACCTTCAACTGTCTATTCCGGTAGCTTTTATTAACTCCGGGGCTCCGAAGTTCACGATTTCTTGGTTTATCTGAACTTCTTATTGTCGGAGTAGGTCAATGTCTAATCCTTTGGTTGAAAAGGTGGTGTAAAACCCTTGCGCATGAGGGGTGGGTGATTCAGGTGAGGGTTCATGAGTTAGAATATGGAAGTTCTTGATGTACGGGGGGTTGTCATGAGAAGAGTGTCAAAGATGAATGGGTTCAGAAAAGGGTTGTGATGATCGAAAAGAGGTGGCGAAAACAGATGTGAAAGTTGATGAAGAGGCATGATCAATAGCGGAAGAAGATCGGATTTGAGAATAGTAATAAAAGAGAGTTAAAGAAGTTGAGGGAGTTGCAGACACGTGGAAGGTTGGCTAGTCGATGGTTGAAGGAGAAGTTTGGAGAGAAAGGTGAAAGTTCTGGAGATAGTAGACGAGGTAAAGAAAATTCAAAAAAAGGATCAAGATAAGTGTCACCCCGAAGGAAAAATACTCAGTTGTAACCTCTGAACAAGTTGTGGGAGGATCAGATCCTACAGCACCCGAAGAAGTGAAGTACCCTACATGACTTGTTACAATATGGCCTCCTAATACGACCCCCCCAGGTAAAAGAATCATATCCCGGAGGCATAGGAACCAGCCTCAGATTTCCCAGTCCCTCAGCGCAATCTACAAATCTAGTAAATTCTACACTAAATTCTCCCATAATTTCGGTTGTTTCTAATCATTCTAGTCCAACCAGTTCAAGTGGTAGCAGTAGTAGTAGTGTGGCAAGTTATATAGTTATATCGCAACCAGGACCTTCATGATTTATTTTGATAGGATCCCCAGGTTCTCCGATGGAAACTTAACATGCAAGATCCCTCACTCGATACCCAAAATTTTGGGTAAAGGGGATGAGGATGTTGAACAACATTGGTTCCTTTGCGAGGCCATCTGGAGGTCTCGTGGAACTTTAGATGCTAATAAACTAGTCGAGTTTCAGACCACCTTGAGAGGTCATGCTTTGAAATGGTATATGAAATCCATCGAACCAGACAATCCTCGAGGATAGGCTTTCACTCTTGTTGAAGTCAAACAACAGTTAATATCAGAATTTCATTTACCCCATTCAAAACAACAAGCCCTCTCTAAGTCGTGGGAGATCAAACAAAGGGATGGTGAGTCTGCCTGAAAATATAACCAAAGATTTAAATATGTGATAGGGAAATTAGCAAACCCCATCCATGAAGACCACCAACGAGAATTGTTTATATAAGGATTTTTATCACTAACCCGGATACCATTAACCCAACAACAGATAACTACATTATGCAACTACAAGGCAAGATTTTGTCACTAAACGACAAGATTCAAGAGTTGACCCTCCCTAGAGCAGGGTGATCATAGGTATGGTGTACCAGGTGCTACAACAAGGCTCATATGGTGACATAATGTCCTAGACCGAGGGGTACAGGACCCTCTCAACACCTGATGGCACCTCCACCAGTATGACCATCGGGAGGTTTTGCGCAAGTTGATGCTACAACGCCATATCATGGCTCTATGTGTTGGTGGTTCTCCAGTTAGCAGCATTGGGCAGACATTCTCCCAGATTGGTCATGTTGATTTGACCAAGGGAAATGACTCATTCACTCACAGAGCTTTGCTAGTAGTGAATGGCCCAGGCGTAGTCTTTCTCCCGACGAGGAGTGGATAGACTCAGGGTGCTCTCACATTGCCTGCTCCAGGATGGAGTGATCTAGTATGTTAATTAGACGTGCATGTGAGGAAATTATCAACATAAATATAATATATTCATAAAATAAATTATAAATATATAAATAATCAATAATTAATAATAAATTAATTAATGAAAAGACAATAATGGAAAAGACATGTCCATCAATAAAAGGGCACTCCGCCCAAGTTATGTATCGGGGCCCTCAATTGTAATATATGATCTCATATAATATTTACTTACAACAACCTCTCATCAAGTCTGCAAAGTCTTGTTGAGATTTTTAGCGTGTAATTATTATATGATAACAGTAGCATTTAAATCATAAGGCAATAATTATCATATCTGAAAATTAGAAAAATTCAACACGGTAACAGAGCTAGTTAAAAGCTTTCAGTGCTAGAGCTAGTATAAGTCTTTTTAGAAGCTAGTTAAAAGCTTGCAGTGCTAGATTTGATAGATATGCTTCAGATCTTTTATTTTTTGCAATTGTACGGTCGTGATCGCGAGTGCAATGTGAGCACAGAGTGACCACATTCCCTTTCGTCGTGATTTGTGTTACAATAAAATTTGCCTCACCCCATGCAACTTGCTTGGATGGACTTTCCATTTCCCTGTGCATATTTGAAGTCCCCTTTTGTACCTTCCAAAGCTAAAAAATCACATTTTTTCACATATACGTGCCTTATGAGTTAGACAACAACGTATATGCAGGTTGCTCCACCACAACCCGCATACATCGGGTTTAGTGCTCAAAATGATAAATTATGTCGGGTTTCCATGCCATGTCACACGATCCATGATCCTTGACCTTCCATATACTGGAAATGCTTTGGCTCGGCCCATCAGTTCCATTTGAAGGCTAGAAATTGAGCCATATCCAAGCCTTGGAAAAAAGGAGAATTCAACTTTGAGAGCAAAGACACTCTGTAGAAAATTCACTTCATATTGCGTCTGCATCCCTTTATCCTTGAAAGTTTGAACTCATTGTTCAGCCCCCAAGCTCTTCCTTCTTTGTTATGGAGAACCTCATTGTCTCCTTTATATGAGCTTGCCTTTAGTGAAGGATTGAAGTGGTCGAGGCCCACCTGGAGGGACTTAGTTTCTCGGTTAAGATATGTGTCATTACAGAAGTTTATCACCTATATACTTCTGTTGATTATTTTAATAGAAATACTCTTTTCTCGTCCAATTGATATCTTGCAAATATTTGAATTATTATTCCATGGGCATATTTGTCATGAATGTTAATGGATTATGCTAATCTATATGCTAACACTATATATAATCACCATATGCTTGCGTATCTTGGTTGTTGAGGACAAGGTGAAGGTATAAAGATTTGAGTTGTGTGCTCAACGATGGTCTTCATCAAACGTCCGGACGAGGAAGGCTCTTGGCCTTGTCTTGTTAACATTTCATTTATATAACATACTTGGGATTAGAGTTGATTTTTGTGTGTCATTCTGTATGTTGTGGTTTACCCCATGCCATAGATAGATTTTCCTCGTAACATAATTGGCAACCATACTAGGGATTGATACTCTTTTTGGGGGTTTGGAGTGTGTTCTCCTTGATTTGCTCTCTGTTAGCCTGAGTTTCCTTGTCGCATGATTGCTTGACAACCTATTTTTACTTTGCATCTGAGTTTCTTGGCTTAACCCTTGCTCTGTCAATGTTTTACAATATATACACAGTTTTTTCCTTGATAGACGCATACATACGCGAGTTGTCCTTCCTTAGGGTGTGTACATACATGACTTTTGCTCAAACAGTTGTGTACATCAACTCTTTAGTCTTGTTGGTTGAGTTTGGTGTTAGTTGGGTGCGTTTGGTTGGTTGTCGAGTCTTCTTGGGTCTCTATCCTAACTGTTAAGTGCTTACAGAGTGGTAGGAAACCTTCTTATTGTTGAATTTTTGGGCAACATTCTTTCTTATCATGCTTTTCATTGGTTTTCCTTGCATCTTGGTCTGAGTGTTTGCTTCTTGGTATCCTACTTGGCTTGTCTCTTTTTGCTTGCAGTAGGGTCTATATGTGAAGTTGTTATTCGGTCCTTGAATTTTCTTTTCTTTATATCAAAAATACAAAAAAAAATGATCATTTTACATTATGGCATTTTCTTTTTTGATTACTTAGTATTGATTTTGACACATGTGGAAAGATTGCATTTCATTGAAATTATAGAAATTGCATTGAAAGTTGCATTTAGAAGCTTACCATCTCTTTAGAATTCAAGATTAGGACTTAGTAGTGTTTTTACATTCGCTTCTTTGATATGCTGAGTCATAATACCATCAGTTTCACGACCACACCTCTTGAGTAAGCAAATGTCGTTAAAAGTAATGCCGATTAACTAAAATTGATTAGAAACGGTTTTATTTTCAAGGATACACAAACAAGTATAGGACATAGGACCTTGGAATAGGATTTTTGTGAGTAAACTTCCCCAAGGCTATTAAACTAAACATGTGTGTCTAACCAAGGAGTGATGAAACCCATTATGTAATTAGTGACATCAAGAGGCTCCGCTCACACCAGAGTTAAGAACGAGGTTGCATGAAGTTAGTTGCAAAGATATCCCTCTAATACCTTCTTAGCGTCAGAGATATTTCTGGGGTTCTATTCATATTTGGGGGTCTTGCTAGTAGCTTTACCTCCGTGAGAGGCGGTGCTTTCAAGATTTTGGGCTTTCTTACCCTACCCATATGATGGACCAGACTTACAATTGTTCGTCTGCGCATTGGTTATATTGTGATGACTCTAGTTGCTTAACATAGGTAGCCACATAGGTTACTTGCAGGGTTCATTCTGCAGGTATCGTGAGTCAAATAAGGTTCAGACAACACACAACCTTTATGGATGATTACCTCTCAAGGGGTATCTGACCGAATACATTGTTAATCCCACGAGGGCCCTTATAACTGATTATGATACCTCCAATATTTTGAAGGGATTCTCAGACCCCTCTTCGGCGAGGCATACCTACTCTAGTGAGGGAGGCCCCTTTTCAGCCATTATATCATGTTTGTGTGCATTTGACCATTTTGTTTATTTTGGTGTGCTCTGTGATTGTTAGTTGGCCCTAGGATTTGGTTCCATATCTCGAGTCTTGACTCTTCATGGAGCAAGACTAGCTTCCTCGCAGGTCTCGCCATTTGTTGAAGTTACCACCGCATATTGAGTCTTTACCGAAGTTTCCTTCTAAATGGCATAAAGTTAATAAACGTGGTACATACATCTCCACCTCTCAGACTTGTTATTATCCCATTATGAGTACTGAGTCAAATTTGAATGACACTGGGAGTCCCTCGACTCCTATACCTTCTGTGATGAGTGGGATCCCTTCGACTCCTTCATCCATGACGGTTGGAGTGTCGGAGATTCCCGACCCTACTGCTACCCAACCTGTGGGTTATACTCAACCCATAGAAATGAACCCCTTCAGGTCTCTTTTTGGTACGCCAGGATACAATTCTCAGTCAATACCTTCGATTTCTAATCCTTTTTCTTTCGGTATGCCCAATATGACGTCGCAACTTTCATCCCCTATTCCATCAACTAATGCAAATCCTAGTTTTGGACCTGGGGGCATGGGTCCTCCACATGCTCCTCTCTCATTTGGTGGAGTTCATATTCCCCAAACGAATCCTATGGTTGGAGGTCAACCTCCTTTCTCTTCCGGGTCTAATCCTAGTCTCAATACTTCTGGATGGAGTACTCAACTAGGTGAACAAGTCACTTCCTATATTCTATCCTTTACCCCTTATTCCTCCTTAAAGATTTCGACAAACACATTTATTATGATGAATTCCCCCTCTGTCCTCCGGAGTTTCATTGAGAGGAAGTCAATTTCACACTATGGGAAACCCCCAACCTAGAGCTCCTCTAGCTGGGGGCAGTGTATATAACCCTCATTATTCAACCTTCGTAGGTATGGTGCCCATACAACCTTTTATGAATCAGTTTGGAGGAGGATAATACCCTACCAGACAGGGCCATGGTATATACCAAACCCATGGATGGACTACAATCCCTCAACACCAATATTTCTCGGGAGCATGGGCTTAGATGTTGCAACCCCAACTCCCTTTTCTAGCCACGCTTAATCTTCCATATTTGTCAAAATTAATGAATGACCCGGTGCGTCACAATCCATCATGGCCCCCCATCCCCACCAAAATTCCTTCGGACATTCCAAAATTCGAAGGAAATTATGGCTAGGATCCGAGTGATCATGTTACTACTTTTCATCTTTGGTGCTCATCTAATTCTCTTAATGACGATTCTATTCGTTTAAGGCTAATTCAGCGCACCCTCACGGGGGTCACTGCGAAATGGTACATTGAGCTACCGAGGGGAACATACAAAAACTTTAATCAAATGGTTTTGGTCTTTCTCAACCACTTCAAGTTGCCGGTTCGTTACGATGTCGGCATAGAAATTTTGTCGGCCCTCCGCCAAGCTAAAGCCACACATATCTCAGACCATATCCAAGAGTGGCGTAGATAGAAGAGGTTGATAAAAGCCTACATTCCTCCAGAGTTTCTGTTGGAATGGTTCCTTAAGTCCTTATTGTCTTATATTTTGAAGGATGTCTCTACATCCGGAGTAACATCTAAGGAAGAAGATATATTCAAAGCCCAGCAATTGGACCTCATATATGCTCAATATGGGATATTATATGAAATTCTTCCTGACGCACTGCGGTCAAACTATGACCCTAAACAAAAGCTTGGGCCTCATGCCGACGACATCATAGGCTCCGCAAATGCTAAGTCTACAGATTTGGTGTCGAACCAGTTGAAAGATTTGTCTCTAAGCCATCATGTAGTGGGACAAGATTCAACTTCGTCCTCCACTCCAACTCAATCGACAGATGTACATTTTGTATAGTCATCGGCCAACCCAAATGGCAACCAACAACCAGGAGGGAATAGAAGGAAAGGACAAGGTAATAATCGTAAGGGTGGGAAAAATAATAACAAAGCCAAGGATGACACTAACAATGATAGATTGAATAATAATGTTGTTGAGGGCAAGAAAGAAAAAAGGAACATGAAGTTTCCTTGTAAACTTTGTAAACATGATCACCTTACCCACCTATGCCCCAAAATCAAGGAATCCTTGAGGCTCTTATCACAACCGCCCGTTGTGCTGACAAATCCATTTCCACATAATCAACACATGGCCTTGGGGGCCTCTTACATAGAAAATGCGTCGAGCGGGGGTCAAAATCCTTTGGCACATGAAGGTGGCCATCTATGCGTCAATATGATCAAGTCTCAGCTTGATGTAGCCACTCGATCTCGTGATTACGATTCTTCACAGATTGTTGTAGGTCCAGAGTCTCCTCCTCCTTCGGAAACACCCTTGCAGATCGAAAAGCCAAAACCTTTCCCTCGTATTCCAAAAGGAGTATTGAAACACTTTGACCACAATCCTAATGCTAGAGTTGCCCATGATTTTTTGATTGTCAAAGATCTGGGTCAAACCCCTTGTGCAATGTCGGCTTTGGAAGTGCTCCAGACATGTCCTTCAGAGAGGAGCACCTTGTTATCTTCTCTAGGAGCTCTAGACCTGTGTGGCTCAAAGGTTATTAAGTTTGACGTCACGGATGTTAGGCCTCGCTTACCTTACCATATGGCCTTTCAAATCCATGTGGAGTACACGAAAATTACCATCAAACACATTGTAATTGATGAAGGTGTTGCAACATGCATGATGTCCCTAACCTGTTGGAAAGCCATTGGCTATTCGACTCTATCCCAATCTATGACTCAGTAATTTCTCCTCTGTGCAAGTTATTATTTACGATGTATTTGATATTCCATCTTTATTTCCAAGTATCTTTTCATGCATAGACTCGTCTTTATACTGCGCAACATGGATTATCCAATGCATATACTTGTCTATACTTCTAATAATATAATATTTCTACATTCAAGGATGGATCTGTATTGTATTGCTTTAGATCTGATGGTGTGTCCTTGCTAACTCACTTTATCACACATAAGTCTCAATTTCACTTCGAGTGAGACCTCATTCCCTTGCGGAAGATTGAATATGCCAGTGCTACTCGACTGCAACGATATCTTTGTTGGTAACCTCTGATAACCCCGGTCTCCAATTTTTCCCCAACAAGTAGTTTACCCCTTAGGACGATATACATGAATTATATGAAGACATTAAGAAGAGAGGAGATGAATTAGACGAAGGCACTTAAGAGAAAGATAATAAAATTGTAATACCTCGAGATGGGTTGAAGTTAAAGAAGAACAAACATGGCTTAGGGTATGAAAGAATGAGTTTGATTTTTTCCTATTCCTATTTACTCTAACTTGTTAAGTTTGCGACTACAAGTTTTCTTGATGATGATTGTTAGATGCATACAGTTGATGATTGAGTTGAAGCTAAGAAGAAGGAACTTAAGGATGATGATGCATGTGAGATGATAAGTTGGGTGGAGCACTTGAATAATGCTAACACTATCCTCAAGTTTTCCATAAGGAGTTGCACTGTTTTAATCTTAACCCATGGAGTTTTTGTGGGAAGACAAGCCACCGTTTAGAAAGATGTTGAAAGCAAACAAAGATTAATTAAAAACATGTACATTTTGGATGGTCAGGTAATTGCCATTGGAATTTGGAAGCCAAGTTATTGCAAAGGTCTTATTTTCTAATTCATAGATAGGTATAAACATGTTTGACAATAATGGTTTCTACAACAGATGGATATGAATGTTTTTTGTTATCAATTGATGATTTAGGGAATGACCATTAGGATTACCCTTTTCCGTTTTTAGGAGGGGTACATTGATGTTGTCGATTTACAGGTTCCTTGGCTTCTCACCTTTAAGTTTACAGGGGGGAAGATATTGTTGATTGCTAGACTTCAATATTTGAAGTTTACTTAGCTTGATTTTGAGGATTATGGTTTATTTAGGATGATGGATTGAGGATTTGATGATTTTGACATTGATATTCACCAAGACAGTTCATCACTTAACATTTTAAAGGTTTTTTTCAAGATTTTTGGGATATTGACATGGATATTAGTTTGATGAATGGTTTGTCATTTTGGCATTTAAGGATTTAGTCACATATTGTAGATTTATGACTTGCATGGTTGTTCGACATTTTTTTATCAATATATTTGTTTTAGGTAATACCAACAATTCACCTAGTTTACTTATCAACTTTTTTTGTAGGGTTATGAGTCACTCCTTGTTAAATCATTCACAAGATTTTTAATCACAAGTTTTTCAAGATACATGTCTAGGACGTCGATCAACAATTTTATTCTAGTTGGATTATTGAGTTGTTTTGTGTGTCAGTTTCCGAGAGTAGTTTTGCGAACCTTTTTGTTCACTCGATAGTCTTTGGAATTTAAAAGGATTGTCTTTTACCTGGCAAAGGATAGTTGGTTCTTTTGCATTTTTGTTTGGCACATTAATTGTCAAGCATTTTTGGTATTTGAGATGCATTGGACTTACATATAATTCACTTCTTAATAGGTTTTGTTCTCATTGGTTTTTGGTTCACATCAATGGACATTTGTAGCTAATTTGGCTCATTTATTGCACGATGAGATTCCTAGACTTGGTATTTGACATCCACTTTTAGCTTTTTTTTTGTAGGTGGATCTTCACCGAGACTCATGAGGTTTTAGACCATGGGTATCAGGTTGAAGAATTGGAGATGTTATCACCTTTTGCACTAGTCTTTGTTGCTTAGTTGGTACGCAAGTACATATTTACGATTGAGGAGAGGGGGAGGGGGGCATTCATTAGCCTTTTGGCTCATTCTATCCTTATTCATTGACCACGTCATGCATACTTTACGATATAGTCCTTATCTTAGTTATGTTTTAAGGTGGTGGTTCTATTCTTCCCAATTTAGTACCATTGACCATAATATGGTGGTTATCATGATAGTACTATTTATTAGACATTATTATGCGAATACATTTGGTTATGCGTCTTGTTAACACATAAGCTTGTCAGAGTCTTGTGAGTCTGTGTTTCTACCTAGGTCCGTAGTTTTGTCTGACTTCCCTCCTTTGGCGGACCCGATTTTAAATTTTTTTCCTCTCAGCTTGTAGTTTTTCCTCCTGTTGCCTTCATCCGTTTGATCGATTTATTCTCCTTGTTGGTTTGCCTGAGAAGTGTCGGCCCTAAACCTCTTTGTTTACTCTAAGGTTGATCACTTCTCTCTTTACCACTGTCATTGATCCTTTTGTTTTCCGGAGCACTCAGGCAATCATCCAAGTAATTGTTCACAGGTCGTCGTCGTGAGCACCAAGCGCAACACTTAGAGCATTTAGGATATGGATTCAAAACAAGCAAACGAGCAAGATCAGTGTTCAATGACGGAGATCCATCAGGCGGAGTGGATCGATGGTCATCAAGTAGTTGGAGCCATGCAGTTGCGTGAAGAATAGCGTTAGGTTGAGTTGCGGTCTCACGAGGCCATCCTAGCCGTTGGTATTGGGAAGGACGTGTGGCACGAGATTAGCGTTTTGTCGACTCGCAGGATGAAGCTATCAAAGGGTCGGGCCATGAGAACTTGCGAGACATGAGGTCGTGAAATGATTTAGGTCATTCGTTGGTGAAGAGTCGAGGGTCGTTGATCTGACATTGGTAAATATCGGAGCATCGCAAATTGGGAGTTCGGGATTCTTGTCGAAAAGGTGCATCCATAGCCTGAAATCCCGATACCCGAAAAGTCGATGGTTTCAATCTGGGCCATCCAAATTAAGGGACGCATGTCGCCGTATCAACAGGATCGTGATTTCGCGGATCAGGTTTCAAAAGTGGAACATGGTGTGAGACCCTCGAAACGCAAAATTGTGAAACACCCGAGAATTGAGCCCATGGTCTCGACACTTGATCACATAGGTGTGCAGGTCCGAGAAAGAAGGTTAGCACCCGTCGCGTAGAACTGGAGATGTGGGGTCTTCGGGGAAGCAATCTTGGCCGTCAAATTTAAAGCAGGTTTGACTGTTCATCTGGGTGGACGATTTCGTAAAATCGCGTATCAGGAATTCTAAAGTTTAGCATGCGGGAATCCACAAAACGCAAAATCTTGAAGTGCCTTTGGAGATAGGCGCCAGGTCACGGCACGTGGTCATGCCAAAGAGGGGTTTAGGAGAAGCAGTCGGGCCCCAGTCGAGTATACAGGACTAATTCAGAGTCCGGGAGGAGCATCGCAACCGTTGCTTGAGAAGCAGATCTGACCGTCGATCAGATAAGAGTTTTCGCCGATTCTGATATCGAGAAACCTGGACGTTAGCACCATGAAAGCCCCCGAAACGCGAAATGTTGGGATATCATATGAGATTAGCGCATGGTCATGGCCCTGGGTTACATTGAGGAGGGGCCAGAGGAAAGGAGGCTAGCTTTCGAGCCTTAGAGAGCAAGCATGTGGTCGTCTCCTGAGCATTTCGTCTCAGCCACTCTCTGAGGAAAAGCAGTTAATGTAAATTGAGAAGGTGGTTGAAACCTCGGCTCAATCCATAAATGGAAGGCATGGAGGTTCTGGAGCGGTCAACCTGTGGTACCCCTGTGGACAAGTTCACTGTAAGAGCCATACCGATCTGATCTTGTGTCTGACAACATAATGCAAGTGCAGTTTGACATAAGAGGGTGCCCACTGGAAACTTTGAATTCATGGGCCCCATCACGCTCCCGGTGGTTACATCAATTCTCAGTATATGTATGCAGTTGTAATATTCTGTAAAGGGGATGGTAGAGCAATGCTCTCGTATTGTAAAGTTTTGATGAACACTCTGGTTCTCTGGTTATGTATACGCATTTGAGACTTCTTGTTATATGACAGTCAACTTTCTTACTACATCTTATTTCCCTCTGATACTGAAAGAGTTCATGAGTGACTGATTCACATGAATTATTGTGACTGTATTATGATGAATGTTTGATCATAGTGTTGTTATAATTCCTTTCAATTTCTTTGAAATTTGAATTCAAGAAGAACTTGGGTTTAAGTTTTTCTTCCTTAGGTTATCGGAAAGCCTGATGTTCATGACAGACCTCTACATTCTTCCCTAAAGTCTTCCTCCTACTCACCTCTACTACAACCTATTGACTGAAGTTAAACTAAGACCTCACCTGCTTGTGTATGCTAATCCAGTTTTCTGAGTTAAAACGATATCATCTCGAGTCTGTACCCATTTAACCTCTTTGAAAACCAACCCGTGACATAAAATATTAATGGGTATCAGGCTTACCTCTGTTTCAATCCAGTGGTCACTTCTGGTGCTTACATTTTTGGCGTCGTTGTCAGGGATGAAATTAAAGATTTTCTCTAGGTAGGATGACAATGAACTTTTGATTCTAAAGGTGCATCAAAATTCAGAACCTTTTGACGATTGCAACTTGCACATGGCAACTCCACTGTCTCGGTTCTGCTGTGTGACTGCTTCTAGCTACACCTGGTAGCCTCTGGGAGAACACAACGATTAGAGTTAGTCTTTGATGGTGGACAAAGACCAAACACACTCATTCTGCATATCATCCACCTGGCGACTCCATGGTTGAAGGAGAGATTGGCGACTCCACTAGTTTGAAATGGAAAAAATCTTGGCTCGGAGGTTTGCTCCCTTTAATTTCTCTGTTGTTCCTAGTTTTCCCAATGTTGTTCCTGCTCCAAATGAATGGAATGATTATTTGCCTATATTTAGAGAGCGCAAGGAGGACAACCCTGCTCAAAATCTCCATGAGTTTAATGAACTCATGCATCACTAGGAGATACATCATGAGGATGTATTGATGAAGATGTTCTTGTTCTCGTTAGTAGTGGATGCTCGTGAGTGGTATCATTCTTTACCCCCTGCTAGCATCTCCTCCCTGGAGAAGTTTCATGTAGCTTTCAACACTCATTGTCAGAAGTTTTATCCCTCTGAGTTAATTTTTCATAGTTGTTGTGAGGGATACAACGATTGTTTTCAAGATATAGCTACTTCTTACACAGACTGTAAGGATGAGAACCATGGAGAAGAATATGCTCTAGGTGAAGTAATGGAGCTGATTAAATGTCTCTCTGCCAAACTAGAAAGGTTGGAATCTAGATAAAGTCCAAAGGATTTCCCAGCTCTTGAAGAGGATGTTCTTGACAGCCCTACTGATGATGATAGTATTGAAGATTTCATAGTTGTAGAGGACTTGCCTTCTACTCCTAAGATGCCTATTGTCCCTAGCTTCGATGATTATTCAGATGAAGAGCAGCAGAGCCCCACATTACAGTTTGTTGAACAAAGGAGCACCCAGCCTGTATATGACAACTATGAGTCAGATTCCAAGCTGGATTTGCAGGATTTCCAAGAGCATGCAGCCGAGCCCTCTCCTCTATCCATTAGCGAATATTTTCATGAGGAAATTATCTAGCCTAAGCAGCATGATGAAGAGCAGAGTTTCCCCTTGGGTCCTGTTTATGATGATTATGATTATGACCCTTAGGAGAGCCAAGAAGAAGAACCAGAAGAGCTAGAGGAGCAGCAGAAGGGGCAGTTTTCCCTTGTCCAGAGCCTATAGGTGAGCAGCCTTCGCCTGAGATCATTCAACCTGTTTCGGTTTCTCATCCACCTCTGCCCTCCAATAATATTCAACAATGCATGAGCAGCGATGGAGAAAATCAAGCTTTCTGCTACCCATTTTCTAGCTTTTTCCACTCAGCCTATGAGCCTGTCAACGAGTATATAGAGTGGCATTTCCTTCATGTCTTGGAGACTCCCTATTTTATCTCAACTTCAGCCTTTGAAGAAAAGTATAAGGGTGTAACGGTTCTGCTGTCAAGGTTGCACCATCTGCTGCTAATCACTGACAGAGTAAAGGAGCTTCCATTTAGGAAGTTACTTGATAGGATATGATGGAAATTTGCTTTCGCCTAACACCATGTAAAAATTGATTAGTTTAGGATTGTACATAAATAAGCTCTGATGGAGCCCATGTGTTTTTTTTGTTTTAGTAGAGTAATGTGTACATATTTCCCTGTTTTCTTCTGTGAAAGTTTTGAGCTATACTTCATAGCCCAACAGCTAAGGCACTTGAACTGCAAAAGGAGATCTTAGAGCGACGTAGGGAGGACTCTATCCCCCATGAAGCCTAATGTTAGCACATAAGCTTGTCAAGGTCTTGTGAGTCTGTGTTTCTACCTAGGTCCATAGTTTTGTCTGTCTTCCCGCCTTTGGCGAACCCGATTTTAAAGTTTTTCCTCTTAGCTTGTAGTTTTTCCTCCTGTTGCCTTCATTCATTTAATCGATTTATTCTCCTTGTTGGTTTGCCTGAGAAGTATTCGCCCTAAACCTCTCTGTTTACTCTAAGGTTGATCACTTCTCTCTTTACCACTGTCATTAATCCTTTTGTTTTCTCAAGCCCTCATCCAGTCATCCGAGTAATTGTTCACAGGCCATCGTCGTGAGCACCAAGCACAACACTTAAAGGATTTGGAATATGGATTCAAAACAAGAAAACGACCAAGATCAGTGTTCAATGGTGGAGATCCATCAGATGGAGTGTAACAACCCTAATTAATTATTTAATTATCATGATTAAATATTTGTTTAATGAATATTATTTTAATAAATATTAGTTTAATAAATTATTAATTTTTATTTTTGAAGCCTTATTTTATAATATAATTGTATTGGTAGATGGACCCATTTATGGAGTGGGGGATAAGGTGGTTGAGGTTTAATGGGGGGATAAGGCGGTTGGATAAGGAAGGATAAGGGGATAAGGCAAGGGAGAGGACTCGGGAAGGGGGATCTTTGGGGGGTGGAGTAATATTTTCATATTAGGAGAAGGTGAGAAAAATTGGAGAGGGAAGGAGAAGGGAGGAAGCAGTTTGGGATTGTGTATCTGATCTGCAACTATTTTGTGCTTACAGTTGACTGGATGACTCTCACAGGGGGCACATGTTGCTAGGAATTTTGGGCTCAGGGGCCAGGAAACCGTAAGGAATCTTGGGGCTAGGGAGCCGGGTAGGTTGTTCCTAGCTGGCTGAGAGGTTAATCAGTTTGGGCGGAGCTTCAGAACAGCATCAGTTTGAGGTAATTATTATCATTATTATGTTGTTGTTCATTATTGTTGTATTGTTCATTATTATTATGTTGAACGTGTTGTTCATTATCATGGTGCTCATTTTTAATTCTGTTGAATAGTGTTATTATGCTTAATTATTATTATGTTGATTAGTGAATAAAGAAGAAATGATGACATCATTTCTATATCTAGATTTTGTTTGGTAAGGCTCTGTATGGACAGGCCTTACACATGGTATCAGAGCACTAGTTTAAAATCTGGGGCCAAGGGCCTACCTACCCACCCATCCTCTTGGATCATGACATCTAAATTAGATGTAGAGTCCTCTCTGTTGCAGAGCCGCTTGTGATTAAAAAAAAAAAAAAAAACATTAATCAGTTTGTTGAAACATTTGTGTGTGTATATATATAAATATGTAATTCCACACGAACCTTACAAAACAAGCCCTTGTATCCTACGGTCAGGTTAAAAACAAAACCATTTTTTTTTATTGAGCAATCTTCATCCAAACCATAATGTATAATGAAGAACAAAACTGAGTAATTGTATTTAGCAAAAAGCTTGACAGAAATACAGAAAAAAGAAAAAAGAAAAAAAGAGAGACGGGTTATAGAAAAGCAAGCAGGTTTCAAACAAAATATAAATGCAAAATATATAAAAGAAAAGCAACGCTCAGTGGAAGAAGAAGTCGTTTTTTGTGAAGGCTCATGGAAACAAATCCACCACTGCCAAACAACATTAGGGTAACCTCATCACAGCGTTGCAGGCAAAGAAACTTTAGCATCACAAATGAATTCTACAATTATTATTAAATATGGCTTCAGGGTGTGTAACAAATAACACATCGCTGGCAATAGAATGTATTGCCTCAGAGAAATCCACTAAGATTATTTTATCATCACCAACCAACTATACAAATACCGTAAAATTAAAGACCAAAGGCCATTACTCACCTCAAGAAAACCACAATCGATTACCAACCATTCAATCTAAGCATCTAGCAAACTATTGCTAGCAAGCGCCAAAGCCATCAAGGGAAGAGCCCATGGGCCCAAAAAGACCAAGCGTCGGTGGCTCCGAGCCTCGAGCTTGTTGTTTAGCAACACCTGCCACAAGTTAGCAGTAACATATGAAGTCAAGACAAAATATCAAATCAAAGCCCAGCACCAAGATGAAGCCAAACCCGCAAGGGAGCTTAGTGTGCAGACTTGTGTTGTTGTTAACCTACCACAGGTTAACAACCACAACACAAGTCAAGCCAAAGCCTAGTGCCCAAGTGCCAAGCCACCATGGATGAGCTCACAAGGACATAAAGAGCTCAACGTGTCCACACAAGCCAAGCATACAACCACAACGCAGGTCACAAGCTAACGCGCCAAGCACCAACCGTTCAACATACAGCCTAGCGCCAAGCGCCAACCGTTCAAGGGTATAGCCTTGTGCCCACATCGTCGTTCAATCATTTTGATGCTTGAATGCAGGGTCGAATCAAATGGATAGTGGGTATTGAAGTTTTAGGCTTGGAAGTGAGCTATATGGCCAACAAAAGTTTTGGAGTTTGAAGGATTCGAACTCGGGACCTCTGATGGGAGGCTACGTCTTGGAGCCCAAGAGTATGACCACTGCATAACGCGTTGGACGACCTCTCCTACCAGCATAATGCCTTCACAAAGGAGAACCGAGAGATTCAACCCTATGGCCCCTGTAACGTAAAGACCTCACAATATTCTACTAGCCACTATATCCACAGTGCCACATCCACTCGAGCTACTTACGGAAGAAATAAAAGAGAAACCAGCCACGAGGTGGAGAAACCACAAGGGGTCGTGGTTCCTCCAACGCCTAGCGTAAGCGTGCGAAGTCGAGCACCAAGAGCCAAGCCTATAAGCAAGCACAGAGTGTCAAGCTTAAGGCACCAAGCGATGGAGGAGTTTATTGTGTACTACGCGTCCAGGCCCGAAACCAAGATCCAAGCCGAAGGAATGAACCCACGAGGGGCATTCTTTTCCCAATGCGCCCTTTGTGCATAACACACCATACAACCCCAAACCAAGCTTGATTCTTGAGCCAAAATACCAAGAGAGGAAGCATCGAGGGAAGCGCGAGCGGCCACAGTCAACAAGAAAATAAAAATAATCCACTTGAGGGAAAACGCAAGATGGACTAGTCATATTTTAGGGTTTAGGTACTGAGAGTCGGGGCTGGGCACATGGGCCTCATGCGAGAAGCTCGACCTTAAAGGTTGCCAGCATAGTCTCGAGCATTGTAGTTCTGTCAATAAATGCCTCGTTTCTCATCAAGATATTAAGCGCACATCACAGATATTTTGTATATATTTTAATTTCAATATATTTATTTTTATAAGCGCTTTAG
>ML778906.1:673742-684037 GCA_009831015.1 Picea engelmannii | reverse complement strand
TTATAAAGGTTTAAGGTCCTTGTAGAGTAGCAGGAGTTTGACGCATGTTGTGGTGAATAGTTAGGATATAATAGGAGGTATAATAGAAAGCACTACATAGGGGATTTGATGCACTATGACAAGTATGGTACAGTGCTAGCATAACTAGCAAGGTAGAGAGTTAGTAGCTTTTCTGGACGAAGTTACTAAACTTAGAGGCTTTTGAACCTGACCTAGCCAATTACCCTAAAGAGAGTAACGTATGTTTACAGACAAGTAAAAAAAAAAAAAACTTACGCCTAACCCTATGTTTTCAAGTATAAGTTGTGTGAATTTGAATTGCCTTAGACTCTTCCCTGACAAACATTTGGTTGATGCATATTCAATTATACAGGATGGTTAGGACTTGAGGAAATTCCGGTCGAGGGGCATCGTCGCAGGGATCGCCAACGCTGCCACCACCATCGCCTGAATTAGCTCTCATTTTGCACTCTTTGGAAGCTATAAATGAGACTTTAAAGAGGCGTCAGCCAGCTGGGATCGAAGTGGAGCCCCCACCATCTGGAGAGGGTAACCCTGAAGCGTTGAGGGATTCAGGGGGGGGGCCTCCACCCGAGGACATCACTAGAGAACTGCAGAAGATCAAACTTCCAAAGTTCGTCGGGGGTCGTGCCAGTGAACATGCAGAGGCATGGTTGGAAGGAATGACACGATGTTTCGCCTTAAGAGACTATTCTTCCACATCAAAGGCTAAAATAACGATCTTTCAGTTGAGGGATAGTGCCTTGAACTGGTGGGGCAACCTGGAGAGGCAATTGCACCTTACCCCAGACATCGTCTCATGGGAACTTTTTGAGGAAAGGGTATAGAGGAAATATCTACCAACTTACTACAAGGAACAACAGGTGGGAGCATTTCATGCTCTAGTATAGGGAAACAGGACCATGGAAGAGTACGAGATCAGGTTCATGGAGTTGGTAAAATATTTTTTGTACATGGATAATGATCAAGGACAGGCAAAACTCTTTGTCTATGGGTTAAACCCTAAGATAAGGGCCATTGTATGGATGTGGAAACCGTCTTCAGTAGCGGAAGTAGTTGAAAATTCACGTTATGCTGAGGAACACATGAGCTTAAACGGGGGTATGAGATCGACCTTTCCAGATCATCCTGGATTCGTGGGGAAGGCCCCTAGGACCTTCTCCAGGGGAGGGAGATCGAGGCCACCTCCTTATGGTAATAGAGTCGCACCAAGGACAGTTGCCATAGGTATTTCAATGGCAACAAGTGCAACATACCATTCATCACCAACGATGCAGGCAGGTCCGCGACCTTCTCAGAGAGCAGCTGGTAGGGGAAGGGGTTACAGGGGAAGGAACTCATTTCAGAGACCGTCATATAGCAGTGCGTAGGTTTCATCTCATGTTACATGTTGGGGATGTAGAGGGCCCCATTACCAGCGTGACTGCCCAGAGTTGCAAGCAGGATTTGTGCATATAGAAGGAAATGCCCCGATGGGAAGAAAAAGCGGTAGCCACCAGATTTATGCAGCAATTAATAATCGCTAGGCAGAACATCAATCCGCGGTGGTGGAGTCTCCAGGTATGCTAAATCATATCAATGTTAAAATTTTATTTGATTATGGTGCTACAGATAGTTTCATTTCACCATCTGCATTAGAAAAGAGTGGGTTGGTAGCCTACGAGCACGATGACTTTAAACAAGTCGATATGGCTTCGAGGGAAAAACAAGCAGTAGGACCAAGCGTTGATAATTGTCTAGTAGACCTGGGAGTGTGTACTACTAGGTTGAAGGTATATGTCACTGCTCTCGGGATGTATGACCTAATCATTGGAATAGATTGGTTCGAAGCCCATCGAGCAATGGTTGATTGTTTCACAAAAAGGATGCTTTGTGTTGACGATGAAGGAAGGCCAGTAGAGATCCACGGTGTACGGAGAAATGTGTCTCTACGCTTTATCTCAATTATGAAGGTTAAGCGGTGCATGAGGCAAGCGTGTCGACTATATGTAGTGGAAGCAGTGAATGAAAGGAAAGGACCCTCCTTGGATCAGTACCCAGTATTGTCAGAGTTTAAGGATGTTTTTCTGAACGAGTTGCCAGGGTTACCTCCTAAGAGGAAGCTTGATTTTACTATTGAGGTAAAACCCGGTGTAGAACCAATTTCCAAGACTCCGTATAGAATGACAGTGCCAGAACTTTGTGAGTTGCAGATGTAGTTGAAAGAGCTACTCAACTTAGGGCTAATAAGGCCCAATGTCTCACCTTGGGGTGCACCAGTAATTTCTGTGAAGAAGAAGGATGGTTCCTTACCACTGTGTATAGATTATAGGGACTTGAACCATGCTACAGTGAAAAATAGGTACCCAATGCCACGGATAGATGATCTCTTTGATCAGATGAAAGGAGCAGCGGTATTCTCAAAAAAAATTTTGCAATCAGGGTATCACCAGTTAAGGATTAAGGAAGGCAATATTCCTAAAACTTCCTTTCAAACTCAGTTTAGGCATTACGAGTTCGTTGTAGTACCTTTTGGATTAACCAATTCGCCAATAGTATTCATGAGCCTCATGAATGGTGTATTCCGGAAGTACTTAGACTGCTTTGTACAAGTCTTTCTAGATGATATCCTCGTCTATTCCAAGAACGAAAGAGAACATGAAGAACACTTGCGAGTGGTGTTGTCCTGCCTTAGAGAGAACAAATTGTATGAGAAGTTGTCGAAGTGTTCCTTATTCCAAAAATAAATTCACTATTTAGGTCATATCATTTCCGGTGAAGGAATCTTTGTGGACCTAGAAAAGGTAAAGGCCATTATGGAATGGCCAGTGCCGAAAAATGCTCATGAGGTAAGAAGCTTCATGGGGCTAGCAGGTTATTCTCAAAGATTTGTGGAAGGGTTCTCTAAAATAGAGAAACCCATCACCACTTTGCAGCACAAGGGGGTCAGGTATGAATGGACATAAGAATGTGATAGTGCATTCATCGAGCTTAAGAGGTTACTAACTAGTGCACCAATTATACGAGTGTCGGATATGGAAAAGGACTTCACAGTCTGCACGGATGCCTCGAAGCAAGGGTTGGGGGCCATGCTAATGCAAGATGAAGGAGTGATAGTGTATGCATCAAGGAAGTTGAAGCAACACAAGGAGCTTTACACTACTCATGATTTAGAGTTGGCAGTTGTAATGCTAGCTCTGAAACTTTGGAGGCACTATTTGGTGGGGCAAAACTTTGAGCTCAAAACAGACCATGAAAGTTTAAAACATCTCTTCACTCAAAGGGATCTGAATGCCAGGAAAAGGCGATGGAGTGAGTTTATGAGTGAGTACAATTTTGGTATTTCATACATCAAGGGAAAAGAAAATGTGGTCATGGATGCCTTGAGTAGGACACCACGTGTCTTCTCCTTGGTACCCTTAAAAGTCAATCTGAGGGAACATGTGTTGACGCAACTCCGTGGAGACAGTTGGTATTTAAAGGCTACTCCAAACCTCTAGAGTGGGAGACAATTAGATCCAAAGTATGAAGGATGTAGCCTAGAAGCAGATAGACTATTAAGATATCGAGGAAGGATATACATCCCTGAAGGTGGGGATATTCGAAGCATCATACTGAAGGAATCCCATAGAACACTTTATTGTGCGCATCCAGGTGTGAAGAAAATGTACGCAAACATGAGGAATCTTTTCTTCTGGGTAGGAATGAAGCGCGATGTAGTCCATTTCATCACCAAGTGCCTAGAGTGTCAACAAGTGAAAGTTGGCCACCATCATCCGGCAGGTCTCCTACAACCACATGATGTTCCAATGTCCAAGTGGGAAGTCATTTCTATGGATTTTGTTGTAGGGTTTCCACTCACATCTCATAGACACAATGTCATTCTGGTGATAGTTGATAAATTGACCAAGAGTGCTCATTTTATTCTGGTTAGAGACACTTACGATGTCACTGATGTGGCACGCGTGTTTGTAAGTGAGGTCATATGTTTGCACGGGATACCCAAGAAGATCATTTGAGATAGGGACTCCAGATTCACTTCTAGGTTTTGGACAAGTTTGCAGTCAGCGTTGGGGACGCAGTTGAACTTAAGCACAACTTATCATCCTGAAATAGATGGGCAAACTAAGAGAGTAAACCAAGTCATGGAAGACATGCTTAGGATGTATGTCATGGATAATCAAACCCGTTGGGAGAAGTACCTACCTTTGGTAGAGTTTGCCTACAATAATAGTTTTCATAGCTCCATCGGAATGCCACTCTACGAAGCTCTGTATGGAAGGCCATGCAGAACATCGTTGAGTTGGGAAAGATTAGAAGATTGAGTGACAGTTGGGACAGAATTGGTTCAAGAGATGGAGGAACGGGTGATACAAATTAGGCAGAGACTAAAGGAAGCACATGATAGATAGAAAAGTTATGATGATGCACATAGGACTGACCTAAGTTATAAAGTGGGAGATCAAGTTTTTATTCGTATCAGACCCAATAAGAGTACCATTTGGTTCGGGAAGGGGACAAAGTTGTCACCTCGATTTATAGGACCGTTCAAAATCCTAGAGAAAATTGGACATGTTGCCTATTGTCTCGTACTGCCACCCCACTTGCATAAAACTCATAATGTTTTTCATGTATCCGTTCTATGTCATTATGTTGCTGATGAATCACATAAACTAAATTGGAAGGAATTGCAGGTATCAGACATGGGAACCCTCACAGTAGAACCATTACGCATATTGGACTGTAGAGTCCGACAGCTCAGGAACCGTTTGGTAGACCAAGTTAAGGTCCAGTGGACAAGTATAGTCCAGGATATGCTACTTGGGAGAATGTTGAGACATTATGACGAGATTATCCCTCACTTTTTTGACTACCTTGAGAATATGTTTCTCGAAGGTTGGGTGTATGTAACACCACCTTTTGACTTAGACAACTAGGATTACCTGAGGCCTAATCACCTTTATTTTCTATTCACGGTGAAACTATTAATGGTACACTTGAACTTTTAAGACATATGAACCTTTATGAATGTTTAAACATTATTTGAATGATGATGGATATGATGCGATCTATTATGTGAATGTAAATTCTATGAATGTTTAAATGTTATTTGAATGATGATGGATATGATGCGATCTATTATGAGAATGTAAATTCTATGAATGTTTAAATTTTATTTGAATGATGATGGATATGATGCGATCTTTTATGAGAATGTAAATTCTATGAATGTTTAAATGTTATTTTAATGATGATGGATATGTTGCGATCTATTATGTAAATGAAAATTCTATGAACGAGTAACGACAATTGAATTATGGGGATATTATGAGATCTATTTCTAACTTGAAAACTTTGACATTTAAAGTTGTTGGTACGTGGACACCAAATTGAGATTATGATCGAATGCATTTACATGATGATAATGAATAGATATGTATGAGTTTGTGTTATAAACTAATTTGCAGGTCAATGGGTTATGAAATAGCCAAGGGATAATGGTAATAAAAGTGGATGTCATGACCACCGACCGAGAAACAATATGGTATGGATCTTTGTATGTGAAATTATATTGGTACGAATGTACTTCTTTGATATGTGGACCAGTGCAGGTTTTCAGGTGGTGAGACTGCCCAAAAACTGAATAAACGATGACGAAATTCCCAGCAACACGGTGCCACTGTATATTCCATTGTAGGGAGTGGACCTTAGTCCTATTAGGAGGGGTGGGGGCATTTCCCACCATGTATCCTCTGAAACCTGGAGTCATGGGAGGACGATGTTAGCTCACGCTCCCCTAGACATGTGATGATGACTGTCAGTTGCCTGCTGGGGAAGCTTGGTCAAGATAGTGACACTTCCGCTTACGGGTTCTATTTGGAGTTAGGTCAATATAGTTGACGCTCCAAGATAGTCCAACAGAGGAAGGATATGAATGGAAGATGGAAGTAAGTTAGGGAGGAAGGATGAATAAAAATAGTTGAGAGTGTATGGAGATTTGCCTTATGGTGGAATTTATTGTTTTTCCTTCTGAAAAGAAAATGTGTATATATGTATATTCATAATTACTTAACTGAACTACAATTGTCTAAATAAACATTGTTGATCTAGATTATTGTAATTAAGGGATTTCACAAACATTTAATTGGTTTATTATCTTTTATAAAATGAATAGTCCTGTTGATTGGATTGGATGCATACAAGAATTACTATAGAGGGATAGTTATTGTCATTAGTACATGCACGAGACTTGTATGTACTAGTTACACATGCATTTCTTGCACATGTACACTAGTATGTATGAGTTTTCTTGGGCTTACTTACTGATAATGTTGTTTATTGGATATGAATGTGTGAACCATGTGTCATTTCCCTTGTATTATAAATCACTTTAACTTCGGGACAAAGTTTCCTGAAGGGTGGGTGTATGTAACAAGCCTAATTAATTATTTAATTGTCATGATTAAATATTTGTTTAATGAATATTAGTTTAATAAATTATTAATTTTTATTTTTGAAGACTTATTTTATAATATAATTGTATTGGAAGATGGACCCATTTATGGAGGGGGGAATAAGGTGGTTGAGGTTTAATGGGGGGATAAGGCAGTTGGATAAGGGAGGAGAAGGGGATAAGGCAAGGGAGAGGACTCGGGAAGGGGGATCTTTGGGGGGTGGAGTAATATTTTCATATTAGGAGAAGGTGAGAAAAATTGGAGAGGGAAGGAGAAGGGAGGAAGCAGTTTGAGACTGTGTATCTGTTCTGCAACTGTTTTGTGCTTACAACTGACTGGAGGACTCTCACAGGGGGCATGTGTTGCTAGGAATTTTGGGTTCGGGAGCCAGGAAACCGTAAGGAATCTTGGGGCTAGGGAGCCAGATAGGTTGTTCCTAGCTGGTTGGGAGGTTAATCAGTTTGGGCAGAGCTTCAGAACAACATCAGTTTGAGGTAATTATTATCATTATTATGTTGTTGTTCATTATTGTTGTATTGTTCATTATTATTATGCTGAACATGTTGTTCATTATCATGCTTCTCATTTTTAATTATGCTAAATAGTGTTATTATGTTGATTAGTGAATAAAGAAGAAATGATGATAGCATTTCTATATCTAGATTTTGCTTGGTAAGGCTCTGTACGGACATGCCTTACATGGAGTGGATTGACGGTCGTCGGGTAGTCGAAGCCATGCAGTTGCGCGAAGAATAGCACCAGGCAGAGTTGCGGTCTCACAAGGCCATCCTAGCCGTTGGTATCGGGAAGGACACATGGTGCGAGATTAGCATTTCACCGACTCATAGGATGAAGCTATCAAAGGGTCGGGCCATGAGAACTTGCGAGACGCGACGTCGTGAAATGATCTAGGCCATCCGATCGTGAAGAGTCTAGGGTCGTTGATCTGACATTGGTAAATACCAGAGGATCGCAAATTGAGAGTTCGGGATTCTTGTCGTAAAGGTGCATCCATAGTCCGAAATCCCAATACCCAAAAAGTCGATGGTTTAATTCTAGGCCATCCAAATTAAGGGACACGTTTCGCCGGATCAATAGGATCGCAATTTCACAGATCGAGTTTTAGAAGTGGAACATGATGCGAGACCCCTGAAACGCGAAATCACGAAACATCCGAGAATTGGGCTCGTGGTCTCAACACTTGATCACATAGGTGTGTGGGTCCGGGAAAGAAGGTTAGCACCCGTCACATAGAACTAGTGGCGTGGGGTCTTCGAGGAAGCAATATTGGTCGTCAAATTTAAAGCAGGTCTGATCGTTGATCTGGGTGGACAATTTTGTAAAATCGTGTATCGGGAATTCTAAAGTTTAGCATGCGGGAATCCCCAAAACGCAAAATCTCGAAGCGCCTTTGGAGATAGGTGTCAGGTCACAGTCCGTGGTCATGTCAAAGAGGGGTTTAAGAGAAGCAGTCAGCCCCCAGTCACGTATAGAGGACTAATTTAGAGTCCAGGAGGAGCATTGCAACCATTGCTTGAGAAGCAGATCTGACCATCGGTCAGATAAGCGTTTTCGTTGATTCTGATATCATGAAACTTGGACATTAGCACCATGAAAGCCTCCAAAACGCGAAATGTCGGGATATCATATGAGATTAGCACAGGGTCATGGCCCTGGGTTACATTAAGAAGGGGCCAGAGGAAAGGAGGCCAAATTCTGAGCCTAGGAGAGCAGGCACATGGTCGTCTCCTGAGCATTTCGTCTCGGCCACTCTCCGGGGAAAAGCAGTTAATGTAAATTAAGCAGGTGGTTGAAACCTTGGCTCAATCCATAAATGGAAGGCATGGAGGTTTTGGAGCGGTCAACTCGTGGTACCCTTGTGGACAAGTTCCCTGCAAGAGCCATATCGATCCGATCTTGTTTCTGACAACATAATGCAAGTGCAATCTAACAGAAGAGGGCGCCGACTGGAAACTTTGAATGCAGGGGCCCAGTCACGCTCCTGGTGGTTGCAACAATTGTCAGTATATGTATGCAATTGTAATATTTTGTAAAGGGGATGGTAGAGCAATGCTCCTGTATTGTAAAGTTTTAATGAACACTCTGGTTCTCTCGTTATGTATACGCATTTGAGACTTCTTGTTATATGACAATCAAATTTCTTACTCCATCTTATTTCCCTCTGATACTGAAAGAGTTCATGAGTGACTGATTCACATGAATTATTGTGACTGTATTATGATGAATGATTGATCATAGTGTTGTTATAATTACTTTCAGTTTCTTTGAAATTTGAATTCAAGAAGACCTTGGGTTTAAGTTTTTCTTCCTTATGTTGCAAGAAAGCCTGATGTTCACGACATACCTCTACATTCTTCGTTGAAGTCTTTCTCCTACTCACCTTTACTACAACCTATTGACTGAAATTCAACTAAGACCTCACCTGCTTGTGTATGCTAGTCCAGTTTTCTGAGTTAAAATGATATCATCTCGAGTCTACGCCCATTTGACCTCTTTGAAAACCAACCCTTGACATAAAATACCGATGGGTATCAAGCTTACCTTTGCCGCAATCTAGGGATGACTTCTGCTGCTAACACGTCTAACCTTTTTTTCCATTTCTTGGTCTCATTGAATATCTTTTTGTTCTTTATATTCTTTCAAAATTAACACAAAAGAGAGATAAAGAATATAAAAATACAAGTCTAAATATGGTTTATCTACTTTCAAATCTAATTCAATAAGGTTTTATACTATAGCATGTCATATACGACAATATTAAATAATGAAGATTAAAGTTTAATGTAGAGGACAATGTTAAGCACAATGATTTATAACAAAGAGGTCAAGCACAATGAAATGCATTGGGATTTTAAGATCATAAACTTAGTTTGAATGACTTTTGCTAGTTGCATCAAGAGAAGTGAGGTGTACTCTACATTCCTTTATATATATATATGTGTGTGTGTGTGTGTGTGTGTGTGTGTGTGTCCATTGGATGTAGCTTGGGTGCTTGGGAGGAATGATTCTTACCCTCCCCACCCAGGTTCAATTTATTGTGAGTGACATGTTGTGTCCTTAAATGGGTCTATAAGATGTTCTTGTTGTTGAGCCCCCAATATTTCGAAAATACTCGGCCTCCCTATGTTCTCTTACGGATTTCGGGGGGGTTTTTCGTGGACGTAGCGAGCACTGATATCTGGTGCCATGAACCACATGAAAAAAAAGTTGTAGAGTCCTAACTCAATTAAATCCAAAAATTTTCATACAATTAAACATATAATTCCTTTCTCATTGCATACGTAATTCATTGACCATCATATAAGCATAAATATTCAGCAGAAATTAAAATTTATCCACAGCATAAGAATTACTTAACAGAATAAAATAAATTACCTCTTCCTGATGCTAATTTCCCCGTTGATCTGGTTGTCCTTTCCCTGCTTCCTTGCCTAGCCAGATGCACTGAACAACTCTGCCCAAACTGACTAACCTCCCAACCAGCTAGGAGCATCCTGTCTAGCTCCCTAGCTCCAGGAAACTGAAAGGAATCCTGGCCCCTGTGCCCAAAACCCCCAACAACCCGATGCCCCTGCAATGGTTCACTGAAACTCCCAATATCAAACTCTCCACACCAGAAAATATCCAAACAAAAATCCAATCCCCCCTCTCCAAAAATGCTTTCCCTCCCAAAATCCTCCTCCTCGTATGACTCCTCCCCGTCATATCTTCCTCTTCACCAACTCTCCTCCCCCTCATTAATTTCCTTATCCCCTTATTTATTATCTTATCCCCTTATTTATTATCTTATCCCCTCCATTTAATGTTTCTCCCCCCCCC
>ML778906.1:625104-654822 GCA_009831015.1 Picea engelmannii | reverse complement strand
AGGTGTGGGAGGCCTTGGGATTGATGCCAAGGAAGGTGAGAGGTCTCAAATAATTTAAAAAAAATCATTTGTGGAGTTTCTAGAAGAGGGGGGCATAACTCCTCTTGGAGGGGGCAAAAAAATGGTGAAAATGAAGGAATGGAGGGGGATTAATGAGAAAAAAGGAGTGGGATCACCTTAGGAGGTGATGTGGGGGTTAAAGGGAGTCATAACTCATGAGAGGGGGCCCCAAATAAGTCACAACAACCTCGACCAAGGAAAAACGTCAATCCCCCTAGGGGGCGTGATTTTTGAGTGTAGAAAGTGGGTAAGGGGTTAGAATAGGTTGGAAAAGGTTGGGAGGGTTATGTTATGCTTAGGGGGTCTCTCTCTAACCTTTATTTCATCATTTTACATCCACTAAACTCATTATTACAATTTTACATTTTTGCCATGTTTGGACTTTAGCAATTAAAATTGCTGTTTTAGACTGACTGACACTCCGGGTGGGCTAACCCATGGCTAAAGTTGTCCGACTGAGCTGAAACTTGGTCCATGGATGTAGGGGGTGCTATTCCATTTCTTTTGAGCACAAATACCCCTATCAAAAGTCCAAGGATCTAGTTTTTACAATTATTGCTCAAAATTAATTAATTAATTAAATAATTAAACCTCCAAACTTAGGAAAATTTAATTAAAAATTAATTAATTAAAAAAAACTAACCTAGACTTGAAGGAATTCCGCGAAACTTTCTAAGATGTCTTGCATGGTCATTTACAATGAATTCCCTATATAGTTACCAAAACATAAGCCCGCTAGAACGCCGTTCACCACTTTGGAGGACATTTGTAAAGTGTGAGGGAAAAACTCAAGGGAAATCAGTAAGGCTGAAAAGCCCAACTTATAACCTGAGGATAAAAAACCCTCGGTGAAAGGAACTCTCCCAGTGAACCGATCCCAAGGTAACTGACCTAGACATGACTCATGCAGACCTATTACATTATTAACCCATGTAGGGGTGCGGAAATTCCAATTACAAAAAATAAGTGCTAGGCCAAACACTGCCCTGTAGAACCAAAGGTCTTCAACAATACTGCATTTGACGATGCATCTCTTCATGGCACATGAGTTGACCACCGGTGCTAAATGGGCGGTCAACACCCACCATAGTAAAGCTTCTTTGCAGATGCACAACTTTTAAGGCAATGTTGTCTTCGTTTATGTATTGCTACACTTCATAGCCAGGTTCTAGCTGCCTCAACCAATCATTATTGAATTGTCCTTGGTAAATTGGCCAAGCCCCGAGGTAGAAGAATTGATCCAATAAGGATAAAGCAATGCCAAGAAGCATATCGATGAAGGACAGATCAACAATTGATGAAGAAAGGTAGGGTTGCAAATCGATGTTGACCTCATCGACATAGGAAGATACTCGTTGACATTGATCTAGTCTATAGAAAGTTGCTTGTCAATGTTAACTTGATCGATGTAGGCATTACCTATCGAGGTGGAGATAACCATTGACACTAGTTTGGGCAACAAAGGGTTCATCCTCAATAATGTAGGAGCACTGCCTATCGAGGTGGAGATAACCATTGACACTGGTTTGGGCAACAAAGGGTTCATCCTCGATAATGTAGGATTTTGTCGATGTCAATGTAGAGACTCTTGTTGACATTGACTTTAATCATATATGAACAAAAACACATTTATTCATATGATTATGGGTTGAATTATGTTTATCCCAATTATAAATCACAAAAACACATTTATTCATATGAGCACATCTTTTGTTGTTGATGAGGTTGGTGTACGAATGCATTTCTAAAACCTTGTAGAATTCATGTGAGAAATTAACATCATAGATGAAATAACTGTAGTCGACAATTAATTCGTGAGGGTCCTGAAAAGATTAAATCAACAATAATTGGGAAATAATTAGAAATATTCAAGACAAATCGACAAGCATTAAAAAATATAAAAATATTTTTTGTTTTCAATTTAAAAAAAATATAAACAACAACATCAAATAATCACATTGCCACATAAATATGAAAAATACATTGATATATATGTATAGGATGCCAAATGATACATCAACATTGATACCGAATCTTGATAGTTGTCTAGTCAAGGACACAAGATTGAATAACCAATACAAAATGGCATCAAATATATATAAAATGTATCTCATCATGATCAATCATCTACAAAGATCAATCCAGTAACTAGCTATCGATTCCCTCTTCCCTTTTTATGGGAAAAGGTAAGGGCTTGTTCATGATTAGAAGGCCTTGCAACTTCAGTGTGATGTCCAATGATAGGTACTTGAGTATGAATTTGTGTATAGGTTGGTGATGAGGCTACCTCATAAACCTCCTCAGTCCCAACGTCCTCCTTTTGGACCAACTCCTTCGCCCCCAATAGGGGTAGGTCATCCAAATCCTCCCATGCCCCATTCACATGCTTGGGTTGCTGCTTGTCTACCTCTAACCACGAAGGTGTCTCCTCCATAATAGGCCTCTCATAATTGATCCTCCACTTAGTCAAGGTGTTAATGTTTTCTAAAAATATGGTGTCCATGTCAAGGTGTGATCATTCTGGAAAAAAATGAAGTGTTATGTTGATTAACAGATACTCGGGAAATGAAAACCATGGGCAACAATCAATCCTTTTCTTACTCTGAGAAAAATCTTCGATGGTGGTGAAAATGATTCTCTAGCTCTCTCCAAATTGATTCTTGGCTCTCAACCATGGCAGCTGAAATAAGAGTGACCCAAAAAAATTCCAGTTTTCAACATAACGACAATTAATTCCCATTGACTTGCAACTAATTTGAATTAATCTTGATTTTTTGAAATCAGATATTAATTGCGATTATCAGAGGATGATTAATCTTTTTGAACTTGTAATTAGGATTAATTGTGATTAATTGTCAATTTCTTCATCTATGATTAACATCTTGTCATTTAAATTGGCTACATTGGGTAATGCAAGTGTTTAATGTATTCATGAATGCAGTAGGTCTTTTTGTAATATGATCTCGAACAATGTTACATTTATTGTTATCGAGAATTTATCGTCAGGGGCCTGAAATTTAAATTATCAGCAATATTGGGGAAATTATCGGAAATTATTAGGAAACTTTAAAAAATACAAAAATAATCATTTTTTTTTTAATTTTTTTGAACTTCTAAAGCACCATCAACATCAAACAAACACATTGCCACATAAATATGAAAATAAGCAATATAAGATGTATAAGATGTCAAGTAGTAGACTAGACATCGATATTGAAATATGATATCTGTCTCGAGTCACAAGTCTTGATAGGATAATACAAAATCACATCAAAACAAAAATAAATGTATCTAATGTGATGATCATCATGAGGCATCTAGGTATTACAAGGCTAATCATGATGCCCTATCATGAAGAATCTAGATACGAGGCTAATCATGATGCACTAAGATATCAACGATTCACTCTACCCCTTTTATGGGCGAAGGTCATTGCTGGTGCTTTTCCTCTACAAGCAATAGGTGGACGCGTTGAGGTTGAGCTTGAGGTGGAAGGTGTAACTCCTGGGGATAAGGTGGAAGTTGAAGTGGGATGTCTTCCGCCTCTTCCCCTAGTTGCTTGTTTCTGTGGAGGTGGTGGCATTGGCTGCGACACACTCTCAATGTCCTCCTCCTGCTCCAAATTTGTCTCTCCAAGAAGTGGAACACCCTCTGATACCTCCTCCTTCAACTCATCAACATCATGCTCCAACCACTCAGGTGCCTCGTCCATGATAGGCCTCTCGGTCTCCATTGTCCATGGATTTGCGGTGTCAAGGGCATCCAATGAAATGGCATCCGTGTTGGGTACTTTGTCTATCTGCCTCACCCACAACTTGATATTGTAGTAGACATAGACCATTTCATTGAGGCGGTCTAACATGTATGAGGGCCATTTTGTA
This sequence comes from Picea engelmannii, assembly GCA_009831015.1. Taxonomy (NCBI): domain Eukaryota; kingdom Viridiplantae; phylum Streptophyta; class Pinopsida; order Pinales; family Pinaceae; genus Picea; species Picea engelmannii. Next base: position 650,881 of record ML778906.1, on the reverse strand, counting down.
ATTAGAGGATGATGTCCCATGGGCATAAATTAAAATTAATGAATTTATAAAAAAATAAAATTTTAATTTGAACATTTCTAACTTGTTGTGCTTCTTGGAGTGTATCTTTTCGAAGACACTCTAGTTGCGCTCACACCTTGAAGAGCTGCAAGTTTAACTGAATATCTGAATGACAAGTTTTTGCAACTCTGGGACTCTTCTGCTATATCTTTCCCACCAAACATCTACAACAAATAAATGGAAAGGAAGACAATGAATTATATTTCCATTGAGTAACAAATAGATAGAAAGGAAAGACATTGAAATTTGAAAGTTTGAAACAAATTTTACTTGTATCTTACTTGGCATCCTAGCGATCCTGTCTTAGATAGCCATATCATACCCAGATGTCCCAACACTCAACTTATATATCTCAATTTATTTGGAAATCTCTGAGCGTTCAAAGTGAGTCAGCACCATCCTTGGAACACATTGGAAAAATCCATCTATAACCTTTGCATCGAACCTAAATCCATATGCGTAAGAGTATGCAAGGTTGAAGTAGAGCCCTACTGCATGAATTAGACGATGTAGAGTGTTGTTCCATCGCTCATCAATCACACTGCATATCTTGGATTGTCTAGTGATTCCCTCTTCCCCCTTGTCCTCATAGTATCGATGGATAGCTTCCTTGGCACTATCCATGGCCTCATACAAGTAGCCCATTGCGGGCTTCTCACCATCAACCAAGCGAAGATCCTTTACCAAAGGTTCACTAATTGCACACAACTCCTGCACTCCCATCCAAAAACTCTAATTGTGTCTCACAAGTTGGGCTATGGCTTGCCCATCCACTTTAGTAATATAGAGTCTAGACACAAGCATTCCACTCATTTTGAAGAAACATCCTTCTCAACTCTAACATAGAATTGTGGAGAGATTGAAGAGAAATGAAGCTAGTTGCGAAACGCGTGATAGCGGGATAGATCAACTCATTGTTCCCTGTGAACTATCTCATGAGTGTAAGAACACACACACACATTTAGTAACACTCCTAGTTGACTCAACAATTTCCTTGATCCAAGGAATTTTTCCCATGTTCTCTAGCATCAAATCAATGCAATGGGCAGCACAAGGAGTCCAATATAAGGTCCAATACCTCTCCATGAGCAACTTGCCAACAACAACATAGTTAACAACATTGTCCATAATGACTTGGGCAACATATTGCGGACCTATCTCTCGGATGAAGCCATCCAACAACTCACATAGTAACTGTGCATCTTTAACATATGCAAATGCACCAACAGATTTGATAAACATTGTCCCCCTAGGACAATTAACCAAGAAATTGAGAATGGACCTGCCCTTTTCGTTTGTCCAACTGTTTGACACAACGATGCTTCTTGTGATCTCCCATCATTCCCTAAGCTCACCTAATCTCTTTGTGCAATCAATCTTTTCCCCTTGAAGGAGAGGCCCTCCCTTTCAAGTTATTATAAGAAGGGCCCTTGTACCTTGGACCAACAATAGCAATAACTTCAAACATGGAATGGTAGAATGGGTTGTTCTTGGCAATGTTGAATGGTATGTCACTCCATAGATAACATCCTGCCACAATCTTGTCGGCCTCCTCCTTCTCCTTTGTTTTCATCATTGACCGAATAGAAGGTTGCCTCCTAGTCACTGACCTTGGCACAAAGAAAGGAGAGGACGTTGAGGGGCTGGGGATTATGGAATGTGAGCCCAAGTATTGGCTTTCCCTCACTCTTGAGATGCTTGCAACTCTATTTGCAAGTTCAAGTCTCATTTCTCCCCTTTGATCTCTCTTCCCATTCATATAAAAAATGGATTGATTTGCAATGTGGACAATTTTTGGGGTAGATGCTCGGAAAAACCCCACTTCATTCCCTAGGATTTCAGCAAGGTGGTATTTCAAGTGGTTGATTCCGCCAAACATTTTCATACCACATAACTTGCAATTCAACCTCATTCTATTATGACCATCAAAAGGTAGACCATACTCCCACATTGGGTCCAATGGCTTTGGCATTTTGAAATTTGTAGAGCACTGATTAAATTTGTAAACCTATGGGATAAAAAAATGGGGGAAATTTAGAATCCAAATCCAAAAAAAAACTTCAAGAATGCTACAATTAAAATACCATAGCTACATAAGTGTTAAGTCACCCATTAAAGAAGGGCAAGAAGAGGTATATCTAATGGACATTGCAAACCCTATACTAAATCTTGAAAAACAAAGACAATGAAGGCATAATTTTTTTTACATACCTGGGAATATCGGTATTGGAGATTGGAGTAGATCCCCACTCTACAAATGCTTAGTTGATGGCAATTAAAACTATAGATTTCCCCTTGTTTGCTTGATGGAAAATGGTCACAATATCCTCAAAGCTCTACCCCAGTTATCAACATTTGTAAAATGAGGTTTTAATACCCAAAATAGCGACTTAAAGTAGACCGGAAAGGAGCAAGGGGATAAATTCCGCCATCTTGTGATAAATATGGAAATTATTGTGATAATTTCCAAAACTGAATTTAGCGCAATACATATCAGTGATATTATTGCCAAGGTGGGTTTTGGGCCTTGGCGATAATATCGCGATAATTCCGATATTATCACGATAAGTGTAACATTGATCTCGAGAGTTAACCTTGAATTTAGGTGGGTGGAAGGCAACTATTGACTAATATAAATGTGTGAGTAATCACTTTGAGAGGTATCAACTTTGGAAACGACAATTTTGCGAACCGTTCACCAAGAGTTTCTCTTAAGGACTATTATACTCTTTGGACTTGTGTTTAATCTTGAAAATTCATTCTACATCGTGCTTGTGTAGTTTCTTGCTATATTATCTTTTGTTGATGGAAATGATTTGCTTGCCAATTTGTGTCTTTTTGATGGAAATGATGTGCCTGTGATATTTTATTGTCTACACACATTATTTGTTAACATTGTGAAATAAGGTTAGCCCATTTCTTAGTTGGTGGTTATTATTTTTTTGAATATCTATGTGAACCTATATCTCCTTGTGAATTTTCATATAAATATCAGTGATATTATCGCCAAGCTGGGTTTTGGCGATAATATTGCGATAATTCCAATATTATCACGATAAGTGTAACACTGATCTGGAGAGTTAACCTTGAGTTTAGGTAAGTGGAATGCAACGATTGACTAATATAAATGCGCGAGTAATCACTTTGAGAGGTATCGACTTTGGAAACGATAATTTTGAAAATCCTTCCCCACGTGTTTCTCTTAAGGACTTGTTATAGCGCAAGTTGCAGGTTGGGCAAAGCCTGACCCAACCACGGAACAAGTGCTACAACTTGGGAATCCTACACCCAATGTCACCTTGATGTAGGTCCTGCACTTCAAGGGTGACTAGGTCACTCTAGGGAAGCGATCCTGGTGACCCTAGGGGGATTGAGATGGAGATGGAGGGAAGTGAAGTAAAGCCCCTAGAGGTCATTTCTAAGTGGAATGAAAGGTAGGGAGAGATGCCTTGCAAGTCAAGTAATTGCTGCCCCCACAGGTATAGTACTTTTCCGGATGATTGTACCTGCACGAGACACAAGAAAACACACTTTACAATGATATATGTTAGTTGGATCAACAAGTTAAGCTTGCTGTCCCTAATTTGCAGCAGTAGATATCAACTTATATCGGCAAACAAACACCTAAAATCAGCATATAAGATCTATACTAGTTAGGTAAATCAACATCAAACTTAGCAATGAATATAGGCTGAAAAATTGGCACTTAAGAAGCTAGATAAGATGGCTGTTGTAAACATGTGTTTTCTGTAGAAAATTGCAGCCTTATGGCTGTAGCATTTAGTGGCAAGCAACAGCAAAATCAACCATGAAAAGTTGCCAAGAAATAGCTCAAAAGGTGCGCCCTAGTTAGTAGAGTAAATGAGCAAAGTTAGAGAGCTAGTCTAGGGTTAGTTTAGGCGTTATGAGGGTGTTAATAGCTAGGGTTATGCAGCCCTAATGGCTGTAGGTTAAGGTTGGTAACAATAATTAGAGTATTGGGAGAGAGGGGACGCCCTAGTGGGGGAAAACTCTCCTTGATGAGACAAATCAACTTCAAGCAAGAGAACTTTCAAAAGGTCAAAAATTACGTTTCCCAAGGCAATGATTTTATATCTCCAATGCAAAAAAGAATATGACTAGTGCCTTTACTATTGGGTTAATGGAGTCACAAGGAGCTTAGAGAAACTACCTCCTTGGGGGTGTAAGCCCTTTTACTTCCCAAGGCAAGTTTCTCTAAGCTAGGGTTTGAGCTTAGAGGGTGTATGCCCTTATATGTCTCTTAGCAAACCCTTGTAATTAATGAGATGAAGCAATAAAATGGTGAAGACTATGGTGGGGGTGTATGCCCTTATACTGCCCACCTAGCTCCTAGCATAACAATACTTGACTTGAATAAAATGATAGCAAGAGAGTAAAAACCATACCAAGATCAAGAGAAATGCTAAGACAATCCACCACAAGAGCGAGAAAGCATCATCCAAAGCTAGTGCTAGGCCTTCCTCCATCAACCATTTATAACATAGCCATAAACAAGTGCATAAGAGCTAAAAGAGCCAAGAGGGCCGAAAATTTCAGACCAAGTCTCTCACAAGAGGGAGAGCTCTATATTAAAATGAGATCTTATGATCTCTATTTATACAAAATTTAGCTAACATAGCTTGTCCACAAAATAAGGAGTAAAACACAAGATTAGGGGTCAACAACCCTAATCTTGCCCCCTTAACAAAGTAATACTAAACAATTCACTTAAAATTTCACTTTTTGCACAAATTAAACCCTAATTTAGGAGGACGTCACCCCATTAAGCGACGCTTTGCCACTTTGAGGAAGTCGTTGGTGTTGGAGAAGCATGGATGGGCCTCCAAAGGCCATGTGTCAAGCATCTAGGCACTCATATCATGGTGAAGACCCTTCTCCTCATCAAACGTCCATGTGTCAAAGAGTGGCACCTCACCACCATGGCCTAGCCCCCAAGATCACGACGTCAAGCTAAAAAATGAAACGTTTTGCCCCTCCTGGGCAAATCGTTTGACAAGAAATGGGTGGGCTAGGTTGTCCAAATCATCATCAAGGCCATCCAAGTCATCTCTCTCTCATCTGGCATGCGGGTCCCTTTGCTCCAACCTATGGGCTTGTAGCCCCATGGAAGCCCAAGCTGGGCTCGTTCTCCCAAAAATGTCCACTAGCTAGGTCCTGCAAAGACAAATGAACATGCCCTCCAAGGATCTCAAGTCATAACATCATGATAAGTGGATCCAATCAATAAATAAGCCATCTAAGCATGTGCATCAAAGATCACTATATCAAACAATTAACAACTCAAAAACAATATGCGACTTGTCAAGCTTAAGTATGGGAGGGTTGACAAGGTGTCCTATTGAGTAGGTCTTCCCCTAGGTCAAGGAAAACTTCCAAGATATCCCTCTCTAAGCCATGTAAAGTGGATGCGGTGGTAGGGGTCAAGATACAAATGGGCATAGGGCTCATGACATACAAGGGGTCGTAGTGTCTCATTCATGGGTGCCTTTGTAGAGGGTGTGTGGTACCTTCGTCCGCAATGCACTTTTTCCAAGCCCATCAAGTGGTGACCAGGTGGTGGCAATGTCACCCACAAATACCTAATGGAAATGAGAAGGCTGACTCGTGATGAGACCCCCTTTCTCTCAGCCATGCAACTTAGAGCCATTGCCCTAGTTTGGTGACCAGATGATGACAATGTCATACCACTAGATTGTTAAGTTTTAATGGTTAAGCTGATGCATGTAGTTTATTTCAATTTCTGCTTAGCATTAACTGAACCATAGCCATTTGCAACAACGATACAAGCTGCAGTAAACCAAGATCACAAGAAGAATAACCATGCACAAGAACACAAGAAGTATCCTGGGAAAACCCTTCTCAACCAAGGGAAAAACCCAACAATCCTTTGCTATACTGCCAAGAGAAGACCCACCATCCACCACCAAACCTAGCACACAATAGGGTGTTGCTATGACTGAGAAACCTAACTCCTAGAGAACTGCAAATTGCAGTCCTTATAATTTCAGACCACAACTTCTGAAATCATGAGATGACAAGTGAGTGTAATCCACAATGGGGATCCACTCTTATTTATACAAAACCTATCACATCAAATGATGTGTCTATTGGCACAATAGGGCTGACCTGTACAACTTTAATAATATAATTAATAATTACACAATATTAATTATCCATCATATGGTGGGGTCGACTTGTACCCTTTACATCACAAATTAGGGTTACAAGTAAATCTTACTCTTTAGACAATATAGAAAGGATCTCACACGTCCACTAGTGCTCAACCACTAGGGACACGTCCACCTGTGCTCAGCCACAGCGACGTCACTCTCAACAGATCACTCAACTGAGTCCACATGAGTACCATCTGGAGAGCCATCTCAAGCCGACTCAACTAAGTCCATAGGAGTACAAGGCATGAGACCATCTCAAGCCGACTCAACTCAGTCCAGAGGAGTACAAGGTAGGAGGCCATCTCAAGTCATCTCAACTCAGTCTGGAGGAGTAGACAAGAGACCACACGTCATAACAACTCAGTCCAGAGTATGACGCACACCTATCACATGGGCACACCCAACACATGGGCACACATCGTCTCAACTCAGTCCGGAGGAGAATGACACACCCATCACATGGGCCCTCTCACAGATTGACTCAACTCAGTCTAGAGGAGAATGACCTGGAGAATGTCACACGATGCTGCAATCATCAACACTCCCTCTCAGCTAGGGAGGCATTCTCCACCAGGCCAAGTCTCTCACGAAAGTACTCGAACTTCGTCCTGGCAAGCGGTTTGGTGAAGACATCTGCAACCTGCTTGTGTGTAGAAAGGTACTGCACGTGTACTGCTTTCCTCTGCACCATATCACAATGTGTTTCAATTTATTGTTAAACACAAGATTCTCGGAGAGCTTCACACAGCTCTGGTTATCGCAATGGATAACGGTGGAATCCATTTCACGTCCAAATAAGTCTGTAAGGAGCTTGTGAAGCCACACATCTTCGCGGACTGCCACACATAACGCTATGTACTCTGCTTCTGCGGTACTCAAAGCCACATAAGTCTGTTTCCTGCTGCACTAGGAAACCATGGCAGATCCCAAAGTAAAACAACAACCAAATGTACTCTTTCGGTCCACAACGCTCCCTGCCCAATCTGCATTGGCATATCCTTGCAATCTCATGTCTACACCGGAGGCATATCTCAGGCCATAACCAATCGTGCCTCGTAGATATCTCAACACATTCCTCCTTGCTATCAGTGTGTCTATCTCGGCTGACTCATAAACTGATTGAGTGCACTCACTGCATAACATATTTCAGGTCTGGTGTTAACCAGATACATCAATGATCCAATCAGCTGTCTGTAAAGATGTGGATCAATCTCGCCTGACTCGGAAGAAGCCTCGTTCATCTTCTTCAAGTTGATCACCATCGGTGTAGGCATGGATTTGCAGTCCATCATTCCAAATTTCTTCAATATCTTGATTGTATATTTTCCTTGACTCAGGAAAATCTCATCAGTCCTCTGCCATACTTCTAGTCCCAAGAAGTAGTGCATCATGCCAAGATCCTTCATCTCGAATTCAGAAGTCAATGCATGCTTGCATTCAACAATAAGACTTTCTGAACTGGTGAGGAATAGGTCATCCACATATAGGACCAAAATCAGGCACTCATCACCAACAATATGGTAGTATAGGTTGGGATCAACAACACTCTTGCTGAAGCTCAAACTCATCAAGTATCCATCAATCTTCTCATACCACGTATGAGGTGCCTGCTTTAGTCCATACAAGGCTTTCCTCACCCTGCACTCCTCATGTATCACGAATCCATCTGGTTGCTTGATGTAAACTTCTTCCTCAATCTCTCCATTGAGAAAGGATGTCTTTACATCCACCTGATGTAGTCTCCTACCCATGGATGCAACTAGGGAAATAATCATACAGATGGAAGTGTATCGAGCAATAAGAGCAAAATGTCTCCTTATAATCTATTCCCTCCACCCGAGAGAATCTTCTAGCCACAAATCTCGCTTTGTACTTCTCGACACTTCCATCAGCTGCATGTTTGATCTTATAGATCCACTTGGAAGTCACTACAGACTTCCCTTCCGGTCTCGAAACAATATCCCACACATCATTCTTCATGATGTACTGATACTCTTCTGTCATGGCATCTTGTCAAAACTGTTGACCTGCTGCTTCTTCATGACAAGAAGGTTCAATATCAATGATGTGGCTCATAGTTGAAACATAGCTCGAAAATCTCCGTGGTCTCTTGCTCTCTCGGAATGTACCTCGAGGAGCTGCATGTCCCTTTGCCTCTTGCATAGTCTGTCGAGCCCAGGCAGGCCTTTTATGGCCTACTGCAATGTCTCCAGGAACATCAATTGGAGCTACATGATCAACTGGATCAATACTCCCTTTGAACTGCTGAAGGGGGAGAAGGTATTGTCTCTTTTTTCTTCTCAAATAGGTTGAATTCCTCTGAGTCAAGTGACTCCCTCTTAAGTCGAAAGGATAAACATGTTCCTTTTCCGGTGTTGCTAACCTGGAGACATCTCATGTCTTCTCAGGTCCTCTACTGCCTCTACAATACCTTGCTGGCCTCCCGTACTAGGATAATAACCAAGATGACCTCCCATAGGGATAACAATCAAAATGGCCTCCTGTACTAGGATAATAACCAACCAACACAAATGGGCTCCCGTACCAGGGATAATAACCCTTCAATAATGATATAAGAAATCTGGCCTCCCGTAGGGATAACAACCAACATGGCCTCCTGTACTAGAATAATAACCAAGATGGCCTCTTGAAGGGATAACAACCAAAATGGCCTCCTGCACTAGAATAATAACCAAGATGGCCTCCCGTGCGAGGATAATGACCAACCAAAAAAATTTGGACTCCCACACCAGGGATAATGGTCCAAGTCATGAGGGCTCCCACACCAGGGATAATACCCTTCATTATCAAAAGCAAACTACTATAGAGTAATGATGAATTTGATTAAAGAAAGTAGTACAAAACTTTACCTTTGCTTTTGGTCTTCTCGAGAAGACTGAGATAGAGAAGAACTCCTTGTTGTTCTTGCTTGCATTTCTTGACTTCTTTTGAGGTGGCTAATGTTGCTTTCCTTGCACATTACTAGCTGCAAGCGTAGTCTCATAGTGACAAGGGCTTGAACCCTTTCACATCACTAACTGCAAGTCTAGTCTCCTAGTGACAAGGGCTGCAAGTCTAGTCTCCTCACTAGAGCTTGAATAAGATGCATTTATGGCACACACTCAAAAAGTCACGTCAAGGTGTACAATCTGCAACATACCTCTCACATCAACTATCTTCAAGCTCATCATTCTGGACGGTACTTCATGTTTGATATTTTGACAAATGGATGGCACATCCATTTCTAATCTTCATCAATTTTCTGTCATTTCTGCCTTTTTGGATGGCTATAGGTAGAATAGCCCTCAGAACAGATTTTAAAATCTGCCTTATCACTTTTCTGAAATAGCCTTAGAACAGGCTGCAAAACTGTTTAATTTTGCTTCAAAATTTGCCTCAGAACAGGCCTCAATATGCCCACAAGGACAGACTTCAACCTTAGCCTTATACCCTTAGCAAACTTGGATCTTTGCTCAAATACTACCTTAGAAAACTTGCTTCTTTTCTCAAATGCTGCCTCAGAAAACACTTTTAAAAACTGCCTTATCCTTGCTGCTGTTCCACACAGTCTAGGGTCTTAGTATGTCTCATATTTTTCTCTGTAATTCCCCTTCAACAGGCCTGGACAGCCCTCAAGCTAGCTCTGAGAACTTGGCTGAATAACTGACCTCAGAATTTGCCTCAAGCTTGCCTCAGAGCAGGCTGTGAACTTACTTTCAAAACTAATCATTAATTAGTACTCAACACATGCCTGAAACTCAGCCTTATCACTTGTTCAAATCTGCACACAAAACTGCCTTCAAAATACCTCAGGGTTGCCTCAGATCTCCCTCAAGAACCTGGACTGTAATTTTATTTTAAGTCTGTGGTTTTAGGCTTACTGTAGGTCTGCGGCTGAGGCTTCTCCTGGCTGCGGCAGTCCTGGAGGGGCCTCTCTTTTAAGTCTGCTGTTTTAGGGCTCCTTTTAGGCTGCGACAGCCTTAGAGGCCTGCGGCCAGCCTCAACCTTCACCACAGAGTTCAAGAGAGGGTCTGGTCCTTCCTTTACACCTACAGCAGAGGTTTAGCAGCCCTCACCTTCCCACGGCCTTCCTTTATTTGCTGTGCAGTAGTCATCTTCAAGTACTGCTTTGAAACCATGTTAAGTTTTAATGGCTAAGCTGATGCATGTAGTTTATTTCAATTTCTGTTTAGCATTAACTGAACCATAACCATTTGCAGCAACAATACAAGCTGCAGTAAACCAAGATCACAAGAAGAATAACCATGCACAAGAACACAAGAAGTATCCTGGGAAAACCCTTCTCAACCAAGGGAAAAACCCAGCAATCCTTTGCTATACTGCCAAGAGAAGATCCACCATCCACCACCAAACCTAGCACACAATAGGGTGCTGCTATGACTGAGAAACCTAGCTCCTAGAGAACTGTGAATTGCAGTCCTCATAATTTCAGACCACAACTTCTGAAATCATGAGATGACAAGTGAGTGTAATCCACAATGGGGATTCACTCTTATTTATACAAAACCTATCACATCAAATGATGTGTCTATTGGCACAATAAGGCTGACCTGTACAACTTTAATAATATAATTAATAATTACACAATATTAATTATCTTTCACATGGTGGGGCCGACTTGTACCTTTTACATCACAAATCGGGGTTACAAGTAAATCTTACTCTTTAGACAATATAGCAAGGATCTCACACATCCGCTAGTGCTCAGCCACTAGGAACACGTCCACCTGTGCTCAGCCACATCGATGTCACTCTCAACAGATCACTCAATTGAGTCCACAGGAGTACCATCTGGAGAGCCATCTCAAGCCGACTCAACTAAGTCCATAGGAGTACAAGGTAGGAGATCATCTCAAGCCGACTCAACTCAGTCCAGAGGAGTATAAGGCAGGAGACCATCTCAAGTCGTCTCAACTCAGTCCAGAGGAGTAGACAAGAGACCACACGTCATAACAACTCAGTCCACGTCATAACAACTCAGTCCAGAGTCTGACGCACACCCATCACATGGGCACACCCAACACATGGGCACACATTGTCTCAACTCAGTCCAGAGGAGAATGACACACCCATCACATGGGCCCTCTCACAGATCGACTCAACTTAGTCTAGAGGAGAACGACCTGGAGAAAATGTCACACGACGCTGCAATCATCAACATAGATATCCATGGACGTGATAGGTCAGCTTGTGATGAGACCTCCTATCCTTCAACTAACCTTTTAAGCATTTTATTTTATTGTGGGTCCCTTTTATTCAAAGATAAGCATTTCATTGCTTTCTTGGGTGATCCCTGGGCGAAGCATCTGGAAGGTTTATATAAGGCTTTTTTCTTTTACCCAACACCAACCCCTCTGGGCCTTTAGTCCCTTCTTCCCATAGAATGAGGGACAACCCCTTCTTGGGTCATTACACCCTAAAATCCCAAGAGATAAGGAAACGGTGGGGAATAATGATGGAAAGTGGTAAGTATGGTCGGAATGGTACGATGGCTCATTAAGGGAGTTCCCAATAGCAAACCTATCCCCAAGAAAATCCACTTACTAGGGCACAATGTCAACCACCAAGGTGAAGCAGGGCAAAAGGCATAATGTCCAAGCACATATCATGAAATCTAGAGCAATCTAAGATACTACATAATCAAATGGCTCAAATATTGAAATGATGCTCACCATAATATTGACTTGTACCTCATGGAGCAAGGCCCACTGTCTTCCGGAATCTAGCTGGTGTGGTGGATGCATCTGTAAAACTGTGACCATCTGTGGTGGTGAGTGGGTTTTCCATCTGTGCAAAAGGGTATTGTTGGTCACGTAGTTTCTCAACACTCCATATCTGCAACCTGAGGGCCTCTAGACATGATCTCCTTAGTTATCCACAAAATGGGGATAACACGACTATTATACTCTTTGGACTTGTGTTTAATCTTGAAAATTCATTCTACATCGCGCTTGTGTATTTTCTTGCTAGATTATCATTTATTGATGGAAATGATCTGCTTGCCAATTTATGTCTTTTTGGTGGAAATGATGTGCTTGTGATATTTTATTGTCTACATACATTATTTGTTAGACCATTTCTTAGTTGGTGGTTAGTATATTTTGAGTATCTATGCGAACCTATATCTCCTTGGGTGCATTGGTCTTAAAGTGGTTTTTTAAACCTATTCTCTTACCTTCCATTGTTCTATGATGATGGTACAATCAATTTTTATATAAGAGATTTCTTTCATGTGTATTTTGGTTAACTAGTCTCTAATAGTAGATTTTATAATTTCACTGCCCTTTCTTTCCCGTCATTCTTTGTTTTATTTTAAAACCTTTATTTACATTGAAACGTAGTTCATTAAACATGGGTCATTCCTAATCTCTTCTTCTTTTTCTTGTTTTAATTGAATTTTTTATGTTTGTCTTCTAGTTTGATTTTGATTTTGATTTGGTTTTGTTGGTGATTATAATTCCATTATTCCTTTTGCACTATTTATTTTATAGTTTTGTTGGCCCAAGTTTCTTTAGAAGCACCTATCATGATTGTGTTTTGCTTCAAGACTATTACTTGTTAGAGACTTTTCAAAGTGATTTTGGAGGTTTATCTTAAGAGTAGATGATGTTACCTGTATTTTATCTAGTATTCTATTAATCATTTGTTCTTTGTATTTGCTAGTATGCCAAACTTGTGAAAATTGTTGAGATTTGGATACCTTGGAAAGTGGTCCCCATGTGCTTATGAGTCTCTAAGCACAAAGGGGGAAGACTTTTACCCTCATACTTTACTTTATGATTTTAATTTCACTTTGACTTAGGAGCTTTAAGTCAAAAGTGAAATATGTCACTTAAGTTATAAAGTGACAATTAATTCACAATGTGGGTGAATTAATAGACATAAAGCAACTAAGGAAAGTGGGTTTCCTTAGTGAGATTATTGGAGTTGATCTCACCCATTGATTAGACTTGGCTAGATCTAATCTAGGCCATTGATCTTTTAGGGTTGGCATGAGGAGGCTAAAGAGAGGGTAAAGGCATTTTGGAGACTCATTCTTCACTTGAGACTTGTGAGGAAGAGGAGGAAGGGCGCACATCTTGAGGAGGAGAAGGGGCGCACTTCATGAGGGTTTGAGAGAAACTCTTGGAGCTTGGAGCTTGCATGGTGAGTTCATCCATGGAGCCTTAGCTTTTCCTTTCTTGTCAGGAGCATTTTCATGGAGGAGGGGCGCATCTTGAGAGGAGGGCGCACTTGATATCCTTCAGTTGYTCACTGGGAGAGGAGGACTTGTCAGATCAGGATGAGATCTGATGCATTGGGAGAGGAGAGCTTGGGCGCTAGTTTCTGTGGAGAGAGACTTTCAGTTTCAGGCTCTGTTTATTTACTGTGATCATTTCTGCTTGGAGGAGGGCGCATGGGTTGAGATGACTGGCAGCTACCTGGTAGCAGATCTACTTGGAGGATTTGAGCTCTGACAGTTTCAGTGGAGAGGCAGCACAGGAGAGGACATTCCTGTGGAGGGATTTCTTCATTGGGCTACAGATGAGATTGGGAGCCTCAGTTCAGTTCAGAGGGCAACAAAGGAAGAGGGCGCACCACAGTTTTGGGCACTTTTCTTTCTGGTTCTTGTTGCAAGACTCGTGAGGAGCTTGCTATGTATACAGGTTCCATTGTATTTCATTACTTGTTGTATCTCTTGCTTTAATCACAATTATATAGACATATATCCCACACTGGTTTTCCCCAGGGGGGTTTTTATCCAGGGTCATGTTGACCAAAAATACCTGTGTCAAATTTATGCATGTGTAGAAGTGTAGTTCAGCATTTTAGAGTTTCAAGATCTAGAGGTAGTGTTATGTGTTTTAAGTTATATTGCATGTGCTAATATTGTGACAAGAAAACACTTGCAAGGGCACCTTAAAAGAGCACTTAACCTATAAAACATTGAGCAGAAAGTACATGACAGTTTGCTGTCCTAAAACAGCAAAAGAAGACAGCCATACAGTTGAAACTTAGAGCCATACTAAGGTCAAGGACAGACCTTAGATGGCAGCCTCATAGGACCTCAGAATTTCAACAAAAATGAATAAATAAACAATAGGGGAGGAAAAATAAGTGTTTTTGGAGTATTTGGAAGACCAAGATAGTATTTTGAGTATGTCCAACTTAATATTAAAGAAATCAAAGAAGTGGAATAAACTTTATAAGTTGGAACATCATTAACGAGTAATTTAAAGAGGTTGTAAAGGGTACAATGCAAAATGGTTTTATACAATTGCTTGCATATATGGTCAAATGGTTAGCATTTTAGTCTTTTATGAGGTTAACTTCAATTGATGTTTCTTTGATGTTTTAATTGCATAAAATATGTTGGAATGCATGCCAATACATTGATTATGGCATTCATTACATAGATGTTTATAGATGTTTATTGACTTGGTTCATTGGTAGGGTAAAAGTGGTAGGCAAGCGACAATAAATGTCTAATAGCAAGGTTATGTAATTAGAAGAGCATTTTTCTCTAACTCAGAATCTTAACTAAGAACAATTTTTAGTTTATATGACCTTTCAATTAAGATTTCTTATCTTAGAGCTTTGATTAGAGCCTATATTTTCCTTTACAATTCTTCATATTGCTTTTTCCTAAATCTTACTTCTCTTCCATTGAAATGCATTTTTTATAAATATGTACACATACATCTTTTACTCACATGTTGTTTGCGTAAATAGAACTCTTATCCTTAATCTCTTATTGATCCATTGCCCTATCTTTATTTTCAACATCTTTGGCAAAGACATATACTCCTTTTTTATATATTTTCTCACAAATAAAGCTGCTCCTAATTAATATTGCTGTGTATCCTTGTGTAAAACTTGTAGGACAAAAGTGGTTTTCTAATCTCAATTTTAAATGAAAACTCGTCATTGTTTTGCATTCTTGATTTCTATGATACACTCGATTTGTCTGATTCTTTTTTTTTTATAATGCATCTGTAAAGAAAGGGCATAGAATAATTATATACTTGTTTGTAGGCATCTGTTCTTCAATGGCAAAGGAAATGTGAAGATGCCTTACAATCTCTCATTTTATTCGGAGCTCGCCGTCCTGTACGTAGACTTGCATCAACAACTATGGTACGCATTATAGAAAAGGGTGATACTATATCTATATACTCTCGGGCAAGTGGTTTTCAAGGTTGGCTTTCGGACACAAGAAAAGTAGATCCTCTATCTTACATCGGTAAGTCTCGAGCAACTTTTTTAGATTAACTTGAAAAAAATCTATGCTAGAAGATTTTGACAAGATTAAATAACCTTGGCAGGAATCTGGATCTGTATTTAACTTTTCTAAATTAAAAATATGATAACATGCTGTCATGCTTCACAATAAAAAGGAAAGTTCTAGACTACCATGCTTGATGTATAATTTGATTGTCATCTTTAACATTAGCTACTAATGCAATTCTTGTTTAAGATATAGAAAAGCTTATATAATCACTTTTGATCCCATATGTGCAATGAATGAAAATTATAAATTGTATAATGAGGTATGAAAAATGAGTAGACAAATCTGAGAGCCTACACTCTTTTATTTCATGAATAATATCCCCATTCAGTGTTTGTTGCTTTATCACGACTTAGTGATTGCTAGCTCATACACATGCACTGTAATATTTCTGTTCATGACTTTTGATTATACATTCATAGCTGAACTTATGCTCTTATATTGATTTAATGTAGCTTGATTAGTTGCAAATGATTTTTCAATATATTTCAGAGAAGTTCTTTTTTGAATGGAATCAAATATCTGTGTGAAAATGAAGGATTTTGAATAAAATAATAATAATACATTTCTTGCAGGACCTCTTATTATTTATCTAGGACTTCAAAATACTATTTATGCTTCTATATTAAGTAAAATGTGTAGAATATTTGTGATTTACATTCTTGAAACCTTGGACTGGTTTCTTTGCCTTAATTGTTGGTTTATTCCATGAGCTTGTTTGCTTTAGGTTTTTCTCTTATGAAGACTTGAATATCGTTACCTGTTCTTTTTTCCTTCCTTTTTAATTTGAAGAAGCATTATAGCTAATGGAACTATTGGATCATCCTGATTAATCATATCACAACCAAACTTTAGTCTATTGTTTATGGGCATTTTGTTTAAGAGGGCCTCAATGCCAAGGAACATATCGATACCTAGACTAATAGCTATAATATCTAGAAGGCCAACATGAACACATCTTACTATGGGAATTGTGCTCCATTTATGTTTCAATGATAATGCTTTGTGAGAGAATAGTGGGTTAGTTACAAACTACTAAAGCATTTTGGATTGTATCTGATTGGTGGAAAAATGTGTTTATCCATTGAAAAGTCTTATTGCAGTAAAAGGGGGTTGATATGTTTATATGTTCAATAGAAAGTCACAAAATAACATCTTGACTCTTATGCATATTATGTAATCAAGTGTGATGAGTGGGGAGTTGTGTCAATGGTTGCGATTGTCCAACTTCACAATCATTAGTTGGATAGTAAATAGAGATCTATAAAAGATGTGTAGGGTCAATCATTCTCTGTGACTCTTACCATGGGTGTTTAGTCTCTTCTCGAGTTCAAGAGACATGATTTTGTGGACATATTTCTTATGATAGTAATGAAGGCATAGTTCGTTTTTGCTACCATATAGGATTGCATTGATATGTGTACATGTGATTTTATCACTTTTTTTCATGTCATTCTGAATCTCGCAACCTAGGAAGATTTAAAAGATTCATGAAGACTATTATGCTTGCACATTGTTGAATCACATGCAACATATGGCAGAATTTTATTCAAAACTGATTTGGAGTCAATGGAGAAGAGAATAGTGTTATGAATACCATCCATTTTTGGAAAAAAGGGTGAAGAAGAAAAGGAAAAGAACAAGTGTTTTCGAAGGTTATGTTCTCTTGTTGATGGGAATTCTACTTCTGAAGTTCACCAAGTGACAATTTAGTTGAGAAGAAAAACTGACATGGTTTTGGAACAAGGTGATGGAAGATTATATCCAGCAAAAGCACGAAATAATTATAAAAAATGTATGATTTTGATACATAATTTATCTAGAAAAGGAGGTGAAGATGTTTATGGTGCATCTTCTCTGTCTATTAATATAATTACTTCATTGGATCAAAGACGAGAATAGATAATGAGAAGCTGATTGCATGGGAGAAGAGGCAACTCCAATGTTGCACAAGTTTTTGTAACGTGAGAACATCTGGGATGTGAGTAGGGTGTCTATAACGACTAGAAGGTTCACTCAAATTTGCAGGAAACGACAGGGTGGGAGTGACAATAATATCTATTAAAAAAAATAGGGAAAAATGGGGGCACCACATGGATTAGGTAACTCTAATGATCTTTAAAACTTGTGTGACCATTAATGCCTACTAATATCAATAAGGGTTTATATGCATAAAGTTATTATTAATATAAACTGTTTGCATCAAAGTCACCAGACTCAAAATCGACAAAAAATTGGCGAGGCAAAAGAGCGAAGAGTTTGAATCAGATTGGGAAAAACTTGACAAGTACAAAAAATAAAGATATACACATATTTTGAATTAAAAAAACATTTTTCATTGATATTCAATAAAGCCACATCCATACAATGCACAGTATCAATTGATGTCCAAAATTTCATGGAAGAACAGGTATCTCATATATGATATAAGTCCAAAAAGGATCCAAATTGAGAACCGAGAGCATCTGTTTATAAAATTTAACTAAATATTGAATACTAAATAGTAAAAAAACTAAGAAGTAGCTTTTGCCTTGTCTTGGGCTACTTGACCCTCAAGATTCGCCAAGTCCTCAAGGTGAAAAAGAGGAGCCTCCTTCGATTGAAGCCAATTTGATGTAGAATCTAACTCTTCTAGGTCAATTGCTAAATGATACAAACCTGTCATCATCATGAAACATTGAAATGTGAATTAAACTTCAAAGTCTAAACCAAACTGCCAAATTCAAATGCTTAATCCTTAGATAAATTGAGCCAAGTCTCGTGTTTCTGAGTGTCTCACCTTGTATTCGCCTACTGCAAAGTTGAAGTTGTAATGGACAAATACGAAGTCATATAAGCGCTTTTGTGTTAATCAGATGCGCTTCTTGCACTGTATTTTCTCAAACATGCTCAAGTTGTGCTTACAACCTGAAGCATTGTGGGTTTGATTGAAGATTTGAATGGCAAATCTCTTAAGATATGGTGTATCACTGACAAAGTTTTGTTACCAAAGACCTAGCAAGTGGCAAGGGTTCAAGAGTTAAGATCAAAGACGATAAAATGATAATAAAATTTAATAAAACAAACAAAATAAAGAAAATGAAATGATTTGATCAAGCTTTCAAGGGTACTTGGCAATATTTTATTCCTTTATGGTATAACACTGGTATAGGCAAACAATTTTGTGGGTGCCATATAATCTTGTAGTTGGGCAATGACACGACTTTGTGTTTCTTGATTAGGGAAGCAGCTTTCAATGCACGTCATAAGCCCTCTACCAAACTCCCCATCCTCATTAAATCTGGTCTTATCATAAAAATATGTTGGGTTTAAAAAGTACCCATTTACATGTAAGGGGGAATGCAGTTGCCTATTCCAATGTCATTAACAATATCCCAAAGAGGCATATACTTGGCCTCCTCATCCTTATATCTTCTTTTGATGGCCTCCTTGGTGAAGTCCATTGCCTCATAAATGTAATCCGTAGCAGGTTTGTCACCATCAACCATATCGAAAGATCAAAGTCTATTGTTAAACATTCAAATTTTGATATAAATGAAATTTGAAAATGGAATGAGGTGTGACTTTGAAGTCGAACATTACAAAATTTCAAGTACCTGAGTACTTTGACAAGTGTCTTTATCACAACAATAATCTCTTTGGCATCTTTCTAGAAACCATCATTAAACACAAGAGCAACAATTTCAATGCCTTCGAGGGTTTTGCCATGTTTAGATGTCGTCCACTCGAGTCGCAAAAACATCATAATGAGATTTACCTTGTGGTCAATCACAAATTGCGAGGAGATGAAATTCATTGCAAATCTGGTCACTGTAGGATGAACAAGTTGCTTGCCTTTAGTGTATATTCTCATGGTGTTGAGGACATTCGTGTGATTGTAAATATATTTGTTTATGGATTTGCCTTATCCACAAAATCTCGTATCTAGGCAATTTTACCATTGTCCTCGAGCATTAAATCTATGCAATGTGCAGTGCAAGCGGTTCAGAATATGGACTCTGGAGGGGTGCCCAAGCTCAAAAAGTCTACTAGCAACCATAATACATATAATTAGCTGCATTGTTGGTAACAATTTGTACAACCTTTTCTTCTCCCACATCCTAAACATCTTCCTCCATCATTTCACACATTAGTTGGGCACTCTTAACTTTTTCTGAGGCATCCATAGATTTGAGAAACATTGTGCCCTTTGGACAAGATATAAGAAATTTATTGAGGTTTTGTTACTTTGATTTATCTATCTATCATTCATGATGTTGCACCCTGATCTTGCCCATGATGAACAAAACCCAAGAAATATAACATTGATATCACCAACGCTTTCTAACAACAAATATGTCCCAAGGCTCTCAGATATAGGGGCTTTGAACCTCGAACCTACAATAGTGACTGCATCAATCATATACTGCCAGTAAGGGCTTTTGGCATAATTGAAAGGGATGTTGGAATAGTACCAAAAATTAGCAATGGCCTTCCTTGCTTGACTATGGACATTATTTTTCCAACCCATGCCATCCAAGCTAGGTTGGGAACCTGGTTGTGTGCAAGGAGCAAAACAAATATGTATATTGTCGCATCTAGTGCTCAAATTTGTAGGAATGGGAGGAGGAGAAAGCGACATTTGGTTTGGACTTTGAGTTCGATTTTGATGCATGTGTGGTAAACTTGGGCTTGACATCGAGGATTCAATAGAGGGAGATGACAAGGGGTATTAGAAGAAGTTTGGTCACCTTTGACATTTGCCATTTCTGCATTTATTCTTGCTTTCTTAGCTTTAACTGCATTGAGGGTATTAATGGCCAAGCTAGCTCGGTGTTTAACATATTTGTCAACTTTTTTGCAAGGACCAATATCACGATTGACAATATGGGCAAGGTGGTATTTGAATCTAAAAGTGCCTCCACTACATTCATTTTTCAAAATTTACGTAGAAGTTTAGATGATCTTGGAATCTTTTTGCAGTAAGCCCAAGCAAAGTCCTTCTTGTTAAATTCTCTAAATCCAACACCCGACTAATTATTTCCTAGCGAACCCTTGCTTTAGTAAACTTGTTAAGCATATTTAACTGAATAAAAACACAACTGAGTTTTAACTATTTAAATAATTAAATCAACGCAAGCACAATAAGGAAACCATACACATTGCACGCGTAATTTCTGGGTAAATACCCCAGGAAAAACCCCGAAGGGAAAACTAGTACATGTTGATTTTATTAATATAAAATCTGGGTTCTCCTCTTGGGATAATGGCCCACTCGAGGAAAATAAAAATCAACAAAATAGCTTAGCGTATCACACTTGGTTGCTACTCCTGTTTGTATTGCTGCTGTGAAAGAGATTCGTCAGAGCTACAAATATCTCCCCTGCTGACTTCTTCTCGGATATGTGAGGGATCAAATGATCCTTCATCGCATCTAAGATGACCCTCCTGGCTTTCACATCCTTCAACTCATGGGCGACCAAGTCCTTTCGATCCGTCGGTGGGGTCACCTTTGTGTTAGCAAATTCCTACAACCCGTTCTCCATGAGAACCAATGTGACCCTCGTCTTCCAAGGCACGAAGTTGGATACATCGTCTAACCTATCCTCAAACCTAAAACCTGTTGCGGCCATCTCCAAATCAGAAATTTACCAGGAACACAAATTGCTGAAAATGTGCCTAGTCCTTCAGGCACGAAAACTGAAGAATTTTGTGCTCAGTCCCTCAAGCACAAAACTTGATCTTTGGCTGCCCGGACCTTGCTAGATGCTGCTCGGACCCTTCCCAAAGCCTTCTGCTGCTGCCCGGGGCTTCTTGCGGTCTGCTTGACTGCTGCTCGAGCTTTTCCAGGTTGCTCGAGTCTCGACGACTCCTACAGTTTGCTACTACCCTGTGTGGCAGCCTGCTGGCGGCTCTATTGGCTGCTGGTCATGGCGGCTTGCCTTCTGGCGGTTGTTGCGGATGGCTGGCCTGGCAGGTGTGGCCGGTTGACTGGCCCTGCTCCTGGTGGTTGTCCGCGACTTCTTCTGGCTAACGGCTACCCAGCCGTCACCTTCGCACCTTTCTCAGCCGTCGACTGCTCCATGACTGTCCATTACCTCAGCCTTCTATGCCCGCGACTGTCTCTTCAGCCTTAGCCCGCCACCTCTGCTCATGCTAGAGCCTTCTGCTGGTGCCTCTACATAGGCTCACACCTGCGCACCTCTATCTGCCCTATTGTTTACCCAGTCATCACTTTTTTTGCTGGCCCGGGCCACTCCTTTAGCTCGATCTTAGCCCGGCCGCTAACAATCTACGCTTATGTCTGTACCTCGATCCTTGGCTGCAGCTCAAGCTCCACGCCTAGCACTGCAATACGATAGGACCATACGACTGCTGTATGGTGGTCGTACGATGTATGACTGTACTTTATTTATTTATTTTTTTGATTTTAACTTTTACCCTGCAACCTACAAAAAAAAAAATATTTTGCGCTGCAAATCACGATCTGTGTACTTGGTTCCTCCTTCAGAGATCACGCTTTGATACCATGCTGAATTCTCTGAACCCAACACCCGACTAACTATTTCCGAGCAAACTCTTGCTTCAATAAACTTGTTAAGTAGATTTAACTGAATAAAAGCACGATTGATTTTTAATGATCTAAATAATTAAATCAGTGGAAGCACAATAAGGAAACTGTACACATTGCACACGTAATTTCTGGGTATATACCTTTGGAAAAACCCCCAAGGGAAAACCAATACCTACTTATTTTATTAATATAAAATTTGGGCTCTTGTCCTGGGATAATGGCCCACCTGAGGAAAATACAGATCAACAAAATAACCTAGCCTATCGCACCTAGCTGCTACTCTTTTGCTGCCCCTTTGCTCGGACCTTGCCCTTGCACACTTGGATGAAAGTCCTTTTCCATCCAATCAATGAGATCTCCTATCTCACTCTGTTTGCGTCTACTCCTCTCACTTAGGCTGCCTTTTATAATCTTGAGTTTACCCTAAATCCAAAACCCTAGATCTCCAAAGTGATCAATGGCTGAGATTAGATCTCACCATCACTTTAGATCTAATGGTTAGGATTTAGATTAACTCACTAATGCCAAATACTTAGGCATTTGACTTAAATTAAACTCCATTAATTACAAAAGTACATTCACTTTAATAATCACTTTATTAAAGTGGATCTCTTAAGTCCGGAGAGGCATTAAGGACGACTTCCACATGTTGACACAAAACCGATGTGGAAGTACCTGTCCGATGCTACAAACATCAACACTTCTCCCTTGCTATTTTCACTACTTTGGTTTTATGTTTTGCTACTATTCAGGGTTTACTGCTTGGTGTTTAAACTTTAACGTTTGCTGCTATTTAGGGTTTACTTGTAGCAACGTAAAAACTGTAACAACTTACAAGTCTTCTGTAGTGAAGGCTGTCAACAGTAGGCTACTTCTAAACCTTTGGAAAAAAATAGCAAAACAAAAACATAAATAAATAAAAAACTCAAAAAACCCATAAAAAATCCTAGAAAATGTTCCTATAAATCCTAAATAATAAACAACAACTAATAAATGATGAAAACAGTTTGTATGGGTACCTCCAAGGGTGAAAAAGAAGCTAAAAGAGGCTTGTAACAGTTAGTTGTTGAGAAAAACCTCAAAAAATACCCGCTATTTTTGATGCCCTGGATGCCTAGTGGTGTAGGTGGATGGCCAACAATTGTCAGTGGGTGCCCTAGATGGTTTAATTAGTTCTCTTGTAGCGCTGTTTGTCACTTGCAGTCAACTGATAGAGAAGAAATTTGCTCAAATAGGGGGAACAAATGAGTGAAATCGTACTTAAACATTGTTTTATAGGTTCTTGGGCATGATCTGTACTATACTTGCRAGTCAAACTCATGATTTGATCCATACTCACAAGTCAAACTTGCTTAAATCAGAAAAATTCTTTTAGTTGCCAATCTGATTTGTACTCATGATCAACCGATTTAAATCACGAGTCTTGTTACTTTGGTATGTATAATATTAATTTTATAACATAGAATTTGACCAAATAGTACAAGTACCCTATTTTAGTTTTTTCTTTTACTTCTAATAGTTGTCAATATATTTTATTATAAAAGGTTTTGAACTTTGACTAGATCAACAAGGAATGTCTTGATTAACCTAAGTATTTAGACGAATTTCGGAGTTGCCTTGGACTCTTTGAAATGTGAATGGACATGGAGCCATTGCCAACGAATCAAAATGGAAAGATGAATAATGAAGGTATTCACTAGATTTGAGACACAATGACCATTAAAACAAAGGACTTCATACACATTTGAGGAACAAAACAACTATTAAACCTGCAAATCAATGACCTGACTAGGACTTGATGAGTGCAAACCATAGAGATACACAGATTCATAAGGGTACATCCATCACAGTTGGTAATTTGTGGGCCTAATTGGGTTGATGTGGCATTCTAACCTAGCAAAGAACACACAAACAAAGGTAACTTAGGCCCCACGTTGCCGAGAGCGCATGAGATGCCATGGGAATGACATTGGGAGCAACACACCCCTCAGCCAAAATCTCCTGCCAAGCTCCCAAAGCTCTCAAAATCACAATGCTTTATAAAGTTTCCCAAAAGTTTTGAAGCTTTTGGAACTTAGGAAATGGCGGGAACAGGTTCTTGCTGCTGGTGGTTGTCCGCGACTTATCCTGGCCAGCGGCTACCCAGCCATCACCTTCGAACCTTTCGAAGCCGCCGATTGCTCCACGACCGTCCTTTAACTTAGCCTTCTACGCCTGTGACTGTCTCTTCAGCCTCAGCCCGCCACCTCTGCTCACGCTAGAGCCTTTTGCTGGTGCCTCTACACAGGCTCACGCCTGTGCACCTCTATCTGCCATGTTGTTTACCCAATCATCACTTTTTTTGCTGGCCCGAGTCACTCCTTTAGCTCGATCTTAGCCCAGCCGCTAATAGTCTACGCTTATGTCTTTGCCTCTATCCTTGGCTGCTATTAAATTTATATGCAGCTGCAAGAGCCATTCTCCTGGAGGATGGCTAAGATCCTAAACGAGATCTAGGGCCCCAGTGCACTCTTGGGGTACTTGGTCTGGGACCAAACAATCAGTGCCGTGGCAAAAGACCCTTGTTAGGGCCCCAGTATACGACTGGGGTTCTTGGTCTAGAACCAAGCAGTAAAGACCCCTGAGAGGGCCCCCAGTATACGACTGGGGTTCTTGGTCTAGGACCAAGCAGTTAAAGCCCCTAGATAAGCCTAGGGCCCCTGGAAATGTCCAAGGTACCCATGCCTGTGGCAAGGGTTGATCCTTGGTCTTTGACCTTGGTGGATAAGACCCCAGAAAAGTTCTGGGGCTACTTGATCCTCGATCAAGTATTTTGTTGGTGCATGACCTTCCTTGAAGAAGGACATAACCACATGAGGGATAAGTCCCATATGCAATGATGATAAAGTAATAAGTTCACCATGAAAAATGAAGGAATGAGTATTGCCACCTTGCTAACCCTCCTTTACCTTTACTTGTGTTGGTTTGGGGTTTTTATGTTATTTTTGTTTTAAGGGTTAATTAAGTTTAAATTAAAATATCTATTATACCATGTTTAAATTGTTTAATTTAAACATGATATCTTAATTATTATTTTAATTTAACCTTACCCCTAACCTAAACTATAAATAGAACCCCCCCTCTCATATTACTCACTCTTTTGTATCACTTTCTTCTAAGTGTGAGCGGATCCTCTCCTAGCTGCGGCTCCTTTTCTGTTGAAGCTGTGGCCCCTTTGCTGCGAATGAAGTCTCCTTGCTGCGGCCTCTTCTATTTTTCTGTTGCAGATCTTTGTGGTGTGGCTGCGGCTCCCTTTGAGAGCTGACTATGGGGTGTGGCCCCTCTCCTATCAGCTGTGGTAAGCCTGTATGGTGTGTGGCCTCTTCATTTCTGCTGTGGCTGAGTTCTAGGGTGCGGCCCTCTCCATTTTCTGCTGTGGATGAGTTCTAGGGTGCGGCCCTCTTCTGCTCTGTTGTGTAAAGCCTATAGGGTGCGGCTCCTTCTTGCTGTGGTGTACTTGTAGGGTGCTACCTTTTCATTGATGTGTGGGGTTACTGTAGTGGCTCGGCCCTCCTCCTCTCTGCTGTAAAGTAAATTCTGCTCAGATCTCTCTTTTGAGCCATGGCCTCCTCTAAGCCACTCCTCCTGTAAAGGTTTTTGTCCACAGTTTTCTTGTGTGAGAGTTTTGGATGTTTTAAGCAA
>ML778906.1:592901-622766 GCA_009831015.1 Picea engelmannii | reverse complement strand
AACCGATTTAAATCATGAGTCTTGTTACTTTGGTATGTATAATATTAATTTTATAACATAGAATTTGACCAAATAGTACAAGTACCCTATTTTAGTTTTTTCTTTCACTTCTAATAGTTGTCAATATATTTTATTATAAAAGGTTTTGAACTTTGACTAGATCAACAAGGAATGTCTTGATTAACCTAATATTTAGACGAATTTCAGAGTTGCCTTGGACTCTTTGAAATGTGAATGGACATGGAGCCATTGCCAACGAATCAAAATGGAAAGATGAATAATGAAGGTATTCACTAGATTTGAGACACAATGACCATTAAAACAAAGGACTTCATACACATTTGAGGAACAAAACAACTATTAAACCTGCAAATCAATGACCCGACTAGGACTCGATGAGTGCAAACCATAGAGATACACAGATTCATAAGGGTACATCCATCACAGTTGGTAATTTGTGGGCCTAATTGGGTTGATGTGGCATTCTAACCTAGCAAAAAACACACAAACAAAGGTAACTTAGGCCCCACGTTGCCGAGAACGCATGAGATGCCATGGGAATGACATTGGGAGAAACACACCCCTCAGCCAAAATCTCCTGCCAAGCTCCCAAAGCTCTCAGAATCACAATGCTTTATAAAGTTTCCCAAAAGTTTTGAAGCTTTTGGAACTTAGGAAATGGTGGGAACAGGTTCCCCAACTCCTAGGAGTGGTTTTTGTGCAACTAGGGGCAACTCTAGTCAACATCTTTGCTTTTTCTTGTAAAACAAAAGAATGATAAGCAATGTGTTAATGGAATTGTATCAGCGCCTTCATGCTTCAACCCTGTTTTGATTTGTTTCAATCTTTAACCATCTAAGGACTATTTGTTGGAGAGGATGTTGTCGGGAAGTTCGACGATGATGGTGTGATCTACCCTATATGCAACTATAGTCACTTGTTTCGCCGATTTTGGTTGAAAATGTTCAAATTTTGGCAAATTTAAGGATTGAGGATTCACAAACTTGGAGCTTGTTTCACTACGAAGTGGATGTTTTGTGCATTAGATATAGGGGGTAGAGATACTCATGTTCGTAACATGAGCTTCCTTTAATTGGTGTTTTATGATTGTGTTAGCACTCAAATTGGATTTCTTCAAAATCCAATTGGAGTGTTTATCTTATTTTGTTCGTGGGTACATTACAGGATGGATTGGTTAGTCGATCCATCAATTCGGCATTGACAGTTCATCGAGTGTCTTCCAGATCTGGCACATGGTTGCATGTTTTTGTTATTCACTTGATGATGGTAGGACATGTTTCTTGAGCAGGTCACACATATATACAGGTACATATAATGCACAAAGATTTAGTTAGAGCATGTGCCCCATACTTGCAAGTTCAATGCAGTATTCGAAGCAAGTATGGGAGGTCGATGACCCCTAAAGAGTATGATCAGGTTGGTTCTTGCAATTCTTGGTTTCAAGATTCATGTTCTTTATTTTTGTGTTTCTTGAAACTCATCTTTACGAGATCTAATCATAGTTTTGGATAGCCTTTTTAGGGAGATATGCATGTGGTTCAATTTTGATGCCAATCGATCAACTTGCTATTTTGGTTATTTTCTATTTTAGAAACTACTGTTTTTAGTAAGTTGTCCAATTGACAGGATAATTACAGATTTGAGCACCCAATTGGGAGATTTGGTCATTTCAGTCTTTTAGCCGATTCCTAGACTGCGGAATTTTGGTCTATTTTTATCAATGCTAATTTTAACAAGTTAATTGGATTTTTGGATACATATTACATAGTATGGCATATAGTGTCATTGTATGATTTCACACCATTTTGAGCACTTTGAAATGTTGAGATTTGGGTACCTTGGAAAGTGTTCCCTTTGAGTTATTGAGTGTCTAACTCAAAGGGGGAAATATTTGACCCTCACCACTTTACTTTATGTTATAAAGTCAAAGTGACATTATTTCACTTAAGTCACAAAGTGACTTTAATAACATAAAGTGACTTAGGAGACTTAAGTCATTTTGGAGATTTAATCTCCACCATTGATTGGAGTTTTGGCCTAAGATCTAATCTTGGCCATTGGTTTCCTAGGTTAGCCTAAGGATGAGGCTAAAGGAGAGAAAGGAGGCAAAAGGACATTCAATTGTTCACTTGAGTGATTTGGGTGAAGGAGAAGAGAGGAGAAGGATGCGCACCATAGAAGAGGGACGCATAAGCTTTGAGGTTGAGTATTCTTTGGAAAGCTTGTACACTTGCTTGAGGAAGTGCGCACTAGTGTTAAGGGTGCATCAAGCTTGTGATAGGGGCGCTCTAAGGTTGGGGGCACACAAATGAGAAAGGGCGCACTCATCTACAACAAGGGCACAAACTTCAAGGTTAGTAGGCTAGAGGTAAAGGGGGCGCAAAGCTCCATCTAGCAGGCGCAAAGAAAGAGGGGCACATTCTTCAAGAGAGGCCCATATTTCAAGAAGAAATCCAAATCCAAAGCCAAGCTCAAGTGGAGTTGGCTATTGTATCAGGTTCTTCTTGTGTATTTCTTTGTTGCTATTTTACGTTAAGACTCCATAATAAAATTTCCTCTCAAACTGGTTTTCCCCATGGGGGTTATTCCAGGGGCATGTTGACGAAAAATACTTGTGTAAAGATCTTGTGGTTTGCATTCTTTTATTTCAGCAAGTAGGTGTGAAGATCCTAGAGGAGTATTTTATGTTTTGATGTATGTGTAAGAGCTAACTTGGACAACAAAACTATCGTAATTAAACCCTTTACAAAGAGGCATTAAAAGAGCATAAAATCACAAGCTTAAGGGAAGATTTAGTGGGCAGAAATTTCAGACTTGGTGGCTGTCCTAAAACAGTCCTAAAGCAGATTTGAAAACCCTTGAAAATAGTGCCCAAGAAGAGGTCAAAGACAGACCTGTTGGGCAGCCTTAGGAACCTCAAAATTCTTCATGGTATCAGAGCCAAAGGGCACAAGAGTTGGCTGATATAGTTTGCAAACAGTTGGCATATTTTTACTTCACCTCACAATAGTTAGCATCAGTTTTGCTTGGTCAGTTTAGCATCAGATGACAACCATGTTGGTGGTAGGTTTGAGGGTGGAGGATAGGCTAGCGGGGGTTGGCAATTGGTCCCTGTGGAAGGCTAGGATAGTCTTGATCTTGGAGGAACTTGAGCTATGGGATATTGTGGAGAATCCCGTGGTTCCTCCTACAGATGCAGTGCTCATGGCTGAGTTCCGGAAGAGGAACATTGAGGCCAAGAGGACTATCTTTGATGCGGTCAAGGACCATATCATACCCCATGTATCTGGTAAGGACTTCACATTTTAGATGTGGCAGTCCTTGTGTGGTCTTTACCAGAGCCCTAACCAGAACCGGAAGATGGTGCTCCAGGAGAAGTGAAGGGGTACCAAGATGACGAAGACTGATTTAGTTACTTCATTCCTCATGATATTTTCTCAGATTCGTGATGAGTTGACAACGGTTGGTGAGATAGTAGATCCCTCTGAGTTGGTGAGGACAGCCTTAAGTGGATTCTCCAAACCTTGGGAGAGTTTTGTACGAGGCATCGTGACTAGAGAGCATATGCCCAGTTGGGAGAGGCTTTGGGATGACTTTGTGCAAGAGGAGCTTAGAGTTGGCTTTGGATCCACTAGTCAACAATGTAGTGGGGATGGTGATGAGGATCTTGCTCTTTTGGAAAAGGGAAAGAAGAAGACCAAGAAGGGTCCCAAGGGTGGGGCCAAGCAGTAGCAGCAGAGAGGAGGTGAGCCGCAAAGGGATATGAGCAAAGTGAAATGCTTTGCTTGTAACCAATTGGGGCATTATGCTGGATAGTGTCCCGACAAGAAGAAGAAGAAGAAGAAGTAGGGTGGTATTGTAGTGACAACAAAGGAGGATGAGTTTGCCTCTCAGTTTGAGAGGGAGTGTTCCTTGATAGTTTGTTGTTCGACAGTTGAGACACCATCCTGCATTTGGTACATTGACAATGGAGCATCCAGTCACATGTCAGGTGTCAGAGAGCAATTCACTGATCTCGGAGATCCAAAGATCAGGTTGGAGATAGTGCTTGGAGACAACACCATAATCAGGGCGGCTAGGCGTGGCATAGTTTCCTTTTAGAGGGAGTTGAGGCCACCCTTGGTGTTCAGGGTTGTATTGTATGTCCCTAGGTTGAAGAAGAATCTTATTTCAGTTTCCTCCATTCATTATAGGGGGTTTAAGGTGTCCTTCAGAGAGACAAAGGTCCTCATTCACCCTAAGGGGTCCAGTGTCACTTCTGGCAGAGTGATTGGGACATGTGAGGGGAACCTGTACATATTACATTTTCAGCCATTGCATGCTTTGGCTAGTAACAACAACAAGAGTCAATTGTGTGAGCTATGGCATCGAAGGATGGCTCATTTGCATCATGGAGCTCTGAGGTCGTTGAGAGAGATTGTGACATGTTTGCTACAGTTCGACATTGAGCATCAGGAGGTGTGCAGAGGGTGTACTCTTGGGAAGTACACCAAGACTGTCTTTCCCAGCAGTGACAGTAGATCAGCTGGGGTACTAGATTTGATACACACTGATGTGTGTGGGCCCATGTCACGAGTTTCCTTAGGTGGTTGTGAGCATTACATGACTTTTATTGATGACCACTCCAGGAAGACCTGGATCTTTTTCCTGAAGACCAAGAGTGAGGTCTTTAAGAGGTTCCAAGAGTTCAAAGCTCTTGTGGAAAATCAGACAGGAAGAAAGATCAAGTTTTGGTGGTCGGACAATGGAGGTGAGTATACCTCCACAAAGTTTGCAGATTTCTGTTCCCAACAGGGTATTAGGAGGCACTTGACCGTTCCTTACAACCCACAACAGAATGGGGTTGTAGAGAGGAAGAACAGGGCCATAGTTGGTGCAGCGAGATCGATGCTGCATGATCAGGCATTGCCATTCTACTTATGGGCATAGGCTTGTAGTATTGCAGTTTATCTGCAGAACATGAGTCCCTATAGAGCTTTGGGGAGGAAGACACCTGAGGAGGCCTTCACTGGGAGTAGGCCTGATGTTGAGCACCTGCGCATATTTGGGTGTTTAACGTTCTCTCATGTCCCTTCTGAGAAGAGGACAAAGCTAGATCCCTCAGCTACCAACCCCCCAGTGTATGCTACATGGTAGGAATAATTGACCACTCGTTCATGTACAAGCTTTTAAGGTGATTTTTTGGAAACATAACATCTTGACCAATTAATTTTGGTTCAATCCAAGCCCTCCAAAAGAAAAAAAATATGCCTATGATATATCTATCTTTGATAAAAACCACTCGCTCCTGCATGATAATTCATGCAGGATACTTTTAAGTCTGAAAGAAATGACTGTAGGAAGGCTGGACACATTGAGTATGGTGAGAGGCCTCCAATTTGAAATATGCTCTGGCTTACTATGCCTTATAATAAACTTGATGTTGCCTTTTAATTTTCTTAGTGTTTGGCATTTGATTGCTTGTGGAGAAACCTTCAATCAAATCAGGGTATGTGTGGTTGCATGTAGTTTCTAAAATTCATTGGCAAATCCATTAGTATCAGGGGCCTTTTGTTTAGCCTAGACATCCAAAACTTTCGAAAACTCATCCAAGTCGATAGGACTGTCATACACTAAAACATCGTCAATCTCTAATTTCTTGACGACCTCCTTTTGTATGCAAATGGGAACCTGTGTATTTTCATGAACCTCTTTGCTTTATATTAAAAAAGATATGGGACTTGCCTTGGTTCTTGCACATATGCATTTTTCGGTCTCCTGTAGTGCCAAAGGTTGGTTGCTTGGGAGAGATTCAGTCTAAAACAAGATTATTGCAGTTGGTCATTGTTAGGCATTTATGTACATAGGCCTTATGGTGTTCCAATGGCTAATAGTGTCGAGTAGTTGTACTTTTTGAGTGTTAAAATCCTATGTTGCACGGGGACCCGTCCCCCCCAAAAAAACCCGCGTACCTGCCGTCCCCGCGTTCCGGGGACTTGGGGACCCTTAGGAAACTTACCCAAATTGTTGGGGACTCCATTGGGGACTCGGGGACTTGTTGGCCGTCCCCAAGACGTTCCGGACAAATTTCAGGGACGTTCCGGACAGATTTTGAGAATGTTCTAGGTAGATTTCAGGGATTTTTTTGGGCAGATTTTGGGGATATTCCGGGCATATATCTTCAGTCTTGAAAATCATGGAAATTGACGATTGGACAATAAGATCATTTTTCCCATCCATTATTTTTGTATTGCATTGAATCTAAATCTGTTGTAAAAGTTGTAGCTCAAAACATGGGTTTTGATTTGGGTTTTTGGTGATTTAAATATTGTATTTTCAGCAACAAGGTTACAAGAAGCAAAGTTTCCATGTCAAAAAAACAAGAAATGCAACATTTCAAAGAGTTGATCCTTATGGTTATTGCTCTTGTTCTTCTCATTTTTCTGGTCATCTTAGCTTTTAGATATTCTACATGGGTTTCCAAGAGTCATTCAATTATAGTGCTTCCACCATTTCAACCTCAAGCATTGTGAAAACAATCAAATAGTAGTGACTTCGATTGGGTACTAAATGTTTGAATAAATTCCTATTCAATCACCTTCTTAATCTGAAATATGAATCTAATCTCTTTATAGAACCAAAGTGTTTTATAGTGGTTTTCAACACAACCATAAAAATCTGCAAAACCTATTGATAAGGGAATGCCTTTTATGTTTTAACATAATTGTCATTAACAAGAAATACTAGTAAGAAAAACTGCTATAGAAACATTTCTCACTTAAGTTTCCTAAAGCTAAACTGCATTTTGCTCGTCTAGTAGCCAATAATGAAATGTCACTTGGCTCTTTTTTAAACTGCTCAAGCTTTTTCAGTATTGGCAAGTGTAAGGGTTGTGCATAATACTGTATAGTATAGCTTGTTATGCTTACAAGCTTGAAGTAACTACAAATGTTTATGGTGAATTTTAATATTTTTTAATATATATATATATATTATTGCCGTCCCCAACCCGCCGTCCCCTGAAAAATTTGGGGGTGCGCTCTAGCCGTCCCGGGGACGCGTCCCCCCGTCCCCGCCGTTCCCCCGTCCCGAAAACCAATGCAACATAGTTAAAATCCCTAGGCTGAAGTGCCTACACTTGCTTTATGCAGTTTATAAATCTTAAAGAGCATAATAAAACAGAAAACATGGAATATACATCATTAACATAGATGATCTTGTAAAACCATTTTTTTATAAGGTGAATTCCAATAAAAAATATTTGCGGAATGGTAATCATCGATGTAGCATAAAAGCATAAACAGTTGGTGAGAGAGTCTTAGCTTTTATGCCTTGCTAATTCTTCTGAGTAGAAATGTAACAATCTTTTTCTTTGTTAGTGCAAAGTTAATTGTATATCTCATGTTTATCACTTGGAACTTGGATGACTTGACAGGTGCCGCACAATGCCTGGGAGATTTATACCGGTCTTATGGGCGCAAAATCACCTCAGGAATGGTTGAGACAAGCAATATTGTAACAAAAATGATTAAGTTCCCTGAGGTGATGTTTTCTTATTTTGTGGCTTCTTACCTTTTGGTATCATTATATTTTATTAAACTTAATCTTGTTCATGAAGCTGAATTTTTCGATTTATAGATAAATACATAATAAATTCATCAATTATGTGCTGGTATTAGAGTAATGGTGGAATAATGATCAGTATTGCAAAACTCTCCAATTTCTGAAAGTGAATCTGTTCTGAATTTTTCTGTACCGAAATTGAAGCTTACACACATTCAGATAACTGTCCCAAAAGGCCTAAATTCTGAACCCACACTATAGAGTACCCATGAGCAACAATATTATCTCTAGTGTATATCCTGTTAACTTCTAGGTGTACACTCTAGATTTTCAAATTCAATACAAAGATGCAAACCTAGGGTAAACTGGAAGCACCGCCCACTGTCACTTTGGTGGTTGCATCCCTCTCTTTAGGCAGGTGCTTTTCCAGTCAAAGGGGGAATTCCCTATTAGGATTGTCAGTCTGTCCCTTAAACACTGTAATTATACTCAGGTCTTTGAAGTTATGGTGTCATTTTAGAAAAGATGAGATTTCTTTCAGAAATTGTCCATTCTTGTATTGAGTGCTTTATGCAATGTAGTCTTCTTGACAGGATACAAGCCATCTTGTATGAGGTCCTCAGAAAATATCTTAATTTTATTCCCTGGTTAATTTTTGAGAATCTTTTTGGATTTGTCAGAACCTTTTAATATTTGATGCTTTGGAGCTTCCGCTTACCAGGTATCTCAGCAGGAGCAAACCATTTTTCATACCCTACCGTTTATGATTGAGGTTTTGGTAGATCTAAGTTTCTCTGGCAATGGTGTACATTACTGTATTCCATTTTACCATAATCAGAAGCCAGAGTATTTGTTTTATCAAAGGGTTGCTGCTTAGTTAATTTAGTTTCTACAGTTCATTTACCTATTAGATATGTCTGTTCATTTAATCTTATTTATACCCAAACAATATCAGTTATGTATTGATGATGCATAAACTTTATCAGGTTGGTGTCAGGAAAGCAATGCTTCAGATGCTTCAGTATGCCCTGGAAGGTTCAGAAGGGGCAGGCCCATTTGCAGCTTACTCCGAAGCTTTCCGTACAGTTATGCGATTTGGGGTGGTTGATAAGTCATCTGCTGTGAGGACTGCAGCAGCTGGATGTCTGAGGGCTTTTGCAGTTACAGGAGGGCCTGGATTAGGAGCTGGAGGACTTGAAAGCTCAGCATCTCTTTGTGTAAAGGTAGGCCATTTCAATTTTTTGATACTTTTTTTGTATTAAAATCAATTTCTTAAATATATAGATGAGCTGAATTTACCTTAGTCTTCCGTGGAAACTGGATGATGGAGGGGAGTATTTCATTTTGTTTGATTTATGTCAATTTCCATGGCAAGATAATGTTTGTGTATGGCTTATGGTCCACACAGACTATTTCTCCCAATGTTATTATAACTGGACAGGTCATTGAATTGGTCGACCCCAAAAACCTGAACCGGACCAGAACTGGAAAAAAACCAGTCAGCCAAAAAATACATAAAATATTCAAATTTTGAAAAAACATATATATTCATGTGCATCCATATGAATCCAAACCACTATACACAAATTTGCAAAGTTTCTCATGTATATAGCAAGTAAGGGTGCATATAACCAAAATAGCACAGATTGCAATCCATCTCTGAACCAAAATGCATCAACAAAGAGGCTCTAAATGGCCTCTAGAGTCCAAAAAAAATCATGCTACGACAAATAACTACATATCATCAAAATCATTGCCTATAATTGGATCCTCCTCATCAGTATCACCCTCTAAGCATTAAAGTAAGATAGAAAAAGTTTAACAGGCCTATCAATGATTTTGCTTGAGTGACGGATACATTTTCACTAGGGTCATGACAGAGGAGTTCAACAATCATTGCAACCAACATCAAGGTACATAGAGGGCTTGGTGCTTTTGATTAAATGCCAGTTCCATACCATCATACATGATAGAACGCAGTGGAAACATTGCAATCCTACCAATCCTGAAATCTTGAAAACTGTTAAGTCTGCTGAATTTTGAATCGGATCTAAAATTCTATTTTCTCCATATAAAGTCCAACGAGGTTGGAACCACTCTCAGACATATTGAAACAATTAATGGTAATGTTAAAGATTTATCTTTTCTTTTCTACCCTTTTACTTTAAGAATTTAATATTACAATTAATTACTAGGGTTAGGTATTTTGCTTTCCCTTTAATTAATTTAAAAAATAAATAAATTAAGATTTGGTGGTTGCTATTCGTGCCGTACAGAATCGGCCAGTTCGATGCTTTAAGGCTGGTTTGGTACGGAACCGGCCAGTTTGGTGCTTTAAAGGCCGGTTCAGATCGGAACCGGACTGATACAGCATCGAAACTAGCCGGTTTTGCTGGTTTCAGTCCGTTTCCGATAACACTGATTTCTTTTTTTATTGTAAAATGAGTTTTTATTATTCTGGGAACATTACAAGCATTACACAACATAATGATAGCTTTGAGGCTATGAATGTCAAACTCACTGTAGTGGCAAACTTCCAGGATCAAGTATGGGCAATTCTCGCTGGAAGTATCCTATTTTCATTTTTGGATTCATAGGCAATAGGATTGGTTCAGTTAGTGGATTCAAACTATCTTCATTGCAGTCATTATTGCTTGGTTTACCCTCGTCCAAGCGAGAGGATGCAGCTGTAATTCTAGTAACAGAGAAGGCTTTTCCAAATTTGGGGGTTTTGGGACTTTTTATCTCTGTTGGCCCCCACTTCCACGTTTTCTCCTTCGCTGGGACCTGACCTTAGATATGGATTTTCTGTTTACTGATGTTGGCTTGGTTAAGGGGGATGCTTTTCCATTGTACTATGGTTATTCTCCCAATTTGTAGTGAGGGCTTGGAGAAATGAATCTGTATGAATATAGAGAGGGGAGTGATTAGGTGCGTAGGAGCATTTTGAGAAAGAGGTTGTAGCACCTACTGATCTGAAGTTGTTGGCCGCTCATAACAAGGAGGCCTAGGGAAAGTAAATCATTCTTGATTCTGTGAAGGATCACTTCATATCTCACATTGCAGATAAGACAACTAATAAGGAGATGTTTGAAGCTTTGATTGGTTTATTTCAAAGTTCTTGTGTTTCTCAATAGATGCTCTTGAGAAACAAGATTTTAGCGATTTGCATCAGCAAGACAGATAATGTGGTGAGCTACATGGCGAAGATCACATAGTTGAGACTAGTTGAGTGCTATTAGGATGAAGGTGGAAGACAAGGAGCCGTTGTCCATTTCCTTGAATGGAATTTTACCATATTGGAGGCCTTTTGTTCCGGGTGTTTGTGCTAGGGAGACGTTGTCAGTCTTTATGAAGCTCTGGGATGACGTTGTGCAAGAAGAGATTAGGTTCAACCTTGTTTAGTGTATCAAGAGGAAGTAGAAGAGATTGTTCTCATTGGCAGGATGAAGAAGGGTAGCAAACAAAGCTATAAGAACAATAAAGGCTTAGGGATAGGGAAGGACTTAAGTAAGGTGATTTGTTTCCGATGTCACGAGATAGGACATTATGCTAGCAGTGTTCGAAGAAGAAGGGGAAGGCCAACATTTTGAAATTAGTGATGTTGTAGGTGCAGATGAGGATTCATCTCAGTTTTAGACAACCTTCTCCATGGTCTCTTGTTTATCTTCTAACACTGTCTCTAGTGTTGGATGGTATGTCGATAGTGAGCATTGAGACTTATGACGTATGATAGGACATTATTCAACAGTGTTTTGGAGCAAGAGGGAGTAATGAGTGTGGAGTTGGGTGATGATGCTACTTATCTTGTGAGACGAGTGGGCTCCATTTCCTTTTGGACACCATTAGGCGATGTGCTTGAGTTGAGTGTTGTTTTATTTGTTCTCGAGTTGAAGAAAAATATTCTTTCGGTTTCTTGTATGGCAGATCATTAGTGGAGAGTTGCATTTGAAGGACAACATTGCACTATCAACGATTGTAGTATAGCTAGTCTGAATACTTTGTCTAGGAGGGTGAGAGAGGCGGGCCTTTATAGGTTTCTTGATGATCATGTGGCGCTTGTACATTCCTGTGAGAGGATGGAAGAGCCTTCTAGCTTTGAGGAGGCATATGTACATTGTAGAGCATGTATGGCAAGATGCCATGGAGACAAGTTCAAAATCTATTGTGGAATCTATGATCGATTCCAAGCTTGCAGTTGATAGGAGTGTTGTAGAGTACTGGGATAGGATTGTTGGATTCTCTTAGGCATAGAGAGTTGACCTTGATGATACTCTTGCTTTAGGATTCTCTCAAAAAGAGGATGTTGACGTAATTCAGGTTGATGCATTAGTTGTTAGAGGTTGAGGTGAATAGGTAAGATGCCCATGATCATAGGTTGTTGACAATTTTGGCCTGTGATACTGACTTGAAGAATGATGGAGTTTGGTAGGCCGCTGATGATATGGAGTTATGTTGCTTTAGATTCATAGGTGGTCAACATTCTCTTAAGGTTCGAGATGTTGTGATAACATCTTATGTTGTTGGATACAATGATACTTCTACCACTTACATGATCTACATTCCAACATAATGGTAGATATTGCTGAGTAGAGATGTGAAGTTAGATGAGGATGTGAGGTCTTCCAGTTCACAAGATTCTCCTTCAAAGATTGAAGGTAGTGAGGGTGCTGTTCCAAAAAGTGTCTCAGAGGTCAGAGCAGAGTCTGATCCAGAGGTAGAGGAGATGAGATTGGGATGGATATGCCTTCACTTTCTACTTCGACATAGAGAAAGCTGAGATGGCTTACCTAGAGATTACAAGAGGCATAGGAGCAGGTAGGAGTGCCCAAATATTAAGTGAGGGCGAGTATACCTTCTAGGAGATATTCTAGCTATGTTTAGGATCTACGTTCCAACACAATGGAAGATAATAGTGAGAAGAGATGTGAAGTTTGATGTGGACGTGAGGTCTTCTAGTTCACAAGATTCTCTTTCAAATATTGAAAGGAGTGAAGCTGCCACCAATTATCAAAGCCAACCACCAATTAAAGGGAGCCCATTTCTCAAACTTTAAAATGAATTTACGTGGATTCCCAAGGAGTCGTAAGCCTCGCCTCCATATTAGCAAATAAAGGGAGTTGCGAGCAAATAACATTCAACTGATTGGACATCCAACAACAAATCATGGCGTAAATTAAGTGAATTAGCACCAAAATTAATTAAATCGGCCCCTGTGGTATAACCGTGGGCCATACAGTCAAAGAAGCCAACCGTTGATCAAAGAGCATAGTTGTGGAAATTTTTTAAAGCAAATAGACTCACATTAAAGTAAATCATGAAATATTCATGATCTAATGGATCTGGATGGACTCTACTGAAACTGATGTCTCGACTCTCAAATCTGATACTCTGGGGGTTTCTGGATGCGTTTTAGTTACTTTGTTTAACATGCGTGGTAATTTTGCATGTGTGTGTCATATAATAAGTTGTTTGAGCAGAATATATGATGCATGCGAAATAAGCGGAACCGACACAACTCAATAGCATGTATTATGGAAAATAGCATGAAATACCATAGTTTTAAAAATCGGAGCAGACACCGGAACCGGTCGAGGGTCCAACCTGAACCGGAACTGGAATTGGTAATGAATCGGTCGAATCAGTTTCAATGAACCGTTTTTTTTAAAAATACATAAAATATTTAAATTTTAACGAAAAAAATATATTTTTAAGATTTTAAATCATGTTTCCAAAGCATTAGAGACTATTAGAGACAACATATCCAAAGTATGCTCATGAATATATCAAAACGATACCAAGTGCAATACATATCTAGAGATCGAAACATAAATACATAATCAAGGAGGCTCTAAATGACCTCTACAACATCAAATAACATACTAAGTTAGAGTCACTAATACTATAGGTGGGAATGCCAATGACAAATACAAAATAGCCACAGTGTAGATACTAGAACCGTAGATGGAAGAATCTCATAGCTCATGAGTTGTGACTGTCAATAGTCCTCCATGTCATAATCATCAAGATTGGCATCACTACCACTGCTCTCTCCTCCATCCAACTCTTCCTCCCATATATCCAATGCAATCCGTGCATTTGTTGATGTGGACTCTAGAGGATGACCCCTAAAGAGGATCACCATCATCAAAAGTGACCGGCTCTAGCACTAGTTCATTAAGATCCAAGTTGGCTAATGCCAACTCAACACTGTTGTTCAATCCCATATCATCTGAAAACACATCCCACATCTTTGTCTTTCCCTTCAACCACTCTTCTCTCTTCCAGTATATAAGACAGAGGTTGGTGTGCACATACACTACTAAGTCACCTGACACGACGACAAAGAGAAGAGTTCAATAGAAGAGTTTATACTTGAGTGAAGGGTACATTTTTACCGGGGTCGTGACAAAAGAGTTCAACAATCAATGCCACCAACATCGAGGTACATAAAGGGCTTGGTTCTCTTGATTAAATGTCAGTTCCATACCCTCATACATGATAGAATCCAGTGGAAACATTGTAATCTTGCCAATCTTGAAATCCTGAAAACTGTTAAGTCTGTTGAATTTTGAATGGGACCTAAAATTCTACTTTCTCCATATGAAGTCCAATGAGGTTGGAACCACTCTCAAACATCCTGAAAAATTAA
Organism: Picea engelmannii; assembly: GCA_009831015.1. Lineage (NCBI taxonomy): Eukaryota > Viridiplantae > Streptophyta > Pinopsida > Pinales > Pinaceae > Picea > Picea engelmannii. The sequence continues at coordinate 608,551 of ML778906.1, read as the reverse complement.
TGGTAATGTTACAAATTTAAGTAAAAGGTTGAAAATGAAAGATAAAGGAGAATGTCACTTTTATGGATGAAATGGAGGGGGTGGGGACCTCTTTAAATAGCATTAGTAAGGAAAAATAACCCTCAGCTGCACACCAAAACACCTTACAACTCCAATTTGCATGAGAAAACATGAGCCAAGTACTTCTCTATTACGTAGGTTTTAGGTTTTAGGGACCAAACCAGCCAGTTTATGACCAAACCGGCCGATCGGTTCAGTTTATTGGCCGGTTTGAATCGGTCGACCATCAAACCGATAAAATCGGTCGATTCCGATTCTGGTTCACCAGTTTTTAAAACACGGGGAAATACAATGTGCATGTAGGAAATATAGGAACTACCCATCAGCTAGATCTCATAAGAGTTGATCATCGTTGGAATACAATGCAAAACAACAAGAAATACCCGTATACAGAAGATCGGGAAGAATCAACAACATGCATGTATAGATCTGCTGCATGCAATCTCGGATAGTCACGACAACTGCTACAAATGTCTGGAAAGTTCGCCCTGCTAGCAATACTCATCTGATCTTCCTGGAAACTGTCCCAAATGATGCACCCTGACCTCACAGCTCCTCCTGGTGACTGTCAGACTGAAGATCGATCCTCTGCTGATCTAACTGGACCCCGGATGGGACCCCCTGAGGGTTTGCGCCCCTATCCTGGACAATTGATGCGCCCCAGTGATTCCACTGTCGGAATCTGGCGATGTATGGCTCAAACTGAGCGCCCTAGTATGCTCTGTACTAGGTCGGGAGGGTTTCTTCAGATCTATCCCGATGAGCTCCCTGAAACCCTCACCATACTTCCCCAAGTGCTGTGCATTTCCTGGCTTCTTGCTGCGCACTAGGAGATTCCTTCGTCAGAATCTGATGAATGATAGCTCAAAAGAATGTGACCAAGGTAGAGTCAAGGTGGGCACTGTTTTTCATGCTTAGGTAGAAGCCCTACCTTGGCTTCAACTTGGAAACATATTAAAAGAATAAAAAGAAATAAATGGGCTTGGAAAAAGGTTGCATTGAAAACGAAGGTGGAAGACACCCTCTACAAAGGCACCCATAAATGAGACACTACAACCCCTTGTATGTCATGAACCCCATGCCCAAAAGTCTTTCCCCCATCCATGTCACCTCATCCACATGACTTAGAAAGAGGTCCCCTTGGGAAACACTCCTAAACTTGAGGTACGATTCACCCAATAGGTCACTTTGTCAACCCTCCCATACTTAAACTTGGCAAATTGCATAGGGTCTTTGAGCACTTGTTTGTTTTGATGAGGTAGTTTGGATGTACATCCTTAGATGGCTCTTTTATTGATTTGATTTACTCATCATGATGCATTTGACTTGAGATCCTTGGAGGGCGTATTAATTGTCTTTGCAAGACCTAGTTGATGGACAATTTTGGAAGGCCAAGCCTAGCTTGGGCTTCCTTGGGGCTTGAAGCCCACAGGTTGGACATCAGGGCCCACACACTGAATGATGATGATATGCCTTTGGAGGCCTAGACGACACCTTGAAGGTTCTCACCTAGCCCCTACAAGCCAAACGACTTGCCTTTGGAGGCTAAAGCGTCACCTTTAAGGGCTTGACGTCACCCGAGGGCTAGGGTTTGGTGGTGATTGGAGACACTTGGCACGTTTTGAGGGAGGGAGCCCTTGGATCATGGAGGAGAGGCTTACCTTGAAGACATTTGGCCTTTGGAGGCCTAGCGCACTCATCTCTAACCCAACGAATTGACCTAAAAGTGCCAAAACGTTGCTCCAAGAGGGTGACGTCATGTTTATAGGGTTGATCTTATGTGAAAATTATGAATTAAAAAATGTTATTTTGGCAAAGGGGCAAGAGTAAGGGTTGTTGTCCCCTTATCTTGTGGTTTACCACGACAAACTATGTTTTAGAGGATTTGTATAAATAGAGATCATCTCTATTTCATTTTCATCATAGCTCTTTCACTTGAGAGAAGACATTCTTGGCTGAAATTTGCGCCCTACTTGGGCATTTTTACATATCTCTCTTGTCACTTGCTCTTGTAATGGTTTAACTTTGGCTATTGGATGGATGGTTGATGTGCTATCTCTAGTGGAGGTCTATTTCTTGCTCTATGGTGGATTTTCTTGGTTAAAAGGAAGTTTATCTTGTTAGTGCTTGGACTAGGTAAGGAATCTTTGTTGCTATTGCTTCTTTTCTTGGTTTCAAGGTTAATTTGCTTAAACATTTGGGGAGTATAAGTGCATACAACCCCACTAAGTCCATTATTTTTGTCTTGAAATGCTTTGTTGCATAAGGATTTCCTAGAAAGAGTAAAAGGGTTTACACCCTCCTAGGGTTTTTCCTAGCTAGCTTAGCTTGCCTTGGGGAGTAAAAGGGCTTACACCCCCAAGGAAGTAGCTCAACTAGCTATTTAATTTTTGAGACTCCACAACCCAATAGCTAAATGCACTAATATTCTTGCATTGAAGAAACAAAATCATTGCATTGGGATACGTGAAAACACGAGATATTGTAATTGTCTAAGTTGGAAACTTTTCCTTATGCTTTAAGCTTGCTTGAGCCACTAGGGCGTTTTGATTGGTCAAGGATATCTTGCTGCTGTTACAAACTTATGCTACAGCCATTAGGGCTGCTGCAAACTCTCTTTTTCAAGCTTAATTTCTCACTCTTTTACCACTGAAAATAGTTGGCAAGTTGCTATTGTTTATCTACTTGATATTGGCTATTGTTGGGCAAGTTGTTGGCTAGTTTCTTGGGGTAAAAGTTGTTGCTGTAGCAAATATTTGCTACAGCCATTTGGCTGCTCTAAAAAATCTCTGAAAACATCTTTTTGCAGTTTTGATTCTCCATCAAAACTTGTGCTAAGTATTGGAAAGTTATCTATTGGTTCAGTGCTTCATTATCCAATAATTACTTGATAGTTTTGATGGTTATTTCTGCAGTAAATGATTGATTCCATCGCTGATATATATATATATATATATATATATATATATATATATATATATATATTTGTTTACTGCTGTAATTTAGGACAACAAGCTTCACTTGCTTGTCCCTTTGACATTCATGCTTGTATCTTGGTTATTTGTCTTATCTCGGGCAAGTGTAACACTCTGGTGCAAGTACCCAAGGCTTTGGCAACCATCCTCAATCCTCGAGACTCGTTATCAAGCCTTTTGTCATTTAGTATCTTGACATATAGGGGCTTCACTTCCATACTCTCACTTTCCACTTCATTTCCCCCTAGGGTCACCCGAGACTGCCCCTTGTGTTGGATTCTTCCTTCACAAAAGCGAGGGAGGGTTTATCTAAGGTGATAGTGGGTAAGCTTCTCCCACCGTTATCACCATCTTGTGGATTGGGTTGGGCTTTTCCCAACCTACAGTGTGCACGATAACATGACACACACTCATTTGAGAAAAAATAAGAGGGGTGCTTGGGCAAGAGAGTGAGGGCGATTTTCAGCTGAGGAGTGGGTGACTTGGCTGAGAGGAAGAGGCCGTACAGCAAGGCCGTACTGCAAGCCGTACAACAACTTTTGAAGGGGTTGAAAACAAGGGCTGTACAGCAGCAAGGGCAGGTTGAGTGAGGGCGTATTGGGCTGGGCATAGGAGGGACGTACATGCCACGACTTTCTAGGCCGTACCAAGCCCTATAGAGGGGCCGTATAGAGGCCATACTAACCCAGCCGTACATGGAGAAAGAAGAGGGCTGTACAACTGATATTAGCTGGGCCGATTTGCTAAGGAAGAGACCAAAGAGCTGAAAGAATCTTTTTGTAAGAAAATTATGTTTGTATTGCTGCTGTAATATTTATCTCAAGAGCCCAATAATGCCCCCTGTTCGCTGGTTTTCCCTACACTAGGGTTTCCACGGTATTTCTTGTGTTCTCTATTTTATGTGCTTGGTTTCTATTTTGCTTCCGCTGTTCATTTTAGTTAAATAACTCAGCTGTAAATTTAATGCATGATTTTCAGAAGTTATATCAACATAAATTAATTTCTGGGTAAAGAAAATCATTGGCATTTTATTTCTGTTTGTTGAGTTATAAGAAATTAACACACTTTTACTCCCATGTTTTGTCATTTCGTTTCTTGCGGCTTTAATACTCATTTTTTCATTTCTTTAGTCTTATTTTAGGGTTGCCTTTTGTAGCTGCCATGTTTTGTTTGGCTATTATTGATTGTTGTACTTAGTAGTCCTGTTAATGTATTTGGTGTTTAATGGACACTGCAAATTTCAATTTCACTATTTAGAAGATCATTGTATTGGTTGGTACGATAACAACGAAGTGGCTAGGTTTCAATGGAGTAGCCATGTTTCTATTAGGGGATTCTCTCCCTTGGCCTTGGATGTTAGAGTACTAGGCTCCCTTGTTCTTGTCCCCTTCTTAGGATTATATAGCTAACCCCCCTCAATCGACATGTCCCAAATGCCCATCCTCCTCAACAAGTGTGCCCTTGTAGAAGATGTCAAACCTCCACATGTGTGCCAACTATCACATCAAGAAATAAGCCTCCTTAGCATTGATCCCAAGGAAAGCATACATCCACTAAGCTCTTGAAATGTTAGTCAACTAAAATACAACAAAGGGGCTAGGAGAACACAAGCCCTCCATATCACATGAAAGTGCTTCCTTAGCTAGGTGAAAACACTTTTAGGGCAACTAGAAGCTAACACACTATAGATTTAGAATTACAATATTATATCAACTACTCAAAAATTGAAGTCAAAGGCAAACCATTGGACTTTGAGAGGGAGGCAATTCACTTTAAAAGAGGATATTGTATGAGAAACTCTATCTAAATGTGCTTGATTTATGGGATATGAAAAATAATGTGGCCTAGGAAAAGTTAACCTCCATTGTTTTTTAATTTTTTTTAATAAAATCTGCAAGTTGGCTTGTCATTGTTTTGTCCAAAGAAGTTATTCTATGCATTGGTCACTCTTCCTATGCCATTAGCGACATAAACTTGAAGGTCGAGTTTGACAAGTGCTTATGTTGGAGAATGAACCATTCTTATATAAATGTCCCTTCTTGCATGAGGTATCAAGCTTTCTTTACTAGTAGAACACTTGGTTAGAGATGCATTACTAGTTTCTTTCCTTCCAGTAGGAGTTATTCGGCTATAGATGTTAGGAGTGTTGCTATGTCTTGCTCAACCTTGACCATCATTAGGAGAAGGCTGATGTCACCTGGGATTAGTCTCTAGGGCCTTATTAGTTCAGGCCACTCTCCAAAGGACATTATTTGATAGGCACTTAGTGTTAACATCTGCACTATTTTCTCAGATGATGAGCAAATCTATTGCCTCCATCCTCCCCTTGTGGTTGCCGCATCTTTGTGCATGCTATGTTTCTTGATTGGCTCTCCTTCACTTTATAGGGATTTCGTTCGTGGGATAACCTACTTGTATGCATATGCTTATGTCATTTCGTTTCCTATTGCTTTTATACCCTTTTTTTCATTTAATTTCATCTCAATTTAGGGGTGCCTTTTGCAGCCCCCCTCTTTCATTTGGCTATTATTAATGGTGGTACTTAATAGTCCCTTTAACCTATATTGGTGTTTAATGGAAACTAAAGCCAATTTCAATTTCAATTTCAATTTCGTTTTACTATTTGGAAGATACAAGATGATTCTATCGACTGGTACTATAACAACAGAGTAGCGAGGTTCAATGGAGTATCTAGGTTTCTATCAAGAGATTCTTCTCCTCGGCCTCGGATGTTAGGAGAGATGGGCTCCCTCATTCTTGTGCTCCCCAAGGATTATATAACCACGCCCCCTCAATCCTGGCCACTCCTTGGAGGATATCATCTGCCAGTGCATCGGCCCTTTCACAATGTTGGATGACTCTGACGACGAATCCACCCTGTGGTCTCCTCACTTGTCGTTGGCTGCTGGCTCCAGTAGGCAGTGACAAAGGGAGCATTGTTCCACTTGTAGAGTATAAATGTGGGAACCTAAGCAAGAAAACCAACTCATCTTTAAATGCCTTATCTCTTATGAAATCCATGGTCAATATCTTGCTTGTTTAGACACTCTCATGTCTCCTTGAGGGTTTTCACACAATACAAGTACTAGAGATGTATTGCCCTGCACCTTCATGAATTGCTTCACCTCCAGCAGAAATCTCTCATAGATAGATCTCCCTGCATTGCTAATTTCAGGCTCAACACCTCTTTCTTCCAGCATCTAGATGGCTCAAATCACAAGAGACATCATGAGCAAATCTCCAATTGTAGATCAGTTGGGAAACACGGACTCTAGGTTACACCACTAATGGTCATCAAGAATCTCATTTTTCTTCTCAGCCTTGGATGCTAAGAGAACTGAGGCTAACATAATTTTTGGTTGAGGGATTCTTCCTTGATGTCCTTGGATTCCTGCTCAGTTTGTTCATTTGGGTTTTCTAGGGTTCATTGGTACCTCTTTTGTTACTCATTGTACCCTTTCATTTCTTGTGCAATTCTTACAGAGATGCTTTAGTATTCCGAATGTTTACTCATCTTTGTACCTTTCATAATCCCATTGGCCATTTATGGCCAGTAGTGGACATTCATATTTACATCAAATGAAATTAATTCATGGTACACTTCGGGGGTGACCTTTTTGACTTTCTTTTGTACTACTTGCCTCACTTGTGTAACATTTAAATGAGCCTGTCATAGCTCATCAATTGCCACTATAGGATTAGACGCTTTGCCTGGAAAGGCAGTGATGAGCAAAGACCCCTTTGAGGCCACTACTTGGAATTAAATTTTCAGTACATCAAATATATAGAGAAATCTAGCCTTGCAAATATGGTGCCTCAGTATTTTTTCTCCATCTTTCAGGATCAAATTGCATCAATCTTCTTTGTACTTTTAAAGTTAATTTCCTTACTTTATAGGTGTTATGTATAAGTTATCAATATATTTTTTGTGTAAATTATTAATACTGCTCAGACAGAAAACAAGTAACATCATTCTTTGTCCATATAATTTGATAGGCATTGGAGGATCCTATTCCATCTGTAAGAGACGCATTTGCAGAGGCACTGGGAGCTTTACTAGCCCTTGGTCTGAATCCTGAATCACAGGTGCGTATTATAATGTACCTCGGTGTTATGAACACGTACTAATTTTCATCAATCAGTTTGATCTTATGACTATGATTGTAGGTGCAATCAAGGGGGAAAGGACAACCTGTTCCAGCAAGAACATTGGAAGGAGGCTTGCAGAAGCATTTGATTTGGCCTTTCATGAAAGGTAAGCCAACCTTTTTTTTGGTTTTTTAATGTCTATTATATATATTGCCACATCCTGATTTAGGAAGAGTTTGAGTTATAACTTATTTGTAACTACTACTATCAGAAACCTAGGTCAAGATTTTTTCAAGCAGAAAAATCATGCTATGCATATAGCACACGATAATCTAAGGTCCTTTCATTTGAAATGAAAACATCTCTTGGTGTGATATTTTCCCATTGTATATGCCATGTTCTTGAAAGCTGTGCTCTTAATGCCTTGAGCAGGTTTCCATTAATTTCTGATTTCACACTGTAATTCCTTTTTCCATACTTGGGCTACATTGATTTTTCAATTTGTTGGACTTGGAAAGTGCTGGGGAGAAGCAGTTTTCTGCTACGTGCGTTGAGAATAAGGCAATACCATGTACTTAGTTTCAATGTATACAACTTATTATATAATCCAATTATCTTTCAAATATTGTTGTTGTTCTAAGTCAGTTCCCTTTGATCTGGTTGATGGAGTTGTGTTGTTCGAGGATTGCAAACTTTATTCTCTTACCACCAAGTTTACGTCCAAGTTGGAGATGGCTACAAAAATGCTCCCCTATAGAATATCAACATAAGAATGAAGGGACTGTGTTGAAGTTTTATGAGGACATCTTAGAACACGAGCACTGGGTTGACTTCAGCTGTATCTTACCTCTCTATTTCTTTCTTATCTTCTAACCTATTTTATTTCTGCACTTCATGCCACCTCTTGTGCTATTTTTTGTACCTGTTATATTTCTTCTGAAATATATTATTGCGACTATTTCCTGGTTCATCTGACAATACTTATGGAGGTTAATGGTCTATGAAATTGTATTTTATGATTTCCATAATGACTTACAGATTTTGAGAATTTTATACTCTGAAATTTTGATATCTTGAATCTTGATTATTATCTATGTATAAAATTTTTCGGTATTGAAAATGGTTGATGGAAAGTAGTCCTGAAAATGGATCTGGATAGTAGTCTTGAAAATGGTTGATGGAATGTTTTCAGAGCAATACATGTGGTAATGCGTTTCTTTCTGATGCAGCGACTGGGCCACGGTGTAAAGATTTGCGTGTCGGTCTAACTATGGCTTGGGTCTCATTTCTGCAGGTATTTAATGTGCAAGTTTTCCTTCTCATCTTGCTGGATTGTCTTCCATGGAATATATATTGTTTCTTGCAATGTTTGTTTTCATAGGGAACATAGCTTTAGATAAAGTGTTTATCCATGTGCTCTGCAAATATATGACTATTTTATATAGGCAATCTATTGGCATGCCTGTATTTTTAACTTATGTGTTGGTCTCCTGTACATTTTTCTATGTGCTTGCCTTGAAGCCTTTCAGTTTCTCTTTTTTTCCTCCCCAAGATAGTTTGGATGAAGTAGCATAATTATATTTGTGAAGGATGAACTATACCTCCTGTTGCCGCCTTTATACACACCTTGGGAACATGGAAGAAATCTTCAATCCACTTGGTGTGTTCTTCGGGGCAAATCTCGAGTCAAGGTGCTGTCACCTGATCCTCGACACCTCCGTCTAGGCCAACTCCTAGCGAAGCCAAGGGGGGTAGTCCCTAAAGAAAATATACTAAGGCTTGAAAATTAAATCTAGGCAAAACTTGTATTCTAGGAGTTTATTGCAAAGAACAATACACAAAAGATAAATCTATACTAACAGCATATATCACTCATTCACCACAATTGCTTATAAGAGAGATCTTAAATAAAGAGATACTTGCATAAAAGGATGTTCAGATGACTATTGATACATGCAAGTAAATAACCATAAGCAAAAATAAATACTTAAAGATAAAATGACAATGCTTAAGAAATAAATGTACTTGAAGCAAATGGCTTTGAGTATAAACAAAAGTGACCAGTGCCAATAATTGTGAAAAGTGTAATGCTGTTGAATATGGAGATTGCCTTGTGAAAATGTCCTTGAAATTTTTAGATTAAGGTTGGTGGGATTAATTTATTGCTTGTGTGAAAATATATTGCAAGAAAGCAAAAGTTAAAACTAATCTAAGATGTGGCCTCTAGAGAGGCTATCCCTTTAGCGCGGAAATTTGCGGAGAGCTTGCCGAAATCCAAATTGCTTCACCAACAAACTCAATAAAGGTGTCGGACGTCCAACACAGAGGGAAACAAGCCCGAGGTATTCTGTCTGACTTCACACACTCCCTTTATGCGGTTTTCCACACCAAACAATAGATTCTTTTTAGATTGTCCTAATTATACTACTCCACACTGACCAACCCCAGTTTTGTATGAGCTTACTTCCAGGAAACTAAGCTCGCAGAGGAAGGGCCAGAAACAATACTAAGGGGAGCTGAGGGGAAAGGTTTATTTGCAATAAAATGAAGACTGAAAGTAAATTGCAGAAAGTAAATGTTTTCTAATTAAACTAAGTCCACACTGACCAGCCTCTTTTCAGAGGAGCTGAGGGGACGGGTTTATTTGCAAGAAATTGAAATGACAATAAAATAAATGTCTCTCTAATTACTAAGTCCACACTGTCCAGCCTCTTTTCAGAGGAGCTGAGGGGACTGGTTTATTTGCCAAAAAAAAAGGTAAAATTGCAAAAAATGAAATCTAATCTAGCAATTAAAATTTTGCTTTCCAAAATGAAAACTAAACTAAATGTGATTATTGTTGTTGTGTTTATTTTATCTTTCCTTAGATGATGATTAGCAAATAAAATGAAAGAAATCGAGCAAATCACACAACCACACCACCCTCCCTACAAGGAAACGAAAATGGGGCGCTGTGTAGTCCACTCTTTTATTGCTTTGATTACAATGGTCTCTCTTTGGGTCATTCCCTTGTCCCCAAGAAAAAGGGGATGTCCGATGTCATTCCCCTGTCCCTCGATGATAGAGAAACACTAGGGACATGACATGTCCTAAGGTGCAACATTGGATTTTCCTTGTTTGACCACCACCTTGAAAGTGAAATTTTGCTGCAAAAGCAACTATCGACTAATTCTTTGGCAAAAGCCTAGGCCATGTAGAGCAGTGAAATGATAGTAGGATAACAAAAATTCAATTATGACATAATATCAGGCAAGAGTATGCCCATATCTGAAATTCTAAATGGTTGAATCAGTGTTACATGGTGTGTGCATGTGGGAGTTGGTGCGGGTATGGTTAGGGTGTGAGTGCGATAGGGGTTTCAAATATATGAATTGTGCATGCGGCAATATACATATTTTCAAAAATACACAGAGACACACATATCTTTGTATGTATGTATGCAATTGTATTCTCACATATGTAGAAATTTCAAAACAATCTGTAAATGCCAATTGAGATGCATATTTTAATTTAGGTTTCAGTACGATGTAGCATAATCATTAAATATTAACAATGACAAGATATTCATGAACATAAAGATTGAATACATATAGATTTTGAAATTAGAGAAAATTCAGACTGTCAAAAAAATAGTCTTGAGTTTATTTCAAGTTATATGCCAAAATGTTAGGACTCAACTTTCAAAATTAGTATTCCTTATTATCATGGTCTCCACCACTCTCTACATCATCTAATGCAACATTATCTAAGTTCCAACCTTGATGATAAGAACCCCTAACAGAAGCGATAGAACCAGATACAGAAGCAGAACTTGATGCATGAACACCTCCCATAATTGGCTGATCATCCTCTGCAAAAATGTCTTCTATAGAAGAAGATCCCAAACTCAACTTGGAAAGCATCATGAAAGGAGTGTCCGATTCTCTATCTTTGGGTTCCACATCCCTCAACTTTGAAGACGTGAAAGTTTGTATGAATATGTGCGAGATCTTCTGCCTTTGATGATGCCAACCTTTTCTCTTCACCGACTGATTAAACCCACAAGTGCTCAGTTTCTCTTAGCGGTTGAAGAGTTGGCTACCTGTTAGAGAACTCAAGCTGCTAATGACTGGAACCCACAGTCATGAGAGTTATAAGTTGCCCGCCAATAGATTGACCCCATCAAGCCCTCCCAGTCAGCAAGTGCCTGGATATTTCCAAATGTACCATTGCCAATAGAAAATATGACAAATTGATTACAAAGTTACAAACTAATAAGGCCTTGCTCTGATAAGGTCATATATTGGTTAATGCAGCTCTGAATCCAATGAACAACTACTTAGCTTGCTTTGGAGGCACCCTTTTATTAACAAATTGACTCAAATAAGAGCCATCCTAGTACTTGGGGTTCAAATGATATGCCAAATAGTTTATACAACTCTTGGTCTTTCACTTCCAATACCTGCTGAACTGTTTCTAACATAGGATTTGTGCACTCACAAACACTGCCCATCATAGGCATACCCATCTCAGAAAGCCACGGAAAATCATAGGGATAGCTGTATCACCAAGTCATTGTACATCAAGCTACCACTTTTATTTGAGTCCTTTGGCGAGTATTGATCCATTTTGACCAATGTTGATGAATGCTGATTTTTTGGACCTTGCATTTCTGAGTTTCGTACTTTCCATCTTACGTTTTATTCTGTGATGATCAGAATTCTGTCTAGAATGTGCATATGGCATTTATGATTGCCTTATAGGTCTTTTGTGGCATCTTATTTACCGTACTTGGTCCTCTTTCAGAATTAGGCACTGTTAAGCCTTTTTGCAGCCTGTACTGCTGTATGGGGACCGTGATAAAGAATCTCATAATGTATTGCTTCTTTGATCTGTCTATCCTGAAATGCTCTTATGTTTCTGCATTATGAGTCACTGCATAAAGTTTGTACTGCATTTCCATTTGAAATCTCTTATACTGGAATCCCATGCAACATTTCACCATAGTATGATCTTCCTTTCAAATGCATGCTGGGCAGTCAAGATGGATTCTGAGAAATAAGGTACATATTTTGAATTCGAAGAATGGAAATAGGTTTTGGCTTGTACATGCAAGCTGAATTCTGTCTTGATATGTGTTGTGCAGGGAATGCATTTGACATATCTCCACAGCGATACAGAGTTACAAAATTTTGCATTACAGGCCATTGACATGCTTCATGGAAATTCAGCAATAGATGCACATGCACAGGTTGGTGCTGCTATTCAACTTAATCCTTATCTTATGCTGTGTTTGGTAAAGGTTTTCTTCATACAGTATGAGGCTCATGCATGACACTTAGATTTCATCAACCTCAGAATTTGATGATTACGTTGTAGGTTATCTTTGTATTCTTGGATGCCTACAAATGCATTACTGGTATGTTATTTATTATTTAGGACCCAGGTGACAATATAAATCAGTGTTTACCTTTTAATATAGGGTGAGAATGAACCAAAGTAGTAATCTTTTGTTTTGTATCATGGCATCAAAAGACACATATTGCGTTTCATTCTGCTGGAATGCATGCCAAGACCCAATCAATACATGAGTTATATTCTCGTTCAATTTTTTTACTTCCTATCTGAGTGCTCTATAGCAGTTGTGCATGAAATTTATACTTGAAAATTTTCTTTTAGCATCTCTGCGTACCCCAAAGTTAGATGAAATGTGCTAGACATGCAATAAATTTTTCTGTTCTCTTATGCTTTTGCTTTCTGCAGGCATGTGTTTTGTATATTCTTCGAGTTGGTATTGTAGAGCAAATGAGTGAACCCACTCAAAAGGACTTTATGATCCTTTTGGCAAAACAGGTTAGCTTTGTGTTTTTGCCAGAAAGCCTTTGTGCAACTCTACTATTAAATTTTATTAAACCTTCGTTGCATTTTTTGAGTAATTAAATTTTCTAATATTCTAAGGAATCTCTTGGCATAGTTTTTAATGGAAACCTGAGGGAAAACTGGTCTTTATATTATGGTTTTGTTGTATGTGGCTGTTCTTCACACTTTTAGGAAGACGTTGATTAACAAAGGTCTTGTGGATTGTATTAACTCCAACGATGTTTTTGCCAATACCATGCAGCTTTGCTTACCAGATACAAGTCCGTCTATGCTTGTAGTTACACTACGGACTTTATCTCATCTGTTAACCACTCTGGGAGAGGTTTGTCATCTCAAAATTTTCATTTTTTTCAATAATATTAAAATCAGTAATCATCAAGTTTTATTATTTCTACATTAATTGATTTGTATATTCTTAAGGTAGAAGGCCATGGTGGCGTGTAAAGTGCAAAATTATCTTAAAGCTGACCAGAAAATAAAACCTTCGTGTTTGTTGCTAAGAAGAACCTTTCACACGGATTTGTCATCAGTAGTTCTGTTTTTAGTATTTTGATATCTTTTGATATTACAGAGAAAACGAGAGAGTGAATGCAGATTTTAATGAAAAAGACTGAGAATATATGGTTTGAACAAAACGTTTTGTCTGTATTCATCACTGCATTCTGTCATGGATATGTTCCCTCTTTCCCCTTGTTTGTCATCAGCTTATTATATTTTGATGTGGGCATTGTATCTGTATTATTTTTGGTTACCAACTTACCATTGCTTAGTTCTTTAGCTATGTTGCTTTCTTGTAGATTAGCAATAGGAGTTACTTTTGCACTTCCGCAATGTGCTTGCACTGGATTGTACTTCTGAGTCCCATTGACCTACTATGTGGTCATTTGTTGGACATTAATAAAATTATCTTATCTTATCTTATCTGCAAGTTATGTAACTTCTGTTGTGTTTTACTTTTTGAGACTTTAACAGGTGCCGTGGGATTCAAAGGAGGTTCTTGATAACTCATTGGTTGCGATCCTGTCAAACTCATCAGTCCCTGTAAGTAAGGTTAAGGTGCATTATGCAATGTGATATTCTTTGTTGAAAGCAGGTTCCGTCCCATGATTCAAGCTCCTTTTGATTGTTTCATGCCATCTCACTTGTTTGCTGTTTTATTATATAAATGCATTCCGGGTTTAATTTCTGGGCAAAGCTATTTAAATGTTGAGGAGTTCTGTTTAAACTTAAAACTAGCATTTTTTTGTTGTTGTTGTGGTCTCATCCTCTTTCTCTCTCTGTGATGCCAGTTATTTGTTTGTTCGTTGGGATTCGACAACAACCAAAAGTGCTAAATGATCCTGATATAACATTATTTGGATAGTCTCCCATAAATGCACTATAATTATTTTTTCCTTTAGACTTTTATTCGTTTATTAAGGGCAAACAATTGTTTGAATATTTCAAATTACATGCTTGACTCTGATATGGGTGCAGGGTGATGTTCCGTCATGAACACCTTTATGCACAATCAATCAAAATCAAGTTGGTGAAAACATCTCGTAGTCTTCCATTTACCAATGGAAAATTCCACTATCTGAATTTTGTATCTTTGAAACATTCACGGTCCTCAAGAATCAATACTCCATCCACCTGTTTGAATGTGTATCGAAACTGTCATGGAAGCTTGCCCATTCTCCCAGAGTCTTCAGTCCTCGTGCTTGATTTGGCTATTTCCCAATTGACTGTCTTGCCTATTGCTATGTATTGTGTTCCTAGTGAAGAATTGCTCGAATTCTTTGTAGTCAAGTTGCTCGAACTCTAGTTAGCCATTCACAATCAGAACTTAGGGGGCCATAATGCTAGTCTTCCATTTGGATCCACTCATTTTCCTGGAGGAGATTGATTCTTGAACCCTCATGTACCACCGTATGATTCATCGTGTAGTTGTTCATGCTCATAGTCACCTCTGTTGCATGATTATCTTGGTTCAGAACATAATTTATGTCTTTGTTTCTCACAAGGAGATTTTTTTTTTTTTACGAAAACGGTTATGTTGCATTAATCGGCACTTTGGCCAGCCGGAATCAGAAAGTTACAAATTTGAAGAAGGTTGGTGACCTCTAACAGTGCTTCCAACCTTCTTGTGAATGTCTTGAGAGACCATTCCCCTCTGCACCTTGATCTAATTCGAGAATATGAACAGGGATGCTTACATGAGTAAATTCTCACAAACTGTGAGCATAGCAAAAGACAGAAGCAAAGCATTAAATAAAAAAAAAGGGGGTTGATTTCCCCTTAATGTAGGGGTCCAGCTTTTTCTGAGATCCTAAAGAAATGTTGGAGGTCGCCTCCTTTTCTCTGCGCGCTTTGTTGGTCTTGCGCCCTCGGGTAAGGGGTGGAGACGGGATTGTGTTGTCTTCAGATTCAAAAGTTCCCCCAGAGCTGCTAGAGGGGACTGTAACCACCAGATCTGCATGGGCAGAGGGTTCCGGTTCTGAAGCCCGGAGTTCTCTTGCTGCTCCTGAATTTGGGGGGGTGGATTCCAGAAGGCTTTCGTCTGCCGGAGGATCTTTCTGATCTGCTGTTGCTTCTGGATCTAGGGCTTCATTTTCCTTCAGCGCATCAAAGCTGTTTTTATTTTCTAAAGTTGCCTCTTCTGAGTGAGTGGCCTTTGAGGCTTTGACT
>ML778906.1:559053-583478 GCA_009831015.1 Picea engelmannii | reverse complement strand
AGGGGCCCTAGAGATATCTAGGGTCTTTATCAATTTGGTCCCAGACCACATACCCCAGGAGTGCACTGGGGGCCCTAGATCTCGTCTAGGGTCTTAGCCATCTTCCAAGAGAATGGCTCTCGCTGCTGCATGTAAATTTAACAATGATGTATGGGAAATTGTGCCTAGACTGAAAGAAAAATCAGTAGTAACTTCAAAATGGGTATATAAGATCAAACATGCAGCAGACGAAAGCGTGGATAAATATAAAGCAAGGTTCGTAGCTAGAGGGTTCTCCCAGAAGGAGGGAGAAGACTATGACGAAACATTTGCTCAGGTTGCCAGATATACTTCCATTAGAGCTATCATGTCTCTTGTCGCTTCCATGGGATGGAGTTTACATCAGATGGATGTAAAGACAGCTTTCCTCAATGGAGTAATCGAAGAAGAAGTATACATTGAACTACCTCAAGGGTTTGAAGTACATTCCAGAGACACCCATGTTTGCAAACTAAAGAAAGCTTTATATGGACTCAAGCAAGCTCCAAGAGCTTGGTATGCCAGAATAGACAACTATCTAATGAGACTTGGTTTCTCCAAAAGTCATGTAGATCCAAATCTTTACTACAAAGTCGTGAACAATGCACCTGTGATTCTACTGCTATATGTCGATGATCTATTCCTAACAGATGAAGAGTCTCTCATCATCCAGTGCAAAAAGGAACTAGCTTCTGAGTTTGACATGAAAGATCTTGGTCTCATGCATTATTACTTGGGACTAAAAGTATGGCAGAAGCGTGGTGAAGTATTCCTTGGACAAGGAAAGTATGCAATAAAGATTCTTTAGAAGTTTGGAATGATGGATTGCAAATCCATGGACACTCCTATGACCACAGATATAAGAAAAGTAAGAGACTCAGATTCTGATCCAGTAGATCCATCACTATATCGACAATTGATTGGGTCATTCATGTATTTGGTAAATACTCGACCAGACATTTGCTTTGCTGTGAACACACTAAGCCAGTTCCAGGTGGAACCTAGACATGAGCATTGGACAACTGCAAAGCATGTTCTAATATATATTCGTGGGACACTAAACTATGGTTTAAGATATACCGCATCCAGTGACATACAACTTCATGGATTCACAGATTCAAATTGGGCAGGAAGTGCAGAAGACAGAAAGAGTACTTCAGGGATGTTTTTCAGCTTGGGCTCCGCTATGATATCTTGGGGCAGCAGGAAACAAAAGTTTGTCGCACTCAGCACAACAGAAGCATAATATATCGCAGCATGTGAAGCATGTACATAAGCAGTATGGTTGAGAAAGATAATCTCCAGATTATTTGATCAGGTTCCAGATTCGACCATAATACATTGTGACAATCAGAGTTGTATAAGGCTATCAGAACACCCAGTGTTTCATCAACAGTCGAAACACATTGAGATCAAATACTACTTTATTCGAGATAAAGTCTAGGAAGGAGAAGTAAAGCTCTAGTATATCCCCACAGATGAGCAGAGATCAGATATCCTGACAAAGCCTCTGTCCAGAATAAAGTTTGCATATTTTCGAGACAAATTGGGGATCGTGGAAATAACTCCCTTAGCTGAAAGGGAAGAAATGACTTTCCAGGTTGGGAGGGAGCACTAACATATCATTGAATTGAGGACAGTCATTTTCAAGTTTGAAAAATGGTCCAGCTTGGGCAATTCCTTTCCAGTTCGGAAAGTGGTTTGAGATTTCTGACGGACAGGCATTTTCCAGTTCGGAAAATGGTCCAGATCGAACGATCATTTTTCGTAATGAAAATGGTTCGATGGATTGCTGATGTACCATAGACAACGATTTCCCATTGTGGTTAACATGGGGAATGGTCTAGGACAATCTCTCTTCTTGATGGCCACTTTTATTAGTGGTCAAGAAGACCGGTCCGCCTCGCCGGAAAATCATTCTTTCGAAGCTCATAGTTGTGAGCAGTTTCGAAGAATGGTCCGTTTTGGAGGTTGGTGCAGGACAATCATTTCCTTAGGAAATGTTCTGGACAGTCATTCCCTAGGGCAGATTCATTCTCTCTAGGTTGCACTTTGTTTAGTGCTGGAGGAATGGCCTAGATAGGTGAATGGTCTAGGTTCAACAATCAAGGACAGGCTTTCCCTAGGGCAGACTCATTCTCTCCAGGTTGCACTTTGTTTAGTGTCGGAGGAATGGCCCAGGATAGGGAATGCTCCAGGCTTAGAAATCAGGACATTTTTTCTTCCTTGCTTGAGAAGAATAATCCAGATAGCCCATCATTGATGTTCTACTCTGAGGGCAGATGCTCTTCTAGATCTCACAGATGTGAGTGGAAGAATGGCCCAGATGACTCAGTTTATATCATAACATTGTTTCTGTGCATGTTGATATCAGTTGATATGATTACTATGGAGACTGTATATCTCCAGACAGTAGAAGTATGCTACTGTGGTGGATATGTTCCACTGTTTGTGACTGTGTCACGGATTGAGTAGTTGTGTACTACTATGGATAAACATAGTTGTGTTCTATCAGTTGACATTGTACCAATTGTCATGGAGATTATCCAGTTGGATAATAATGACGGTGCTCGTGATGCTACCAGTTGAATGGTCTGTTTGTGCTCAAGACCATTATTAGTTATACCTCCCTAGCTAGGAGGGAGTGTTGATATTATGGTAGCTTCGGGAGGTATCAACCTCCATTGTGATCGTTGACAAGATTAGAATATTTCGGAAGCAAGAAAAGAAGTGAATGTAACCCTAGAAGAGATGTCGACTAAGAGAGATAATTAATATGAATTAATTAGTACCCAGAATGAGAAGTCGGCCCAGGCAGTCTGCCAGAGCTAGTATAAATACAGGGCGCCAGTCTTCACTTTACACACACTTCTCAGAATCGCAGAAAGACACTTGTGCGCATTGCAGTTTGGCAGTCTTGTGCGCAAGTCCTGGAGAAGGTCTTGCCGCCAGTTCCAAAGTCTATTGTTTCTATCTTTCTGGGTTGGACTCTCTGATCAGCTTTGGTTACTTCTTTCTTGGTGCATTAGCCTTGCTTGGCTATTGGTTTGCTACCAAGATTCTTCTCTCTGTGAAGGTCAAGGTGCTCGGAGGGTGGCTTCGGCCTATGGTTGGGTGACAATAGTGATATTGTCTATGGTAAAACGAGCACATTCTAACAGTGGATTGTCTAGAAAATATTGGAGCTCAATTGGATGAGGGTGTTTTGAGAATAAAAGGGGGTGGGGGCGCTCCAATCTAGCACTCGGCCCTTGAATTTCTTAGACTTAAGGCATTGGCGATAGAGAAAAGCATGTGGCCAAATATGAAGGGACGATAGGATGGGGCATTAAAGCCACCTCCCATACACCCATTTAACTTTCTCATCTCGTATGTTGATGAAAATATATGTAGGAGCGAGCAAAGGTTTTCGGCTAAGGGTTGGAATTAGGTCTCGTGGATTTGCAAACCTTGCATAGGTGTTGCCCCTTTGGAATGAGAGCACGAGAATAGCTTGCGTCTTCCATGAGTATTCCATTCTTCAGCCATGGCAATGGCTTAATGCAGAAATAGGAATTAAACAATGTGTGAGCTAGTAGAGCTTGGATGGCACATGAGGGGTTTTGAGTAGGGATGGTCTGAAGCTCAACATGAAGTAACAAAGGTGGCTCTGTAGTGGAGCGATTGGCATTCAATTTGGGAGAATAATTTATAGGTAGAAGTGCAAGAGGGTAGAGATGGCATTGCAAACTCAAATGTTGTGGGACACTGAAAGAGCAATGAAAGATCACATACATTCACAAAATGTCAGATATATGGAAATGTAAAGGAATTTGGATGTGATGGTTGCCATGATGGAAAAAATAGAAAGGGACCTACTTATTTTTAGGGATGGAACTCAACACTCTCCCCCTCTTTGAACTTGAATGCCCATTGAGCTTCGAGAAGTCAAGGAGGAGTGCACCCAAGAGGCTGCAGTGGCAGAAGAAAATCTAACAACACTCTAAGAATTGCAGGTTGAAGAGGGAGTCCTCTATAGGATGGCCTTTTAATCTCTTACTTTAGAATGTTATGCAATTTTCTTTTTTTTATTGGGTTAGTTTGTTAGGCAATTTACTTGCCAATTTTGGAATGTCGACATTTGGCTTGGGAGTTTAGAAGGATTTTTGGAAATAGAATTGAAAATTTTGATGAAGGTTGTTGTGCTCTCTCCATATAGTTGTATTACAAAGACGAATGGCTCGACCACGACCTCTTTCTAATACAAAATTATCCGTTCTTGTTAAAAAATACCTTTCACTATTCAATCCTTCTTTCTGCATTTAAGGCATCTTTCTGTGCTCAAAGCTTGAGTGTTTGTGGCCGTGTGCTTCAACAAGGATTGGATACAACCTTGAATCTAGTAAATCTCACCCCAAGGATTCTCTTTTCTTTTGTGTGATATGGAAATTGCATTTAGGGCTTTAACTTCTTTTTCAATGGGTTTCATCCTCCATTTTGGGTGTCACTATTCCTGCTTTATCCTTTTCACAAAGGGTTTCATCTTTTGATTTTTAGCGTCATAATTTTGTGCTTCTTGCCTCTCAACATCTAGGATTTCCTCCCTAGAATAATTATTTGTCCAAGTAAGACATTGGTATACCTTGTTCCCATTTGTTCTACATCTTTGACCCTGTAGAAATCTTTGCGATTGAGGTAAAAACTTCTCCGAATGAATTGTTGGGTCACACCTCTCTTCTCTCATAGTGTATGGTGAATTTACATGGTGTGCCAGTCTCTAGGTTTCTACTCATGTCATCTTCCATCTTTTCTAGCTACATCTCGTGCATTGGGATCTTTGCTGTTTAGTTTCGTCCTCACAAAACCATCATGGAAATGGCAACATTCCAGACTCGGCTTGGTCACCATAGGGTTTTCTTTTCCACTTACTCACGTCTTCTAGGCGTTGGATAGGGTATGTTGTAGCGTGTATTCGTTTTGGAGTGCTATGGGCATTGATCTTGTATGTGTCTCTTTTTGGTGGATGTGTCTTTCTTCCTCTTTGATATGTTGACGAAGCCTTTTCATAAAAAAATTATTTATCCTTTGCCATTTTTTATGGTTCTCACAATTAATATTAAAAAAATTAATATTTTCACCTTACAAACAATAATACATCTTCAAATAAAAACACTTTTTTTTGTTGAATAAATAGAATCACATATGGAGTTTAATCATCTTATCCTGGACTCACAATCTTGAAGTGCAGATTCAATTGAGTCAAACTTAAATCAATTTGGGCTCTAGATCTTTCTGCTCACATGTGCTAGGTATTGTTATCGTTCTGATACCAGTTATAGTTTCAGGTATACAAGAAAGAGGAGAGACAATGAAAAACAGACTGATGTAAAATATATCATTTTATTATCATCAAGTCATTTGATATAATTGGAGTGCGTCCCTTTCATACCATTTGTTGGGTAGTTGGGTTCCCTGTATACCTAACTTACTCTTATAAACTAATTTATTAAAGTCATCATTACACTATAAAAAATGACTTCTATATTACTGAGTGTTACTTATTCTAACACCAAAGGGTTGGAGGAAATGACTTTTCTCAGGATTCACTGAAATTCTATTCAGATACCTTTATGGCATATATCTTAGGTCCATAAAGATGCATGTTAAACACCCATACAAGGCCCAAAGATCCAATCAGACTTCTAGGGACTTGTGTATGAAATATTTGAAAGATGTTAATGATAATTCTGGAAAAACATGCAGGAGCATCATGAGGGAAAATGGAAATTGTTTATAAGCAAACAATTCCCAATCAGTTGCAAAGGTAGTCAAGTGCCAATCCTGTTTGTGCATGGACATTTGATTATATCATGAGTAACCATCCAAGGAGGAGTACAGTTCATACTTGGCAACCACTTCTAGAACATCTTTTGTGAAAGGAGCAGGAATGGATCCCTGAATGTAACTTGATTCAACATGTGAAAATCAACACATATTTTGAGTTTCCCATTTATCTTTTTAGTAATGGCAATCAGGGAAACCTAGTCACTTTGTTGAATGAGGTATATATATTTTACTCTGGCATACAACATTTTCTTTAGTTCTTCCTCCACCTTTTCATATTTTGGATTCATCTTACATGGTTTGTCTAATTTGCTTAGCATCAGGATGCACCTCTATCTTCAACTCTCCGTGTTCCCTAGGAATACTCTTAAAATCATAGTAACTGTTATCACAGGATTTGTACTTGTGCAAAGCCCTCCACAAGATCCCAATTTTGTGTAACAATTGGAAGTTTCTACCACTGTCACCTAAGTAGAGACTTCCCTCGTTTTAGTGATGGAAGAAGGTCCAACACAAGGGAGGCTTCCTTGTTGACCTCAAGGGATCAAATAGCAAGATTAGCCGAGCCTACAACCCCCTATCTTGGTAGCCTACATGGTCAAGCAAGGTCTAGGGAAAGGTGAAGGATAAAATTGGTTGAAACAAGGTAATTGGGTAACCTGTACGAGACAATAAACACTTCAATGCATAATATCATCAATTACCGAGTTATATAGCATAATAATCATCTTTAGACACTAGATGACAAGTAAAACTTATTGCTGTTGTAAATTTGCAGCAGTCAACCTGTTTATATCAGCAATGAAAGATTTATAACAACAACAAGAAATACAACCCAGAAAATTAGCAATTTACTCCCTAAATTTAGCTTTATAGCATGAGCAACAATATCCAATTGCTAACAATTTTCTGGGCAAGGTTCGCCACAATAATAAGTAAAATTGCAGAAAAGATCTGCACCCTAATGGCTGTAGCGAACAATTTATGACAGCAGCAAGTAAACAAGTGATTTTGCAAAATGTTAAGGTAGAATTAGCTTGCATATGATGTCACAAATCAACTTTGAGAAAGCGTTTTGAGTGAGAAAAGGTTTTAAATTTAACTAGGGTTTTAACCATCACTAGCAATTAATTGGACTAATGTCATTTTCCTTTTCTTGGGCAATGGTGTCAAGCATCACACTATGGAAATGCTAGGTGCAAGAGAAATGAAGGTCAATTAGGGCATATAGCCTCATAAACCCTATTCCAATTTCTTAGAAAACAAACCCTAGGGCATATAGCCTAGTAAACCCTAGGTTCCTTTTTCTCCTCTAACTTCTAGCAACAAGATTTCATTAACAAGATTAAACACCAGGATATAAAGCCTCTTAAGCCCTAGCACAAAACCTTAATGCTTCAACAATTGATGACAAATGAAAATAGGGAGGGGAACAAAGCCTCGTAATCCATCCTAGGGTTTCAAGTACAAGACAACATGCAACCATTAAGCCTTTAAAAGAGAATATACCAAGATACACACACACATGCAATGAAACTTGGACAAAAAAGACTTACTAAGCCAAGCGCATGCATAAGGAAACACTAGATCACCATCCAATCATCAACAAGAGAGAAACATCAATGAAAATCCTTCTCCAAGTAGTGCGCACTAGATCCAAGAGAAAGAAAGAGATAGAGCGAACCTTTTCTAGAGTAGCTCTCTCTCAAATGTGAGAGATGTGTTGATGAAAAATGAAATGAGCACTCCCTCTATTTATATGAGGTAAACAAGTGCTATTGTCCACAAAATGTTATAATTTTAAGTTACAAGTGGGGCTGACCCCTCAAGTCAGCCTCTACAAATGTCAAAATCATAAAAATAATACAATAATGGTCACACATGTGGTGACGTCATGCCTCCAATGGGCTAGGATGGCCTCTCCAAGGCCATGTGTCATTATCTGAGGTGCAAGTATGGTGAAAGAATGCTATGCCATATCTCAAGTCATCACTGGTGTCCAAGTGGCAGCAAACCTATCATCTCTGTCAAACCCTAGCATGATGTCATCATTTAAATGCCCAACGTCCAAGATGTAAGGGATGGCTTCCAAGCAGGAGAAGGCTATGTGTCATCTCCGAGTGTCCTCCAATCATCTCCTTGTGCAACGTCCTCCATCTAATGCATGATAGTCTCTAGGGTGTAAAGCATAGGGTGTGGGCTTTCTACCCATCTCTGTGCCACCATGACCATATCTATCAAAATAAAGCCCATCTATCCAGCGTCCAAAGCCTTGAAGGTGTGAGAGCCAATGTTTGAATGTGTCAAGCCATTGGGTGACTCAATGCTCTCCATCACACATGCCATATCCTGCAATAGAGGCACACAATCCTAGGTGAAAGCCCGGGGCGTCCTTCCAAGAACCATGTCAGGAACATCCAGATCAAAACAAAATATGAAATCAAGTAAAGCCAATGTTCATAAGACATACCAATCCTTAGATCATGCAAAGTAAGCTGTCATTTAAGATGTAAGCCACATGAATAATTCACATCAAGTATCCCCTTCAAATTTCTTATTAGTTCAGGACTTTATGTAAGTTGACAAGTTTGAATATGGGAGGACCTTCATCTGACCCTATTAGGTGTGCCAACCAAAACGATGAAAGAAAAGACCCAAGTAGAGGGATATGTTCCCGGGGAAGCAATGAAAGAAAAGAACCCTTCACGAGTAAGTGTGATAGTGGTATGTGTCATTGAGTCCATTTCTATGAGCACCTTTGTGGAGGGTGCGCTTTCTCTTGAGTTACCACTTTCTAAGCGCTACGTTTTTCCAAACCCCTTAATCTGCCTTTTTACTGCCCTTTTATCATATTTGCAAGGCCCCTCTATAAGGTTTCAAGCTATAGCATCACTACTTTGGGACTGGGGCGAACATGGAAAAGGTAGCGCTCAAGTTTGGATTGGCTTTTGATAGGCCTTTGCTATTCTTTCTTTCCTTCTTGAGCATTATTCTTTCTTTATTCTTCTTTTGCTTAGCAACTGCAATCAACCTCTGGGCCTTCAACCTCTATTCTCATGAGAGAATGGACAATGACCCATTACCGAAGTTTAGTACACTGTGATAGGCTCTGGGATGGAAAGTGTTAAGTATGGTGGGGAACTGAACGTTACCTTTGTGAGGGCCCCCCAGTAGTACCCCTTTTCCCTGGGCGGTGACAACACAGGACTAGGGCACATATGCTGGCCACCATGATGAAACAAGGAAACAAACATAAGTTCTTGAGTTAGTGATCCATTATCCAACTTCAACCAATGATCCTCATTCACATGCCTAGTATATTAAGCACACCACTTCGCATGAAAGAAGGACTAACATACCTCATGGTGACATTGGCTTACCATCTCCCATACATTGAGTTGACTGGATGTGATGAGCTTGACTGATCTGAAGCAAAAAAGGCAAATCTGAGGGGGTCTGCTATTTGTGGACATGCTGATCATCATCATGGTTGGGATCACTGTCTTCATTGTGGGCCATGAGACATGATCTCCTCTAGTTACCCCTGGGCATGGGGGGGGGGGGGTTACAGTAACTAAAGGCAATACACCAACAAACTCTTTAAAAATAATGGTTGCCTAAATAGCAGTCTTGTTATCCTAGCAGTCTACCATTTGCATGTACTTGGGCTTTGAGCCTTCTGATGCCACATTGATTTGCTTTATCTTCAATTTCGAGAGGTTGAGGTTAGGTCATGTGGTTGCCCATTTATCTATTGTTCTTTCTTCATAATATTCTTCCATGTACTGATAATGCAGTTTGCTTGATTTTGCTTGGTCTTTTGAAGTTTCTACTGACAAGTTACACTTCACCCGATCTTGCATGAACTTCCGCATCTTATCAACTACCTTTTGTAGTGGTTCACTTTGTTCCACTTTACCATTGTCAAGATATTCCTAGAAATTTGTCAGAAGGTCTTTCCAGTGATTGGTTTGTTGGAGGTTTTCGTTTGCACCATACCATTGGTATTCAGAGCCATCCACCATTCCTCGGAGAATGTGTGGTGAGATTTCTTCTGAGCTAAATGACTGAAATTCCTGAAACTTGTAAGGAATCAATTTGACTAAATGTTGTAGTCTTGCTGATCCTCAATCATAATATTTCTGTCCTTCTAATTTCTACAGTCTACGTAGAAAGCAGGCTTGAATCTTGTCCCAAGTGGCAGGCTCCAGGTTTCCAACAAAATGATCCAACCACCGAGCATAAGGTGTGGTGTTTTATTTAGTGCTTTAGGGCTCCTTTTCTGATTTGTTGCCTGGAAAGATGCATCCTCTATTTGCTACTGTTGAGGAACAGCAGTTTGAATTGCAAGTAATTGTCCTTCTAACTGCTGGGCATTTGCTTCTTCGTTAATTTTTCCTGCACTGATATGGTAGAGTCTTGGGACAAAATTCGATTGAAGCTCATGAAGCTTTTGCTGCAATTTTGCAATAGCAATGTCTGAATCTCCACTAGGAGGAGTCTGTACAGGTAACATTCCTTTGTCATCCATATCTACTGCCTCATCCTTGTAGACCATATATAAGTTGTCCACCTTGGAGTGGTATCCTCGATCAGCTTTGGCATCACTGGTAGCACTGGTCTCATCCTCCTATGGCTTGTGGCGAGGATTGAGAGGAAATATGATTTTTCTTGTCTTTCTTCAAAAAATCCTATCCAGCTTGTTGGTGCATAGTGTGGTTCACATTGCATACATCCATTTTCTACCAAGCAAAACTTTGTATGAGGTTCAGGTCATAGAAAGTAAGTAGCGCATTTGATATGATATAAAATCTGGAAACAGGGTCTGCAGAAATTTATCACTAGCCGACTTTATAATGACATAAATGTTCGCCCTCTGGTTTATGAATGCATGCTATTCTGTATTTTTCCCTAGGATTACTATGATGGTTTTTGCATTTTCTGTTTTCTCATGTTGGACTCTTGGAGTATATATTTCTGGATAGCCAGTTTAATTCCTTATGACCTAATGATTTTCCACATGGCTTGGGCAGTGACTTTCTTTATTGACATGAATGATCCTGATTTCTAAATCAATTTTTTGTTTATTATATACACAAATGCATTCTAAGACATATATTAAGTCACTACTGGTAATTGCGTGTACTTATCAATATGAAGATTTTTATATTTTTCTGATGCAGCTTCGTTGAATGCTGTTAGTTTAATGATTTTCACCCTTGCTTGTGTTGATGGCGTTAAGATAAAGCAAATTTTTGACAATATGAATACTGACATGTCATTCGTAAATCCAGGTTCGTGTGGAAGCTGCTTTAACTCTGCGTACTCTATCTGAGGTGGATCCTACTTGTGCTGGTGGCTTGATATCATATGGTGTAACGACATTGCACGCTTTACGTGAGACTGTGGCCATTGAAAAGGTGAAGTGGAATTGGGATGGTGCATGGCTAATAATTGATTAATTAAGCTCTTATGAAATGGTCTTGTAACTTATGCATGCTTAATATTATCTTGCAGTTGTTTGTTTGTTTCCATCACTCAATCATTATTATTAAGGCAATTATGTCTGTTTTTGTCTCAAAATATTTGTACTACAACTTCATCTTGACAGAATTGAGAAAGAAAACTGACAGAACTGTTCTATTGTATTTTGCTGTCCTCTAATGATTCCAGGGTAACGGGTTTTTTATATCTGAATTCAGTAGAAATGTTCTTGGTTGGTTCTTGTTAATTATATTGAATAATTGATGGCCAAAACTTCTCTCTTAGACAGTGGTGTAAAACTGAAGATTTACTTCCTTGTTTTGTTTTCTTCTTACAAGCAACATTTTGTCCCACACTCGAGCACTTAAGCGAGAATGAGATTGCTGGTACTTTGCCAGCCCCAATTGGCCCACAAAAGGAAAACATGTAAAAAGTGGGATTTGAACTTGGGTGGGGAGTGTTACCTCCCCAACTCATACTTAATGATAAAATCCCTAATCCACAAGGTGCAACCCGAGAGGGAACTACTAGGATGGTCACCACTGTCACCTAAACAACCTATCATCTCACTTTAGGTTGGCTCTTCTCCAACTCAAGGGGGGTATCCCTATTGTTATAGCGATTACTAAAGCTATAACAATGAATCTCAAAGGTGACGTGACAAGATAGCTCTAACAAAACAATGTTTTTGTAGTATAGTGAAAATAAAGTGAAGAAAGAATAAAGAGATTAGTGCCAATCCAACAAGGGCAAATGGAGTCAAGAGGCCGATCCAAGAGGGAAATTCAATAAAGGGTTAAGAATACAAGGGATGCATATGCATGCCATAAGAAGAACTTAACATTGCTGAAAATGAAAGTAAAGAAATACTACGAGGGCCTTGAAAGTGTCACATCAAAACTATTCCATTAGGGCATGCCCTACACAATGAAGTATTAGTCCAGCAGAGTTAACCCCTTGATTTTCTTTCTTGCAAATTCTGAGGGTTAAGAGCCAACATGTCTTATTTTGTTGGCATTCAGATATTTTTCCTAGAGATAGCTTGGCGTGAGCCAGGGTTGGTTCCCATATGAGTTCAGGTATAGGATTGGTTTAGTGGTGTTCCTTGCTTCAAAGACAGGAGTTTGCACATGTCTTCATGGATAGAGAGAGATGTCTGTTTTTAGCATATTCCATGCTTTTTTAATAGATAGAGATCGGAAACAATGCAAGAGTGCAACCATAAGATGGAATTGTTGATGGCTTGTCTCCCCAACATTCTAAATGTAGTTGCCATTGCATGGCCATACTTCATTGAAAAAGAAACCACTATAGTCTTTGAAGATTGAAAATGTTAACAAGGTGACAAACAAGAGACATCCCTTTCATCAAGATAAGAAGCCTAAGTAGTTGGGCAGTGTCTATGCAAAATGTTACAATACTAAGAAATTTCCTGCCTCAAAATATTCCTCCAAGATTAGAAAGAAGGGGGCACTTGGAAAATGCTACAAATTTTGGAGTGCTTCATTAGAAGTAGGACCGCCCAAGGTTACATTAGGATTCCATCAATGGGGACAAAGAACATTTCAGGAATGCCAGGGACATTCAAACACATAATTAAATTGAGGGGGCAGAACTACCTAATATTCTCTCCCACTCCCTTGTGCTTATTTTGAATGTGCATGCACTCTTTAAAAACCAACACCTTAGTGATTTTTGTCCTTGTTACGTCTTCAAGTGGAATTATTTTTGACGTTGTCTTCTCCCACTCCCTTGTGCTTATTTTGAATGTGCATGCACTCTTTAAAAACCAACACCTTAGTGATTTTTGTCCTTGTTACGTCTTCAAGTGGAATTATTTTTGACGTTATCTTCTCCTTATGGAAAGACACACCTTTTGTTTTTTAGTAAAATACTTGGAAAACACATGATATGAATTTAGTGTTCAACTAAGGTTCATTTATTGGTGCCTTGAAAACCATAGTGGTCTTAGTCACGATTTAAATAAACTTGAAGACTTGAGTCTACATATTCAAATTATTGCACAATAGTTTTAATAGTTTGTTTTAAGTGTTTTGTGAGTTTGTTCAATATTCTTCAAGTTGAAAGCATGTTCCTCCTATAATCGTTCTAGGATGTGATACCTCTTAAAAATTAGGGTTGATGTGTCATGATTTAAAGTAATTTTATCTCATTTACTTTTGAATTTCCTTGGATACTATTTGTTTCCATTGTCATTGATATGGTTTTGAATATGTAGTGAACCAATCCAGTTCGGACTACACACATCCAAAATCTTTGGAACATTATAAAGAAATCCATCTGGATAACATAATATAGAATAAGAATATATGAATATAAGATAGGAGATGAATACAATTGAGAATGAGGACTGTATATATACTCACGTAGGGGTGCCCTTTCATAAGAGACGCGACCTTTCATTAGGAAGGTGTCTCTTCATTATATATATATATATATATATATATATATATATATATATATATTTGTGTGCATAACATTGCCTTCCCCTTTAAAAATGCTTTGTCCTCAAAGCATATTCATGGAAAGCCTTATGTCTTTGTTGTGGGTGACAATGTCTTTGCCTGGTTCTTGGTTCTTGATGTTGTTACAGTTGATGATACGAGACAGTATGAACTTCTACGCGTTGAGCATAATTGTTGAACTGTAAAAGAATCTGACCATCCTAAATTGATCCTTTGTGGAATGTTGTGTTTATATGATTCCCAGAATAATTTGTTCTCGGTTGTACTAGCTTCAACATTCTTCGAACGATAGGTCAATTATTTTTGTTTTGAGTGGGTTTGATATTTTTACTGGTCAATTATGAGAGAGAGAGCAGAGACATGTTAGATTTTGATAGCTCAGAGGTACTTTTGCATTATTGTGCCTAGGCAGAAGTTCGAGCAAATGTCTCTCTTAAGTAACTTTATAAAATGTATTTATAAAGTGACTTTATAAAGTGAGTTTATAAAGTTAAGTTGGGGCCTTTATTATTTTAGGGGGAAATGTGACTTTGTGATATTTTAGTGACTTAAGTGACTTAAGTCATCTCAATAAGGGAAAAAGTCGCATTCATCTTAGAAGATCAAGGGTCACGGAAGATGAAAGGTCACCCTAAATGAGTCATTAAAAGCAACCATCGAGAGAAGTTGGGGCACACTTTGAGGAGAGCTTGGAGAGGAATGTGAAGAGTCACTCATATTCCGAGAGAGACCAAGAGAGTTTGAGCTAGAGGTAAGAGAGCAACAACAAGAGGGGATTAGCACACATTCCAAGGAGTGGAGGAGGCATGCATCCCAAGACATCTTCAGCATTAAAGGATAGTCTGCACAGTACGGATTGAGGAGGTCGTACAATTGCTCTAGGCACAGAAATCGAGGTAGCCATTTTAGCACAGTTTTGGCACAATTTTCTAGGCACCTAGCTAAGGAAGAATCTGTATAGAAAGGTGCAGCAGCAGTACACAGTTTTCCAGAAGATTTTGTTGTCAAGGAGGCAATACTGTTCAGGCCGTA
This sequence comes from Picea engelmannii, assembly GCA_009831015.1. Classification (NCBI taxonomy): domain Eukaryota; kingdom Viridiplantae; phylum Streptophyta; class Pinopsida; order Pinales; family Pinaceae; genus Picea; species Picea engelmannii. The sequence continues at coordinate 568,635 of ML778906.1, read as the reverse complement.
CAACAAACATCTGAGCAGAGATTTTGTGGTCTTTGGAACGTTTTTCGAGGTGATATTGCTGCTGTAATTAATGCTGAATTTATTGCTTCTGTAAACTCAGAATTTTCCTAAGAGCTCAATAAGAAGAAAATCTCCTAGACTGGTTTTCTCCTTGTGGGTTTTTCCAGGGGCATTGCCCAAAAAATTCATTGTGTCAAATGTGGTGATTTTGTTTACTGTTCATTTATATTTCCGCTGCTATATTTTCAGATTGCTTAGTCTCTTGTATTTCTGCTCATAGTTACAGAAAATGCATGTGGTTCCATTGTTTTATTGGTGAATAACCATAGGAGGTTGAAATCTTTTGTTAGCTAAGTGTTTGAGATCAGTTTTCAACATTAGGATGTCGATAAGAAGCTCTTGTAACATGATTTTCCCTTATCATGTTTGTAGTGTTTTCTTGGTTTATTTTCGGTATATGATTTTCTTCACACATAGATGTTGCTTGGTTGGTCTCTGGATCTTCACTTGAAATTTCCGAATATGTTTTTACTTGAACTGGATTGATATCTTCTTTAGTTGTGATGTTTATTGGGTCTGTATTTATTCCTTTCTCCACCACTTCAATTTTGACTTTTGAAGACTTCGATGCTTCTTTTTTGATAAGTTGTTCTCATTTGCTTTCCAGAGATTTCTTATCATTCTTAAGCTTCTTAATTTGTGTAAGTAGGTTTTGATTATGATTCTTTAGGCGTGAGTTCTTCATTTTCTGATCTGTCGGCATTTTTTGTTGAGATTTGGGTACCTTAGAAAGTGGTCCCCTTGTGTTTGTGAGCCTCTAAACACAAGAGGGAAATACTTTGTACCATGTACCATGTACTTTATGTCTAATTTCACTTTGACTTAGGAGATTTAAGTCAAAAGTGAAATTTGGTCATTTTAGCCTAAAATGACTATTAATTCACTTTGTGGGTGAATTGAGGGACATAAAGTGAAACTATGAAAACTTAAGTAAAGTGGGTTTTGAGTTGAGATTCTTTTGAAGAGATCTCAACCATTGATTAGAGATGAGATGAGATGATCTCATCCACACATACTTTAGGTTTTCTCATGTTTCCTTAAGAGGGGTGCATAGGGCAAAGGGAGGCTCATTCACTCTTCTGTTCACTTGAGGAGTTTGAGAGGGAGCATTGAGGAGAGGATGGTGGCATTGAGTGAGGAAAGCTTGAGCGCCCCCATTCATGGAGGTAGCCAAGAGGCTTAGACCCTCATTTATTTGTGGAGAGTGTTCTTGCTAGGAGGAGGGCGCACTTGAGGAGGAGGGCGCACAACTAGCAGGGAGGACTTGCAGTGGTCAGTTTGCTTTGAGGACAGTTTCAGTGGAGAGCTACAACACAGATTCAGAGTTTGGTGCAAGGGTTTCTCCATTAGAGCTTTCAACAGCTAGGACGCTTCATTTCAGTAGATTGGGCAACTTGTGAGGAGGACGCACCATGCTAGGGCGCATCTCTATCTCTTGGACTTGTGTTGCAGCTTGAGTCAAGCTGCTATTGTATTAGGTTCATTTGTTTATTGTACTTGTTGTATTCCACCTTCTTTTCTCCACATATATACACTCATATTCCAAACTGGTTTTCCCCGGGGGGGTTTTATCCAGGGTCATGCTGACCAAAAATACCTGTGTTGATTTTCATGTATGCTAGTGTTTAGAACAACATTATTTCAGCTGTAAAGATCTGTAGGTGTGTTACATAATTTATGATATGCATGTGCTAACATCTTGGTGACAAAAACTACATGCTAGAGCACCTAAATGGCCTATGTAACCGTATCAAAACAACAAAGAAGTTACTGAATAGTTTACTGTTATAAAACAACAACAAACCCTTGTTTGACAGTTGAAACTTAGAGCGAACTTGAGGTCAAAGAAAGACCTAGTTGGCAGCTTGTTAGAACCTGGAAAATCTTCATTTTTAATGTCTGGATTGTCAAGTATCCCATCTTTTAACTTCCTAATTTGTTCTAACAACTTTTGATTAAGGCTCCTCAAGTGGGAATTTTCTTCATCTTTTGTTGATAGTTTTTTCTTATATTCTTTCTCGATATCTTCCTTCTCTTGTTCTAATATTTGATTACTCTGCTTTATAGCCTTGGCCTTCTTGACTTGTGCAAGTAATTTCTGACTATGATCTTTTAAGTGAGAACTTTCTTCATTTTTATCTGTGATAACTTCATCAATTTTTTTTGGTATCTTTTGTATTGTCTTCTGATCATCTTGAAGGATAGCCTTTGAGATATCCTTAAGATATTCTGATGTTACTGGATTTGAATCCAATTTAATGTCTTGTAACATTATCTTCTTCTTTTTATAGGAGAATGTCAAAAACTTACTTCTTGTGTTTAAGATGAACGATCGTAGCGTTTCTATCCAGGGTGAACTCATAAGTATGTCACCATCATCACTCCATAAAGATCCAACAATGAATGGCGATACAAAAGTATAATCTCCAATGTTCAATTGTAAATTGCTTATGTCATATTGTTTTTTGTTCCACAAGCCTATCTTTTCAGATATATTTGACTTGGGAATCACTAATTGGTTAGCGAATTCAGGAGTAACATAATTATTACATTCGATGGGCACAATAGAAATAATGATATCTCTCCCTCCAAGTGTCCCTTTGACTCCAAGTAGCACTGAAGCAAGATTTTTTCCTAAAGATTTTGGAAATCTTCCTTTCTCATTACTGGACTCCATTTTGTTTTCATCAAAATTTTGCAATAAATAATTCCTTGATTGTGAAGCTTATGTAACCCTTCTTTTTTATTCAATGGCTTCCTTGAAAATAAACAATTCCATTCACTCCTCTCTCACTTTCACTTTATGCTTGGACTATAAAAATCTCTTTGATATCTTTTATAATATAATATCTTACAATTCAAAAATTTTGATTTTTCTTGTAACCTTGTACTTGTTGTAATCCTTGTAACCTTGTACTTGTCGTAAAAGTTTCGTAGCTTACTTTAAAACACACTAAAATAATTTATAATATAGCTTTTCCCCTTTGTACTTTATGTATTGGAGTACTTTATTTATTTAATTTTCCACTTATCAACTTTTTGTCTTCACTTAAATCTTTTAAGTTGTACTTTAATGAGAAATACTTTGATATACTTTATACACGTAATATATATGCACTAATTAATGTATTGATACTGTGACGTCATTCACACTTTGGGTTGCAACTTTTGGATTTAATTTGACTTTAGTATGTTCACGAATCACAACCCAAGTATCCTCTATCACAATGATACGATTATGACTAATCTACTACTGTACCTGATTTCCTCAGGTCTTGACCACAACCCGACTTTTGACCATCTATAAGTTCAAAATTTTTTGTTGAAGAAAATATTATTTCTGTTGCAAAATATTTGAATAACATATTAGAAGTTGTGTTTCATTTCTTTGAAAAAAAAATATACAGGAATTTGGAGGTATCTACTGGCAAAATTGAAAAGGATATTAAGTTAATAGTCATTGACTACCAATTAAAAAAAAGAGAAGAGGACCAAATGTAAATAGGCAAAGTGCTACAACTGTCATCCATACAGTTACCATCAGTCGTACAGTCTATTGCCGTACATTCATACAACCACAAATTAGGAGGCTGTGCCATACAAATTGAATTATCTAAAGAAAAAAATTATAGCCGCAAATTGATTTCAGCAGCCAAATTCGCAGGAAACTCTGTCGTACGGTTATGTGCCATAATCCGTATGATCCCCGCCGTACCATTGCAATTGTTTCCAGTCTGTACAATCTTTTCAATTAATTCATGTCCGTACTTGCTAGCAGCATCAAATCTGCCTAGAAAAAACACAGCTGTCATTTGTCTGTACTCACATGTTCTGTCGCGGTACAGTCAATCGTTTACCGTTTTTATCCGCTGTACAACTTTTTAGTGTGATTAAACTTTTAAAGTGCAATCACCTTACGATTCGAGCCATACACCCTATCTGTACTGTTGCCGCCGCTGCCCATCCATACAATCACAGATTAGTCCTAATCATATTGTTGTGATAGAGGATACCAAATGTGACAACCAAACCTCACTCTTACACCAAATGTAGTGAACCAATCCGGATCAGACTACACACATACAAAATATTTGGAACATTATAAAGAAATCCATGTGGATAGCACAATAATAGAATAAGAATATATGAATATAAGACATGAGATGAATACAATTGAGAATGAGGGCTGTATATATACCCACACAAGGGTGCCCTTTCATAAGGGACGTGACTTTTCACCAGGAAGGTGTCTCTTCATTACATATGTAGTTATTGAATATTAATTATTATTATTTATTTATATCTATTTACATATATATTTGTGACCATAACAGAACATTATAAGATGTTTTTTCCCAACCTTTTCGGCAGAAGTTTCATTTTTGAATGGTGCACTGCTCATGTGGATCAAGATTTTCTGTCAATTTGAAAATAAATAATCCACTGGGGATATAATTTTGATTAGTAACAGCTTGGATTATGAAATTTTTCATTTGCTAGTCAAGTAATTCCAATGTTGATTGGATCCATCTTTGGCATCTCAAAGAGATTCCAACATCCAAGTGCCGGGCAACTTGAAAATTTAGTAGTCTTTTCTTGTCTTCATGGTCGTTGTATTCCAAACATTAGGTTGTGGCCTCCCTTTGCTTGTGTCAACTTGATTATATTATTGGTGTATAAATTTTAAGCTTCACCGAGTTCTATTCTTTGGTGAACCATAATATATTTTGTGGTGTTGATTATTATAATTGTGTCTTTGTTTGTATTTTGAATAGAAAAACCACGACTCTTTTGTACCTTTGTATTCTCATTTAATTTTTTGCATGTTTTAGAATGACATTGCCTTGCCTTGATTGTACCTTTGTATTTCCTCATTTTAGTTTTTGCTATGTTGCATTGGTTTTCGGGATGCATCCCTGGGACTGCTAGAGCACACCCCCAAATTTTTCAGGGGATGGCGGGTTGGGGACGACAATAATATATATATATTAGAATTCACCATAAACATTTGTAGTTGCTTCAATCTTGTAAGCATAACAAACTATACTATATAGTATTATGCACATCCCTTACACTGGCCAATTCTAAAAAAACTTGAGCAATTTAAAAAAGGGTCAAGTGACATTCCATTATTGGCTGCTAGACATAAGCAAAATGCAGTTTAGCTTTAGGAAACTTAAGTGTGAACTATCTCTATAGCAACTTTTCTTCCTTATATTTTTTGTTAATGATGATTATGTTAAAACATAAAAGGCATTCCCTTCTCAATAGGTTTTGCAGATTTTTACAACTGTGTTGAAAACCACTATAAAATACTTTGGTTCTGTAAAGAGATTAGATTCATATTTCAGATTAAGAAGGTGATTGAATAGGGATTTATTCAAACATTTAGTACCCAATCAAAGTTACTACTATCTGATTGTTTTCACAATGCTCGAGGTTGGGATGGTGGGAGCACTAGACTTGAATGACTCTTGGAAACCCTTGTACAATATATAAAAGCTAAGATGACCAGAAAAATGAGAAGAACAAGAGCAGTAACCAAAAGGATCAGTGCTTTGAAATGTTGCATTTCCTGTTTATTTTGACATGGAAGCTTTGCTTGTTGTAATGTTGTTGTCGAAAATACAATATTTAAATCACCAGAAACCCAAATTGAAACCCATCATACAAAACCCATGTTTTGAGCTGCAATTTGTAGAACAGATTTAGATTCAGTACAAAACAAAAATAATGGATGGGAAAAATGATCATATTATCCCATCATCAATTTCCATGATTGTCAAAACTAAAGATATATGCGCAGAATATCCCCAAAATCTGCCCAGAAAATCCCTGAAATCCACCTAGAGCATCCCCAAAATCTGTCTGGAATGTTCCTGAAATCTGCTTGGAACATCTTGGGGACAGCCAGCAAGTCCCTGAGTCCCCAGCAGTTTGGGGACGTTTCCTAAGGGTCTGCAAGGCCCCGAAACGCAGGAACTATGCGAGTTTTTTTTGGGGGGACGGGTCCCCGTGCAACATAGATTTTTTGCATGTTTTATTGGGATTGTGCATTTTGGATGTCTAGTTGCAGATTCCTGCTTGCTCTTCTTGGTCTTGTTAATGATTCATTTATATTTATATATAGTGTGTAGGAGATTTTGGTTAGGTTCTGCATATGTTTTTTGCTTGCTTATTCGTTTTTGTAATAAACACTCTACCCGTAACATGTAATTTGCAGGGTCATCGGCTAAGAACTGAGTTGGATTCTCTTCATGGTCAAGCTGCAATGTTGGCTGCATTAGTGTCTGCATCACGAAGGTTGCCTCTTGGTGTCCCATGCAGGTATGTGTATAGTCTCATGCTTTTCCCTATTATTTTTCAATTGCACAATGAAGTAATCAAATAAAATAAACATGTACCCATACCAATAAATGTGTAGGCCTTTACAATGCCATGTTTTTATTATTGATTTCATTAAACAAGGCTCGTTTGTGGCTACTTGCACCTAACTAAGACAGATTCTTCTCATTTGCTTGGATGTTTTCTCCTTATTTGAAGGAATCCCTTGATTGACTTAATTATTATTATGTATGAAGTTTAAACATATTATTTTGATTTTTGCAATCATCAATGGAGAACATCCAAGTTCACAGTTTATTTGACTCAATCACCTCTAATTTGTGTGATTTGGAGGATTTAACTACATTTACAAAATGTTTGCGTGCTCTTTTTCTACTAAGTCTCCATTTGGAATATGTAGACACATGATGATATGATATTTTGTCTTCATATGTTGAAAACGCTAATTAGTAATCATGCTCTCCACATGGTTGTATTGCACTTCCAACAAAGTAGCTAAATGGCTTGTTGTACATGCTACTACTGTTGTATACACTAGTGTCAATTGTTATGAAATTACTAAATTAGTGGTTAATTTTGCTTGGTAGGATAACTATAGTTAGGCTAAGTAATGTTAAGGAAGATAGATAGCTTTATGAAACATCCACGAGACCAAAATGGTCTATGGGACGGGAGTTACATTAGTGATAGGCCATGCCTTTTGAAAGGTAAGCAAAAAATGCTGCTATGATATACATCAAGTACGATGGAAAAACAAGGGGCTGTCCTAAGTATGTTGTTGAACTAAGTTATGTACCTGCCCCCATGGGGTGTCTCAATCACTTTGGCTGTTGTCCTCAACAATTTGACTCTCATGTGCATCATCCTAAAGGTTTTCCATGTGGTGTCCACACATTCCCTCATATTGGATGTTGTGGTCCAGTTGATTCTCTCTAGTCCCAAGTTTTGTCTTATATGTTTGTATGCTACACACTGAAGTAGAGACAATGTTTTAAAACTCGGAATCGGACTTAGAATTCAGACTCGGATTGAGTTGGACTGATCTGATTTCAATGTCTCGGTTTACTAAATAATACATAAAAAAATTAAATTTTAATGAATTTTTTTTATTATAAAGGTTCCAGAATCCAAACCATTAGAGACAAAATATGCAAAGTCTGCTCATGTATATAGCATGTAAGAGTGAATATATCAAAATGGCATCGAGTGCAGTACGTATCAGCAACACAATACATAATCAATGAGGCTCTAAATGGCCTCTAGAGTCCAAAAAACATGCTACAAGCTACTAGCCTACTACATAGTGCATAGTACAAATAATTGATTAACATGATCAATTATCAAACTCATCACCACTGTTAGAAATGGGATCCTCAGCAAGAGCTACAAAATCATCCTCTAGCTCAGAGTCTTCAGACTCCTCAGGGACATTTGCAACTACAGTAGTAGTAGTAGTACTAGCAGAAGCACGAGCTGGCTGAGCTGCATGATTAGTGCTTTCTGTTAAGTTTTGGTACCTTGGGAAGTGGTCCCCTAGTGTTATTGATGTGCCTAACACTAAAGGGGGAAAAGTACCCCTCCCTCACTTTACTTTATGTTATAAAGTCAAAGTGACTTTATGAGCTCATTTATCATAAAGTGACTTAGGGAACTTAAGTAGCTAAGATCTAATCTTGGCCCTTGATTCCTAGGTCAAGCTAATGAGGAGGCTAAAGCAAAAGGGAGAAGAGGAGGTAGGGCATATTATTCATTCACTTGAATGAGGAAGTGAGGGATAAGAGAAGGGCGATTTTGAGGAGAAGAGAATAAGGGCACACTCTTTGTTGAAAAAGGGTGCACTTACTGTTGAGGAAGAGGGCACATTCTGTTGGGCACACTTTCTTAGGAGAAGGGCACGGATTCCTAGGAAGGCACAGGTCTGGAGCTGGGCACTTTTACCATAGAATGCTGTCTGCTGTAAATGCTGGAAGGACAGCAAAGGAGAAGGGAGAAGGGAGTGATTTTCTAGGAGGCTGCTGGCTCAACCTTTAAGGACAAATTTGCTGCTAAACTTGAGATAAGTTAGCTGTGAAAAATCTGATTTCCTTGCTCAGATTCTCTGCTGTAAAAATTCCTTAACAGCTTCTTAATAAATTCACTCTTCACTGGTTTTCCCCTTGGGGGTTTTTCTAGGGTCATGTTGACCAAAAATTACTGAGTAAAAATTCCTGTGGTTTGCATCTTTTATTATCAACATTTAAATTGTTAAAGATCAAGAGGTGTATTTCTTGTTTTAATGACTGTTTGAAAGAAGTATTATGGACAGTAAATTTTTCCTAAACTAACCTTACAACAGCAGCATTAAATGAGCCTGAAATCAGATCTAAAGGTAGTCTTAAAACTGTGGCAAAACAGACCTGTTAGTGAACTTTGAACAGTCCCAAAACAGACCTGAGCTGGCTGCCTAAAGAGCCTCGAGATTCTTCACTTGCATGTGCCATGCTTGGTGCTTCTCTTACTCTGGCTCCTCCTAGTGGATCTGAATCCAAACCAATTCCCTCAAACTCCAAATCATCAATATCAAAATCAGGCTCACACTCTGGTGCGTGAGACTCCTCTACCCATTCTGAAGTTGGATCAATATCATCCAACATAATGAGATCTGTATCAGGTCTTCTGTTCAACAACTGGTTGTGCTTTAACCAGACATTGTACTGTACGAAGACAAGATCATTTAAGCTTTTCTGTTCCAAACAATTTCTCTTCTTTGTGTGAATCTGCTCAAAGATAGACCAATTGTGCTCACACCCAGAAGCACTGCAAATTTCGCTGAGGACTTGAACTGCAAACTTTTGCAATTGAGGACATTGGCTACCAAATGACTCCCACCAATGTGCTGCAAAGGCAAAGTTAGTTCAACAAATTAGATTGCGAGTTTGGCTAAAAAATCAAGTATTTAAAGTTTAAAGTTTAAAGTTTAAACAATTGAACTTAAAAAAACTTTGGAATTGCTTACATGGTAAGTCCACATCTCTTGCAATTTTTGGTAGGTTTTTGCCAAAGGTACCTGTTGCCGTCCTAATACACACTTGCTAACGTGAGCTAAGTCCTGCTCACTTAGTGTGTCCTTGGAGGCACAATGCCTAGGTTCTTAGTCCACACTGTCACCTTGACTAGAACCTCTTCCTTCTAGGCTTA
>ML778906.1:534882-556579 GCA_009831015.1 Picea engelmannii | reverse complement strand
GATAAAGCAAGTAAAAGAGGAAACATAGGAACCAAGAGGAGGCCCACGTACCACTTAAAGGAAAAATGCATGCTTTTATGTTGGATGTTTCCAACTTCTACAGGCTTTAACCAAAATACAAAAGGGAAGGGCGTGAGTAAAAAAAGAGGTAAGTGAGGTTGGTGTACTTGGCAAGTGAAGGAAGCGTATGGACTAAAGGGAGAAGTTCACTCATTTAAATGTGATGTTTCCCTCTCCACGTGAGGGAAACATGAGGATTTGGAAGGAATGTGGAAAGGAGAGGCCCCACGCCTCAATCAAAGAGAGAAACTTCTAAATCAACGTGGGAGAAAGCGTGGATTGAGAGAGGAAGGAGGAGTGTGGTGCGTGGGGCATGGGGGACGTGGAGTCCACGTGAGGGAAAACGTAAGTTAGAAGTGGAGGCGTGAGGAATATGAGGAGGTGGAAGGATGAAGTGGCAGGGGCGTGGAGGGAGAAGGGACCCACGAATTCATTTATGGGAAGCTTCAAGTCAAAGCGTGGAGTGGGGACGTGAGGGAGCACGTGAGGTAAGGAGTGTATGCGTGTGGAAAGAGGCCCACACACCACTAATTGAAAGGAAACTCAATGAATTAAAGGGAGAGGAAGGGGCGTACCTCATGAGGAGGGGCCCTCAACCAATTAAAACAAGTTAATACAAAAATTAAAGCACTATTACATGCTCATGTGGGAAGGTTTGGGAGAGGTACGTAAGTTTTAAAGGAAAGAATTAATTAAAATGTAATTTTAATTAATGGGGGGTTTAAAAGGGGTAGGTAAAGGTAGGGATAGGTTAGGTGAGATATCTCTCACATTATTGCCTCTTACTTCACTTAATTTGGTCCACTATTACAAAAATTACATTTTCCCATGTTCTGGGTTTGGCAATTAAAACCGCCATTTTCCCGAAAAACTCCTAAGCGGACAAACAACCTAGCAAAACTTGTCCGACTGAGTTGAAACTTGGTCCACGGGTGCAGGGGGTCTCATTAGCTTTCTTTTGAGTACAAATACCCCTATCGCAAATCCCAGGACCTAAGTTTTACATTAATTACCCAGATTCAATTAATTAATTAATTCGGAACCTTAAAAAAAACCTAGCTATACTTGATGGAATTTCGCGAAATTTCGCGTGCTGTCTTACATGGTCATTTACAACATTCCTAAACACTAGCTACCTATGAATAACCTCATTAGAACGCCTTTCGCCACTTTGGAGGATTTATTGGGTGGGAGTGAAAAACTCAAGGGAGATTAACCCGGCTGGTTAGGCCATGTTAACCTCCTGAGGATAAAAAACACTCAGCGAAAGGAACTCTCCTAATGAGGAAACCCTAAGGCAACTGACCTAACATGATCCATGTAGACTTATTACAATATTAACCCACGCAGGGGTGCGGTAATCCCGCTTGCAAAATTTGTGCTGGGGCATCAGATATCCAAGTAGAACCAAAACTGTCTTCATCAAATTTGCATCTGGTGATGCATCTTCATGGCACGTGAGTTGACCCCTAGTTGAATAGGCGGTCAACAGTACCCATGGCTCTAGTGAAAGAACTGATCTGTCAATGTACTTCTAGCTGCTTTGCCTCATTAGGGACCATGCGCTTCATGCACCCACACAATCCATCTTTGACCTCCCCAGTTTGATCTTCTCCTAACTGATCTTTGTAATGATACCTTGGGTTCAGGAAATACCCATCTGCATGTATAGGCGATGGAGTTGATTGTTCCATCTGTTATCAATGATCTCCCAGATAGGCCCATCCTTAGCTACTCTATCCTTTTAGGTTGTCCTTATTTGCTCCTTTGCTTGATCCATATCCTCATAGATGTAACCCATGGACAATTTTTTCCCATCCACGAACCACAACACCTTAACAAATGGCTCGCCAATTTTCACAATCTCTGCTACTTTTTTCCAAAAAGTGTTATCAAAAACTTTCTTTTTGGTGTCTTTTCCATCTTGTTTGCAAGTCCACTGAGATCCATTCCATTCATCACTGGAAAACATTTTTTTCAAGTTCCATACTTCAGAAAGGAGAGATCAGAACGTGAGGAAGTGAGTTGCAAATCTTGTAATGGCAAGCCTAACAAGGTCCTTGCCCCCAATGTTTTTTGTCTTTAGGTTCAATACCCTTGAGTGGTTGTAGATGTATTTTGTGATGCACTTGGCATGCTCTATAGTGTTCTTGATCCAATCTTGTTTGCCTATGTCCTCAAGCATGAGGTCTATGTAATGTGCACTACATGGGGTCCAAAATATGGTTTTGTATTTGCACTCTAACATCTTACCAGCAAGAACATAGTTAGAGGAATTATCTGTGATGACTTGAACAACATTTGCCTGCCCCATTGACACAAGAATCTCATCCAAAAGCTGAAATAACATGTTTGCATCTTTCACCTTGTTAGAATTAGGGTAGTAAAGCAGAACATAAGTGTCCTTTTAAAAAATCAGTGAGAATAACAACTAGATCTTATATTCAGAAAACAAAAATACACTGCTTGAACAGAGAAAACAAACATGTGTGCTCAGATCTAATCTAGTTTAGATATTTAGCTAAATAAGCATCAGTTCTAAATCTACAATGCTGGTGTAAAAACTTATACAGATCTAAACTCAAATAAACATAGATCTGATCATGAACAATATAACAGACTTTAGAAATAAGAAGTAAAAACCAATCTCAAAACAAAGTCCAGATCTGATAAATGTAAACTGATCTAATCTATGTAAGTAGATAGACAGTAGAAAAACTTCAGAAAGTAAATGAAAATTTATAGATCTGACTATAAGATCTTATCTGGAACCTTACCTCAAATTTCTGAAGGTGAGCAGCCACACATAGGTGATGTAGATCACTGAAAATATGCTCAGAAAAAGTCTAGCTCATAGATCTACCATGTAGGTTAGATCTCTTGCCAAGAGATGAATGAATTTTCTTGCCACCAAGGAGAAAGGGCCACAAAAACGACACAAGAATTTTCTGTAGTTAAACCCTCACACAAACAGAAAGTTTCAATCACCCAAAACCTTCACACAGAAATTCTGTGGATAAACCCTCAAAAAAAATTCTGTGGATAAAACCTTACAAAAAAATAGCTTAAGGGAGGCCGTGGCTCAAAACAGATCAGGTCTGGACAGTTGCAAGGAGGGCCGCACTCACAAAAACCTTAGGGCTGAAAACACCACAACAAAGTAGACAAGGGCTGCACTACAACAATGTCCTCAAGGGGCCGCACCACACCAGTCCTCAAGGGGAGCCATACCACACCAGTCATTAAGGGGAGCCGCACCACACTAGTCCTCAAGGGGAGCTGCACCACAACAGTAGTCAATCAGCAACAAAAATAAGAAAGGGGGGGGGGGGCACAACAACTACAGCAAAAACTCCAACATCAGATGAAAGGAGGGCCGCAACAAAGAGAGGATCCACTCACCTTAGAAGCTCAAGAGCATAAAATAAAAGTGTAAAGAGAAGGGTAGAGGGTAGGCTTCTTTATAGTTTAGGCTAGGGCAAAAAAGAAAAGAAATTAAATTAAAAATAATTATTATTAAAAATAACATGTTTAAATTAATTAATTTAAACATGTTATAATTAACATTTTAATTTAAACTTTACTTTAACCCTTAAGAAAAAAACAACAAAACCCCAAACCAACACAAGCAAGGGTAAAGGAGGGTTTAGGTGGGGTTACAAAGTGGCAATACTTGTTCATTCATTTTCAAGGTGACCTTATTAACTTTATCATCATTGCATATGGAATACATGCCTTATGTGGTCATGCCCACCTTCAAGGAGGGTCATATACCAACAAAGTACCTGATCAAGGATCAAGTTGCCCCAGAACATTTCTGGGGTCTTATCCACCAAGGTACAAGACCAAGGATCAACCCATGCCCCAGGCATGGGTACCTTGGACCATGTCTAGGGGCCCTAGACATATCTAGGGGCTTTAACTGCTTGGTCCCAGACCAAGAACCCCAGTCATATACTGGGGGCCCTCTCAGGGGTCTTTACTGCTTGGTCCCAGACCAAGAACTCTAGTCATATATTGGGGGCCCTAACAAGGGTCTTTTGCCATGGAACTGATTGTTTGGTCCCATACCAAGTACCCCAGGAGTGCACTGGGGGCACTAGATCTCGACTAGGGTCTTTGCCATCCTCCTGGAGAATGGCTCTTGCAGCTGCTATAAATTTAACTCACCCTCTCAGTAAGAGAGACATTCTTAGCTACACCAAGCTTGTCACGAAAGTATACAAACTTTGTCAGGGACAGTGGCTTGGTAAAAATATCTGGTGTCTGTTCTGCCGTCGGAACATACTGAATGCTGAGAACGTTCTTCTGAACCATGTCCCAGACATAGTGATATCTCATCTCAATGTGTTTCGATCTGTCGTGAAACACTGGGTTCTCAGTGAGCTTTATACAGCTCTTATTGTCACAGTGAATGACTGTGGGTTCAAGTTCTGAACTAAACAAGTCTGAGAGTAGCTTCCAGAGCCACATTGCTTCTCTGCCAGTAGCACTAGCAGCAATGTATTTTGCTTCTGCAGTGCTTTGGGCTACAGAGCCCTGTTTCCTGCTAGACCAGGAAATCATTGCTGAACCCAAACTGAAGCAATATCCAGAAGTACTCTTCCGATCCACTGTACTGCCCATCCAATCTGAATCTGTAAAACCATGGAGCATTACACCTCCATTGGAGGTGTATTTGAGACCATAAGCTATAGTTCCCCGAACATATCTCAGAATATGTTTTACAGCAACCATATGTATATTCTTTGGTTCACACATGAACTAGCTAAGAGCATTTACTGCATAATAGATGTCTGGTCTCATATGTATGAGATACATCAAAGATCCAATGATCTGCCGATATACAGTGGGGTCTTCTGGATCTAAACCTGTAACTTTCTCTTGTAGTTTCTTTAGGTTAGAGATCATTGGAGTTTTCATGGACTTGCAGTCCATCATGCCAAATCTGCGAAGTATATCAACTGCATATTTACCCTGTGAGAGAAAGATCTCTCCTGGTTTCTGCCAAACCTCCAAGCCCAAAAAATAGTGCATGAGCCCCAAGTCTTTCATTTCAAATTCTTTAGAAAGCTCCCTCTTAGTTTGAGCTATCAAGTTTTCCTCTCCAGTGAGGAACAAATCATCCACGTATAAGACTAGGATAACTAGATGATTTTGAACAATCTTTATATAAAGATTTGGATCTGCTATGCTCTTGGAGAATCCAAGACTTTGTAGAAAACTGTCTATTCTACCATACCAAGATCTCAGAGCTTGTTTTAACCCGTACAGGGCTTTCTTGAGTTTGCACACATGAGATCTTTTATCATGTATTACGAAACCTTCCGGTTGCTCAATGTATACTTCTTGCTCAACTTCACCGTTAAGAAAAGCAGTCTTAACGTTCATCTGGTGAAGTTTCCAACCAAAAACTGCTGCAAGTGAGATAATAATCCTGATTGAAGTATACTTGGCAACAGGAGCAAAAATCTTATCGTTGTCAATTCCTTCTTTCTGGGAGAAACCACGAGCCACAAATCTCGCCTTGTATTTCTCAATGCTGCCATCTGCTGCATGCTTTATCTTATAAAGCCATTTTGAAGTTACTACAGATTTGCCATGAGGTATAGTAACTACGGTCCATACATCATTCTTTAAAATAGAATCATATTCTTCATTCATAGTATCTTTCCATACTTGATGTTTGGAGGCATCAACAAATGTGGAAGGTTCTGAATCAATTACAGTATTTAAATGAGCTATGAGACCGGAGTATCTATTTGGTTTCTTGCTTTCTCTGAAGGTGCCCTTAGGAGCTGAATGCTTTTCTTCTTCTTTCAATATCTCCCGACACCAGACTAGTTTCCTTTTAGTAGGAGGTATTTCCATTGGAAACTCAATAGTATCCCTTGAGGCGTCCACTGGAAATTTTGAGGTTTCCTCCCTCTGCTCATCTGGAAGAGGAGAGTCTGAAGGGTCTAGTGGTGGAGCTTCCTGCTCCTCTGAATCACATGGAAGTTCTCTGGCCCGACGAAAAGCTGTTTCTTCATGAAAAGTCACGTCTCTTCTTACTTCGATGAACTTTTGGTCAGGGATATAAATCCTATAAGCTTTTGAGGTCTCACTGTATCCCACAAAAGTTCCTTTCTTGCCGGAGGGCTCTAGTTTAGTCCTCTTCTCTTTTGGAATGTGTATATAAACTGGGCTGCCATAGATTCTTAAATGATCAACTGAGGGCTTACATCCGATGAAAAGTTCTTCAGGAGTTTTCGCTTCAAGGGCTTTGTGAGGACATCTATTCTGAATGTAGACTGCAATACTGGCAGCCTCAGCCCAAAGTGATAGAGGCAAGTTTTGATCATGCATCATAGCCCTGGCTGCTTCACAGATAGTTTTATTCTTTCTTTCAGTAACCCCATTCTATTTAGGGTTGTATGGTACAGATAGCTCCCTCTTAATTCCAGAGGCTCGACAGAGTTCATCGTATTTGAAGGAGTCAAATTCTTTACCGTCATTTGTTCTGAAAACTCGGATGTGTCTTCCAGTTTGATTTTCAACAAGATTCTGGAAATCTTGAAATTTGCTAAAAGATTCATCTTTAGTTTTTAAGAAATAAATCCAAGTTTTACGTGAACAATCATCAATAAAAATGATATAATAAATACAACCATTCATAGAGGGTGCAGACATGGGCCCACAAAGGTCAGAATGAATTAAATCCAAAATTCCATTTGATTTTCTATTACTGAGAGGATAGGGTTTCTTTATGTTCTTACCAAGTGAACGACCTTTACAAACACTATCATTCTCAACAGAAAATACTGGCATACCTGTCACCATCTTTTGCAAACCTGGAAGTGCATTGTAATTGAGGTGTCCAAGTCTCCTGTGCCAAAGCTCGCAAGGATTGATCGTCTCATGAACTAGAGCTTGAACGACCTGACCTGAAATCTTATAAAGTCCACTCTCACGAGTTCCAATGGTTATAGCAGTACTTAAATCTTCATTTGAGGACCACAAGAGGGCCTTTCCTTTGGAGAAAGCTACTGAATAACCTTTACTTTCTAAAACTGGAACAAAGATTAAAATTTTCTTTACACCAGGTACATAAAGAATTTCATCAATTTGAAAGATATTACCTGAGTGAAATCGGAAAGAGGTAGAGCCAAAACCTTTTATGTCATAGGTGCCATCATCACCTAGTTCAACCTTTGCATTGTATTTCTTGTCTTGATAGTTTGCAAGGTTTTGTTTGAAGCCTGTCATGTGTCTGGAAGCACCGCTGTCTATTAGCCAAATCTCCTCTGACTTGGTGATAGTTCTGGAAAGAGCTGAGATGAGATAATATTCCTTATGTTGTTCTTGCTCTTTAGTGACAGCTCTGGTTTGTCTTCTTTGAGGCTCCTCTTGGGGTTTAGCCTCTTCAGTGGCAACTGAGGCTTGAAATCTTCCTCTTCTTTTCTGCTGAAATGGAGGACTCCTGCAATCTCTTGCGTAATGTCCTAGCGTATTGCAGTTAAAACATGTAACTTCAGATAAATGAGGATTTAGATGAGATAGCTTAACTTGGGGTTTCTTACCTTTGCCTTTTGATTTAGGGAATTTCTTCCATTTCTTGGTCTTTGCTGCAAGGGCATGATCTTTCATAACTGAATAGTCATTTCTGCTGTTTAGTCTTCCTTCTTCTTCTAAGCAGTCATGCCACAATCTTTCAAAATTAGGTTGGGATTCTCTACCATTCACGGATGCAAGAAAAATTCCCCAAGTATCAGGAAGTCCATCAAATGTTGTTTGAACAAGATCATCATCATCTACAGGAACTCCTATTGCAATAAGCCGATCTTTGGTTTGAGCAATTTTGGAGAAGAAAGTGGCAACTGTATCATCCTTTTCCATTTTCAAAGTACGTAATTGTTTCTTCAAAATTCTTTTCTGAGTAGGTGCCTTCTTTTCATACAGGTTTGCCAAAGCATCAAAGCAATCTTTGGCAGTCCTTAGATGACCAATGATGGGCATCATGCTGTCCTTGATAGAATAAAAAATGATTCTTTTAGCCTTGGCTTGTTTCCTTTTATATGCTGCCCTGGCTGTGTTTGTGGTAGGTTCTTCAATCTCCCTAGAGATAAACTCTTCTAGATCATTCTCTTCAAGAATGTTCATTATTCTGTATTTCCAAGCATTAAAGTTTGTAGCCCCTACGAGTCTGTCTTCAGCTCTAACTGATAAAGAAGCCATGCTTAGATCTGAGTTAGTTTAGATGGCTGATCTCTGCAAAACAACCCTAACAAAGTGGATTTGTGTAGGCTCAAGATTAAATCCTTGAGCTCTCTTCACACCCTTAGCTCTGATACCATGTTAGAATTAGGGCAGTAAAGCAGAACATAAGTGCCCTTTTAAAAAATCAGTGAGAATAACAACTAGATCTTATATTTAGAAAACAAAAATACACTACTTGAACAGAGAAAAAAAACATGTGTGCTCAGATCTAATCAAGTTTAGATATTTAGCTAAATAAGCATCAGTTCTAAATCTACAATGCTGGTGTAAAAACTTATACAGATCTAAACTCAAATAAACATAGATCTGATCATGGACAATATAACAGACTTTAGAAATAAGAAGTAAAAACCAATCTCAAAACAAAGTCCAGATCTGATAAATGTAAACTGATCTAATCTATGTAAGTAGATAGACAGTGGAAAAACTTCAGAAAGTAAATGACAATTTATAGATCTGACTGTAAGATCTTACCTGGAACCTTACCTCAAATTTCTGAAGGTGAGAACCCACACATAGGTGATGTAGATCACTGAAAATATGCTCAGAAAAAGTCTAGCTCATAGATCTACCATGTAGGTTAGATCTCTTGCCAAGAGATGAATGAATTTTCTTGCCACCAAGGAGAAAGGGCCACAAAAACCACACAAGAATTTTCTATAGTTAAACCCTCACACAAACAGAAAGTTTCAATCACCCAAAACCCTCACACAAAAATTTTGTGGATAAAACCCTTACAAAAAAATAGCTTAAGGGAGGCCGTGGCTCAAAACAGATCAGGTCTGGACAGTTGCAAGGAGGGCCACACTCACAAAAACCTTAGGGCTGAAAACACCACAACAAAGTAGACAAGGGCCGCACTACAACAATGTCCTCAAGGGGCCGCACCACACCAGTACTCAAGGGGAGCTGCACCACAACAATAGTCAATCAGCAACAGAAGCAAGAAAGGGGGGGCCGCAACAACTACAACAAAAACTCCAACAACAGATTAAAGGAGGGTCGCAACAAAGAGAGAGGATCCGCTCACCTTAGAAGCTCAAGAGCATAAAATAAAAGTGTAAAGAGAAGGGTAGAGGGTAGGCTTATTTATAGTTTAGGATAGGGAAAAAAAGAAAAGAAATTACATTAAAAATAATAATTATTAAAAATAACACGTTTAAATTAATTGATTTAAACATGTTATAATTAACATTTTAATTTAAACTTTACTTTAACCCTTAGACAAAAACAACAAAACCCCAAACCAACAAAAGCAAGGGTAAAGGAGGGTTTAGGTGGGGTTACAAAGTGACAATACTTGTTCATTCATTTTCAAGGTGACCTTATTAACTTTATCATCATTGCATATGGAATACATCCCTTATGTGGTCATGCCCACCTTCAAGGATGGTCATATACCAACAAAGTACATGTTCGAGGATCAAGTTGCCCCAGAACATTTATGGGGTCTTATCCACCAAGGTGCAAGACCAAGGATCAACCCATGCCCCAGGCATGGGTATCCTGGACCATGTCCAGGGGCCCTAGACATATCTAGGGGCTTTATTATTTAACTGCTTGGTCCCAGAACAAGAACACCAGTCATATACTGGGGGCCCTCTCAGGGGTCTTTACTGCTTGGTCCCAGACCAAGAACCCCGGTCATATACTAGGGGCCCTAACAACGGTCTTTTGCCATGGCACTGACTGTTTGGTCCCAGACCAAGTACCCCAGGAGTGCACTGGGGGCCCTAGATCTCGGCTAGGGTCTTTGCCATCCTCCCGGAGAATGGCTCTTGCAGCTGCTATAAATTTACACACCTTATCAGATGCATCAACTGATTTGAAAAACATGGTAACTCTAGGGAAAGAGATGAGGAAATTTATGATTGTACGGTTATTTCAATCAGTCCTTCCATCTAACATGATGGTACGCCTGTTTTGGCCCCTATATATCTAAACTCCAATTATTCCTCTATGGACAAAACTGCTTTTTGCAAAAGAGATCCCCTCAAGTCATGCATACTAGGGCATTTGAAGTTATTTTTTTAGGCAATAACGAAATCCCACATAGGTTGGTAATAAGGTGAGCAAGCAGCATTGAAGGGGATATCTACATCGTACCACCATCTAGCAATGTTTTTAAAAGCAACATCTTTGTATTGCTTCTTCCAATGGTTATTTAAGGTGGGCTGAGTTTGACTTGGTTAAGAAACACTAGCAGAGTTGGGGGAAGGTGTAAAATAACTTTAAATGTTCCTCTTCTTTTTAGGCTGTTTGTCAGACATAGGAGGGGGATGAACATAATGGAAGGGGTCGATAACATTGGTAGTAGGGATAGAGGAAGAGCCTTCAAATTCAACACTAGTACTTGTTGTCATTACAACAAGTTGCCTCTTCCTCCCAATTTCATAATTTATCTCCTTTTGCCTAGCCTTCTCTTCTTCAAATTTCTCAAACTGATTGAGCAATTCCACCCTAATCTGCCCAATCACCTCATTTGGTACATCACATGGGGAAATTTGCCCAATCTGCTAAGTGGTCTTTCAACCTATGAATCTGCGCCTCCCCCCCTTTTATGTGCTTCTTGCAATATTTGCAATACGTTTGTTGATCAATAAGATCAACATGGATCCATGTAGGGTCTTTGACTCTTGGGGCCATGGTATTTAAATGAAAGGAAATCTACAAATTCAAACATGCAACATTGCAGACCCTATCTTAATATGCAAACTAGTAGGAAGGCTGAAAGTACAAAACTGTAAACTTAAAGACAGATTTTAAATAGAGAAAAAAACAGGGATATATTTCAGATTTGCAATTTAAAGAGAGAAAAAAAGGGACAGATTTAAGATCTGCAATTTAGAGAGAGAAAAACATACATGAGAATGAGAAGAATGGGCAATGCGCACAAGAATCTGGTCCATAACTCCTCCAAGCTTGAAGATGGGTTGTAGCCTCCTCACTAAGATGCCAATTCCACTGCAAACAACCCAAGATAATTTCCAAACCAGCTCCAAGCTCACTCTAAGTCACTGCTCTTCAAGAGTTCAACACTGCTCCAAATGCTCACAAATGCTCAATGAGAGAGGTGTGAGGCAAATAGAGGGTGGGGGATGGTCTCTTTATAGCATTTTGGTAGGGTTTAGGAGTTAGGTTTTCTGTTTTCTTTATAAAAAAATTGTTTTTTACAAGCTGAGTGCGCCATGGTGGGGTCCAACACCTACTCGACCAAGTAGGGTCGGTTTGGTACCAAATCGGTCGAGTCAAAGCACCTACTCGACCGAGTAGGTATGGACTTGGCCGAGTAGGGTCGGTTTGGTACCAAATCGGTCGAGTCAAAGCTTGATCTTGAGCTTGAGCTTGGAGGGAATGAATCATGTCCCTTGATCTTGTAAAGGCAAGATTAGATCTTGGCCATTGGATTTAGGGATGGAGAAGGTGAAGGGTCACTTTTAGATTATAAGAGAATACCTAGGGTAGTGTGCAAGACAAGAGGAAGAAAGGAAGAATATTGGGCACAAATCCCAAGACATTTTACTGTGTAACTGTGTTGAAGCTTTTTGCTGTTTTGGAGGTCATACTGTACGGATCCGTACAACAGAGGAAAGAGGCGCTGTTTTTGAGACAGATTTGCTGCACGCAAACCGAGGCACCTGCTAGTATTTTTCTTTGTTGTTGGTGGTGTTTTTAGGCTGCAGTCCGTACAATACAGATTTGGCACATTTTCCTGTGTGCTAGTACAACTAGGCGTACAGGCCGTACAACTCATTGAGCATGTTTTTCTAGACAACATTTTGTGGGGGCAGTTTTTTCACTGTAAGTGGTTTTCTCCTGCTGGGTTTTGTTATTTTGCTGTTGATACAACTTTCCTAAAGCTAATAAAGGATCTCTCTCTCATTGGGTTTCCCCACATTGGGGTTTTCCCGGGCATTGCCTAAATTTCTGAGTATTTCATGGATGTGTGATTGCTGTTCATTGTTTATTTTCCGCTGCAACAATGCTTAGTAATGCGTGTTTCAACTTATGAAGTTTAACTGTAAAATGGGTTATTTTCATTTAAGTCTGAAATCAATTTTTTACTAAGTGGGTGATATTTGTTTTATTGGGTTTACTTATATCACTGATTTTCTACAGTAATCGGCTTGCAAAAATCAAATTTTTTATAAAGAAAACAAAAAACCTAACTTCTAAACCCTACCCAAATGCTATAAGGTTCGATACCAAACCGACCCTTCAAACTGAGCAAGAGGTCGAGTCGATATGACCGCCAGTCAACTCGGTCGAGTTGATTGAGTCTGAGTTGACTCAGACTGTTTTTTTAAACATTGAGTAGAAAGTGTTGTTCGATCTCTACCTCTCTGAACCAAAAACTTGGTAGATCCTCTCTTCCCATTCTTCCTTGGGCTCCTTGCACCTTCCTGTTTCCTTTGTTGCACAAAACTCCTAAACTACCCACGTACCATACCGAAAACTTGTGAAAACTTGGAAACGACTCGAAAACTTATTAGGAACCCCCAAGTGCCTAGAAGGGGTGTGGGACCCATATGAAATCTAAAGAAACCTAATCTATGGAAAATGAAGACAATCTAATCTCTAATTCATTTCGAAACCTACCTACAAATTAACCAATCATTCTTATTTTATTGCAAGATAATGTATTATATATATATATATATATATATATATATATATATATATATATATATATATATATATATATACATACCACGTTTCCCCCAACGTACTTGTTTTGGGGGGTTCACATTTCCAGGTGTTCCCTCTTCCAAAACTAGTGCGCGTTTCCACGTTTCGTGCAATTTATCCCATTTCTTATCTCAACCATTCCCCACTTCTCATAGATGACCATGCCTACCTTGCCTTTGCTCTCTTGGGCATCCCCCTTTCCCCATCTCCCCCTCACCCAAGATCCTATGAAAACCCACCTATTAGGGTTCATTTCGACACAAATTACATTGATGCCTTTGTTTGTCACCTATCCCAACTTATTCTCCACTTTTTTTACTTCTCTTTCCTCATGATTGCCACTGCTAGTTATGATTTGCTACGATAGATGCTTTCAAAGGCCACCCTTGATTCTCATCCTCACACCATCCACCATAACTAATCTGTCCACTTCTTGGGTAAATGTCCCATGAACCATTGGTACCATGAAGACTATAAGGCTATACACAAATATCTCCACTTCCTCTCACGCATGACCAATCCTCTATCCTGTCTACATGTAGAGAATTGAGACAACCAATGTCTCCTCCTACATAGAAAGCGAGACCTAAGTTGCAAGAAATGCCCCTCCTAGTGTTTCTGGGCTATAAACATGCAGAAACACAATTTGAAACAATTAGAAATGTCCTAAAACATTTTGAGGGTGTTTTAGGATTTGGGAACATGGGCCCACATCGTTGATGTGTTTCAGCTTGAACAATGCACATTTTGGCCCTAATAGGGCATGTTTAGAGTCCACAAAAGCTCGTAAAAGATGTGTAGGACTTCTGACAAGCACACAAATGCCTAGTGGTAGGAAAACATTACGAATTAAGCCTAAAATAATTCCTAAAACACACTAGATTTTGCACAATACTTGCTAAGGTTTTGCAAATGGGGTAGAAAGCTAAGTGGGCTTGATTGTGGGAAAAACTCCACAGTTAAGCGCGCTTGAGCCAGAGGCGTCTTGGGATGGGTGACCACCTGGGAAGTCCTGGTTACCGGGTGCAAGCCCCGGAAGTGATGATTGATACTATGCGATTCATTTCGTTGGTTTCAATCCCATTTCTTCACCCCTGTGAGCATCACTCGATGCAATGAGTGCTAAGTGGACTATTCAAATCATGAGAATTATTGGTCAGTTGCGACTAATACTCATGGATATGGGTCATAGATTAATGACTTACACTACCCAGTTAATCCCGAAAATAATAGCTAATATCTTGCACTGCGGAAGCCCCTATATGCTTAAATAATAAGAGTGAAGGGAGCTCTAACTGGGTAGTTCATAAGGCACAATACTTGCTAAGGTTTTGCAAATGGGGTAGCAAGCTAAGTGGGCTTGATTGTGGGAAAAACTCCACTGTTAAGCGCGCTTGAGCCAGAGGTGTCTTGGGATGGGTGACCACCTGGGAAGTCCTGGTTATCGGGTGCAAGCCTCGGAAGTGATGATTGATGCTATGCGATTCATTTCGTTGGTTTCAATCCCATTTCTTCACCCCTGTGAGCATCACTCGATGCAATGAGAGCTAAGTGGACTATTCAAATCATGAGAATTATTGGTCAGTTGCGACTAATACTCATGGATATGGGTCATAGATTAATGACTTACACTACACAGTTAATCCCGAAAATAATAGCTAATATCTTGCACTGTGGAAGCCCCTATATGCTTACACACTAGATTTCTTGATCCTTTTATTAAATGTGCAAGATAATGGACTATTTATCAAAAAAAACCTAATCTTGGAAATATTTATATTTTTTGTTTTTTTTTAAATAGCATTTTAGTGTTTCCAAAAATTGGGGGGGTCACGTTTCCACGACGTTCCCATTTTTGAAACTCGTACCTGTTTCCACGTTTCGTGCAATCTAGAATGAGACTTTCTTACTTCGAGAAGACATGAGCTTCTTTCATCCCTTTGCACTTGTCGCAAAACCGTTTGGCATAATCTCTTTTGTAAGAGAGCTCCACACACTTTTAACCCCAAGAGTGAGCTCAATCGGTCGAACTATCCACCTAAGATATGTTGGTGACAGGGAGGCCATAGGTTCAAATATGATAGAGTCCCTCGGGGTGATGAACTGCTAGTGTGGCTAACAGTTGAGTTGTTCTCCATCCAGATATTACAGGGAAGATGGGGGGATTCTTCAAGGTTTTTCTTGGAATTGAAAGGAAAGAGAGCCCCGACCCCCTTAGATATTGATTGGCAATCTTTAGTTTCTCATGCCACCTTCCTTTACGACATTCTGACTCAATCCTCAATTCTTGTTTCCTTTCCTCCGACCGCTTATACCACTTAACCTGGGAGATATTAGTAGAGCTATTTGGACTTTGAGCACTAGCAGAGTTGCAGATGGGGGAGGGTTGCGAGCTAAATTTCACAAATATGGTATCAAATGTCTTACACTTCATATTGCTGATTTCGTGAATGATGTAGCTTGCTCGGGTTTTCCTCCTTCATGGTCAAACATGTCACCACCCTATTTTTGAATCGGGTGATAGTTCAGGTCCAAATAATTACAACACTATTATGATTGGACATACCTTTGCCAAGCTTTATGTTGTGACTCCGTGAGTTTGAATAGATGGATTTTTGAACAATTTGAGAGAAGTAAACTTAGAGCCAAAGGCAAAGCAAGTTTTAGAAGAGACTACTACGAACTTAGAAGAGACCACATCACAGGGATAGATAGAATATGCCAGGTGTGTCATCTATAGGAGGGTGAGACAAAAGAGCACTTCATTTTTAGGTGTCACATATACAATAAGATCCAGAGAATATATCACTTTTTATACTGATATTTATGAGGGGAATTGCAGATCTGATGCTGGGAAATTGCAGTTCTGATGCTGGAAATCGTAGATCTGATGTTGGGAACCACAGATATAGTGCTGGAGAATGCAGATCTGATGTCAGAAATAGAGAGATGACATGGGCCAACCAAATTTGCTGTCATAACCACTGTTTAACTTCCTCACCAATCTAACAGCTAAGCATTGATTATATTGGGCCCAACTATGTTAGTCTGCAAACCAGGATTAGCCAATGACTTCATAAGTGTTATAGAATTCATAATATGTATCCAAAGAAATATTGTATTGTTAAAATTACTCAGCATAATTCCAGTGGGTCATTTTGGTGGGTCACTTTGTTTAAACGCAGGAGAGCAAGCAACAAATTATCATGTCAAGGTTTTCTACAGATAAGATACGATAGATTAGATAATTTTGTTCATGTCATTATGTCCAACAGATGACCACAAAATTAGGTCAATGGGACTAAAATAATACCATTAGTGTAATACGATGTGGGAGTGCTGTGGCAGCTCCTAATTCTAAGCAATGTTATTAAAACCGGTCCGGTCCAACAAAACCGGTCAGTTGAACCGGTTTTGAGAGGAAAATGGGCGGACCAGTGGACTAGAACCACTTTTGGCCGGTTTCGTACCGAACCGACTGGTTCCTTACAGGAACTCTCCATTTTTATGGAATCATCTGGTTCCGTACAGAACTCGTACGGTGCACCCAAAGCCACGGATTTCAAATTTTTTCAAGAGAAAAACAAATGTTTAATGGAAGGGGGACCTATTACCTAGCCCTAGGGTAATGGTATTGTTAAATTATTAAAGTAAAAGTGACATTCTCCTTTCACATTTATCTTTCACATCTTGACATTCTCCTTTCACATTTATCTTTCACATCCTTTTACTTAAATATTTAACATTACCATTAATTGTTTCAGGATGTTTGAGAGTGGTTCCAACTTCCAACCTCATTGGACTTCATATGGAGAAAGTAGAATTTTAGGTCCCATTCAAAATTCAGCAAACTTAACAGTTTTCAGGATTTCAAGATTGGCAGGATTGCAACGTTTCTACTGGATTCTATCATGTATGAGGGTGTGGAACTGACATTTAATCAAGAACACCAAGCCCTCTATGTACGTCGATGTTGGTGACATTGATTGTTGAACTCTTTTGTCATGACCCTAGTAAAAATGTACCCTTCACTCAAGTAAAATCACTTATTAGGCATGTTAAGCTTTTTCTATCTTATTTTAATGCTTAGAGGGTGACACTGATGATGAGGACCCTAATATAAGTAATGATCTTGAAGATATGTAGTTATTTGTTGTAGCGTGATTGTTTTTGGACTCTAGAGGCCATTTAAAGCCTCGTTGTTGATGTATTTTGGTTCAAAGATGGATTGCACTCGGTGCTATTTTGGTTATATGCACTCTTACTTCCTATATAAATGGGAAAATTTGCATATTTGTGTATAAATGGTTTGGATTCATATGGATGCACATGAATATATATGTTTTTTTTCAAAATTTGAATATTTTATGTGGTTTTTGGTCAACCGGTTTTTTTTTTCCGTTTTTTACTGGTCCGGTCCGGTTTCGCATTTTTGGGGTCGATCATTCCGGTCTAGTTTCCAGTTCTGATAACATTGATTCTAAGCTAACAATGAGTAAATAAAAATGAAAGATATATTAACAAAGCCCTAGAGGTCCAAGTAGCTAGTCCAAAACGGAAAGAATAGAAGGACATAAACTGAAATTAGTACATGAGTGAAAATTCAATCTCAAGAAGAGAGCATGTTAAGTGGTGCTGGAGCTGGGGGCCAAGACCGAAAAAGAGTAGAATACAGGGAAACACTAAATAACTAATATAGTACTTGTTCATGATTTCATTAAGAAATGAAATGTTGAAATTATGTGGCTGAAGTGGCCTACAAAATCCTACTTTTGAAATAAACTTGAGATCTAAAAGAGTCTTGACTGACCAGAAATTGAGCATAAATTTCGTTTGCATTTGCTGATCTTAAGTTACTCTGTTGAAATGAATTGGCCCTATGTTTAATGTGGTGCAGGCTGCCTTTGGCTATTCTTGAAGTAGCAAAGAAGTTTATGCTGGAGTCTAGTCGGAAGGCTCGAGCAGGTGTAGAGAAAGAAGTTGGCTGGATGCTTTTAGCTGCTGTTATCTCCTCGATGTCAAAAGAAGTACTTTAACAGAACTTCTCATTTAGTTTGATAGCATCCAAGTGTGGTTGTAACTTGTTAGTTTGACACATTTGCTTGGATTCCATTTGATATTTATTAGTTTTGATAAATCCCTTTGAAGCTTGAGGGTAAGATTAACTTTTATACACTGATCAGGAGCTAGAAGAACAGGAATTTGATATCCTTGCTCTCTGGACTATTCCTTTTGGTGGTAATATTGAACATCGACTGAGACAAGCAGAAGAAAATTTGGAGGCAGAAGTATGGTGGGTTCTCTTTTCTTTCCTGTTCTTTATAAATTAAATTTCAATATTGGCTTTTAGTTTTCCCAATAATTTTTTTCTAGTACTCAGAAGTATAACAGGGGGACAACCAACTAAGAAACTTTATAGGATTAAACATTGAGAGAAATCTCTAGCATTTAAAACATGCTGAAAATGTAAAATCCTTTTTAAATTTTAAATTGCAAGCCATTACTTAGATGATTCCTTGTTTACAATTGCAGTGTATTGGAAATTGTTAAAACTTAGTCTAAATCAAGAATTTGAATCCATTCATGTTCTACACTAAGACAGTAATTATCATTCTCATGTTTCAACGCCAAAAAATATCAAATAATCTGCAGGATAACAGTCCATAAACTAAGTAAACAAAATAGTTTTTGGCTTCCATGCAAACAAGCAGATGCTTACTATGTAGAGGTGATAATACTTTCTATTTCTTTTCTATTTGACGGTTTGTGGCTCATGGGGGTTTTAAGGCCCAAGTATTTTGACAAAGTCATTGTAAGGTAGCTAGAGAGGTAGTGGGGGGGGCCCAAAGGGCCCATAGTGATGATAGTGGAGGCCATTCAATGTAAGGTGGACTAGGTCCACTATATTATTAAATAAGACCCACTATGGTAGTTAGATATAATAAATGGGTAGTTAGATATAATAAATGTAAGAGGACTTCTTAGAAGGTTCTACTTCTAGAAGATTCTTCCTCTAGAATGTTCTTAGGTAATGGTAGTGTTAGAATATAGAAGATGGTGTGCTCGTTTTACCATTGACGATACCTTCGTCACCCAACCATAGGCCGAAGCCTCTCTCCGAGCACCTTAACCTTGACTAAGAATTCCTCCGAAAGTAAATCCTAGGCTAGATAGCCAAACAAAGGGTAGCGCACCTCTCTCCAAGGACAGCGCAACACAAAAGACTAATCAGATAGTCCCAAACCCTAGACAAGAGATATTCAAGCCAATACTGAAAACTTGCTGCTGCTGCAACTGCACCAACAACGCTCCTCCAAACCTGCGCACAATACTGCAACTACAGTGCGCACCAAACTGGGAACTGCAATTCTGAGATGCTGTCAAATGAGAACTGACGCCCTGTATTTATAGTGGTTCTGCCAGTTTTGCTGGGGCCGACTTCTCCTTCTGGATATGTGTCTGTTCAGTATATTATTATTATTTCTGGCCGACTTCTTCTCTTAGAGGCTAATAGCCTAATATAAATTATCTTCTTGAGCCGACAAGGTTTCTAGAGTTATTAGCTAACTCATTAGGGTTTCTCTTGCTTCCCGGAGTCTTCTATTCTCGTCAGGTTCACACGTGGAGGTAAATACCTCCCGCAACTACAATAATATTAACACTCCCTCCTAGCTAGAGAGGTATTTATAGGTAATGGACTTGAGCACAAAAACATACCATTTACCCGGTAGCATCAATATAGTCATCTAGACTATTTCATGACTAGATCACCATCACCATCAGCTGCATCAACTCTCGAAACCATACTTCATCTGAGTAATTAGATATGATGCTGGATAAGTCACTCTCACCATGGAGTGATACAAGAGGAGTAAAAGTTCTGAACTGTTTTCCGTCTGGAAAATCTTTGTTCATCATCCATCTGAATGATCATTATCTCCAATAAACAACTGATAGTCTTCAAGGCAATTAGAACAAGGATAGAGCACAACTGTGTCTATTCATAGTAGTTCATAACTACAATCCAGTGGTTCACTACCACATCAAGTAACACACAAGTACTTGATCAACAACATATGGTTGCGAACAGTGAAACATATTCACCACAGTAGTCCTCATCTACTGTCATACATTCTTCATAACAAACATCTGATAGCAATCTGCATAGAAACAATGTTATGATGTATACTGAATTATTTGGGCCAATCTTTCACTCACATCTGTGAGCTTTGAAAGAATATTTGCCTCACGAACAGTGGAACATATCCACCACAGTAGTATATCTCTACTGTCTGGAGACAGGTAGTCTCCATAACAATCATCTGATGCCATCCTGCATAGAAAAATATTGTTAAAGATAAATTGAATCCTCTGGGCCCATCTTTCACTCACGTTTGTGAGATCTGAAAGAATATCTGCCCTCATCAGCAATGGGCTATCTACCCTATTCTTCACAAACAAGGATGAAGGATTGTCTCTAATTTCTGAGCCTGGACCATTTCTCACCTTGGGCCATTCTTCCTACACTAATCAAAGTGCACCCTGGACAGAATGTATAAACCCTAAGAAATGTTTGGACCATTCCCCACCTTGGGCCATTCCTCCTACACTAATCAAAGTGCACCCTGGAGAGAATGTATAAACCCTAAGGAATGACTGTCCCTAATTGCTGAGCCTGGACTATTCCCCACCTTGGGCCATTCCTCCTACACTTATCAAAGTGCACCCTGGAGAGAATGTATAACCCTAAGGAATAACTGTCCGGACCATTCCCCACCCTGGGCCATTCCTCCGACACTAAACAAAGTGTAACCTGGAGAGAATGAGTCCGCCCTAAGGAATGTCTGTCCTGCATCAACCTCCAAAACGAACCATTCTTTGAAATTGCTCACAACTGTGAACTTCGAAAGAATGACTGCCCGGTGAGGCGAACCATTCTACTTGACCACTACTCAGAGTGACTGTAAAAAAAATGACTGTCTTAGACCACTTCCCATGTTAACCACAATGGAAAGTCGCTGTCTATGATACATCAACAATCAGTCTGCCTTCCATGTTAACTACAATGGGAAGTCACTGTCCGTCAGAAGTCTCAATCCACTTTCCGAATAGGAAAGCATCTGTCCAATCTGGACTATTTTTCAATTAATAAATAATATTTTCATTGCTCCTTCCTAACTGGAGATTTACAAAAATAAATGTTTTTCAAGAATATTTTTTTTTTCGTACCTTCTTCTAGCTTGGAGAATCTTCCCTTTCAGCTAAGGGAGTTATTTCCACGATCCCTATCTTCTCTCGGAAATATGCAAACTTGATTCTGGATAGAGGTTTTGTCAGGATATCTGATGTCTGCTCATCAGTGGGGATATATATTGGAGAACCACTTTCTCCTTTCTGGACTTCATCATGGATAATGTAATACTTGTACTTTAGTCTGGAACACTCTGAAGGCTTCATGTAGATCTGGATGATAGAGTATATCATAGTTGGAGAACTTGGAACATATCCAAGTAGCACTTCTTCTGTCATCATGAGATCTGATTTATTGAGTAGTCATCTTGATGTTATAGGAAATCTTCACCACGCTTCTGCTGTGCACTGGAGGTTCTCCACCAAGTTGTCTTCTTCTTATCTGCATACAGGAGTCTCTTTCTGGTATGTCTCAAAGTCTTGAGATTGCTCTTCATAC
>ML778906.1:504896-517294 GCA_009831015.1 Picea engelmannii | reverse complement strand
TATATATATATATATAATATTATTCACATTCATCGACCTTTTTCACAAGGTCCATTCACATCACACATTCACATTTTTGAGTTTGCCACAGTTCTTGGCCAGTATAGTTATTTTTACAAACTGGGGGAAACAGGGTGTTACACTTGTGAAGCTGAACTGTTCGAGGTTGAATTGGACACAGTTCTTTAGGATGGAAACCTAAAATATGTTCTTGGATACTCATTGTTTCTTTCTCCCCCCTGATATTGATGGTGGAGGAGTATAATTGATGTGCAGTGTCCCATTTGAGATTAACTTCTAGATCAGTGAGACCTCACTTTTGCTGTAGATCGACAAGCAACAGACCGGCTCCCACTAGGGCTTTTACGATGCTTTAGTCACAGCACAACCCTCAACTCAGATTCTATGGGGCCGACATACACCCCACCTCTATGAGACCTTTGAGCTGGATTTGCCCCACACAAAGTACTGTCTTCTCAGTGACTGATGGTGACAGGGTTGCCTCTTCTCCTCCCTCTGCCTATACTCTTATTTCCATCTATGATGCTGATATTGAGCTAGGACCTCGCTTATATCTAGCCCTTGCTCCTCTTCCTTCTTTCTTTCTTTCTTTCCAACATTACTAGATCATTCTCTTTCACGTATTTTTCATGTATCTATTAGTTTAGTTTACTTTATCCTTTTGGATTAGCCTTAGGTATTTCTGCAGATGCTTATCATTGATTGTACTATTTTTCTACAGTCCCATTGTCCTACCATTTTGGTTATTTGTTGGACATTGATATAATTATTTTATCTTATCTTATCTAGTAGATGACATATGTTATGGGTTGGGTATGTAAAATGGATTGTTGGGCTCATTAGTGCATATTATCAAGTTCTTTTCCTGTGATCAATGAACAAGAGGAGTAGTAGTAGGTGGAAGTGGTTGTGGAACATGAACAAGAGCTACACACCCCCATGCAATGCTGGAGGTTGTGAAGCTAAAGGCAAAGCTGTTGCATCTAGAAACCTGCTGGTGTATGGGGATGACATCTCTTCTGCATGGTCATTGTTGCCGCCTTTATACACACCTCAAGTAACGTGGAAGAAACCTTCAATCCACTGGGTGTGTCCTTGGGGGCAAGTCTCGAGTCAAGGTGCTGTCACATGATCCTCGACTCCTCCGTCTAGGCCAATTCCTAGCGAAGCCAAGGGGGTAGTCCCTAAAGAAATCTATGGCTTGAACTAATCTAAGTACAAGAAAAATAAATCTAGGAGTTTTATTGCAACAAGAACAATATAACAATAATTGAATCTACACTAGAAGCATATATCATTCATTTATTCACTACAATTGCTTATGAAAAGGATATTCAAAACTCAAGAGATACTTGCATAAAAGATAATGAAAGAAATACTAATACTTGCAAGTAAATAAGAAAATGATAAACTTCAAGATAAATGGAAATGCTTTGCAAATATAAATAATTGAAGCGAATGGCTTAAAAGTAAAATAATGAGACCAGTGCCAAATATTGAAATATGTGTAACGCTGTTGAGATGAAGACCATCATATGAAATGTCCTTGTAAATTTTTGATTAGAGTTTATTAATGTTTGAAGTGACTTTTATGCTAAGTGTTGCAGAAAAGAAATCTACTCTATATGTGGCCTTCAAGAGGCTATTCCTTAGAATGGAGGCTGAGCTTGCCGAATATCCAACAGGGAGAGTATCCCTCTGATTTTGCACACAAGCTCAAGAGAATGTGGGAGATCAAACGAGGAGAACCTAAATCTCAAAGTTTCCCCCAGATTTCTTACATAAACTCTCTTGCGTTTCCAAACAAGCAATAGAATCTTAAAGATTTCCCTAAATTAAACTAGATCCACACTGACCAACCCCGGTTCTGATGAGTTCTCCAGGTCGAGCTAGGATGGGTAGCCCACTCTTTTATAGCATCGGTTATAATGATCTCTTTTTTGGGAGTTTTGTGATTTTTATAATTGATGGATCAACAAGTTTTGCAAGTTTAGAATGGTTTATTGAGGTCCAAGGTGCTTCTGGGGGTTCCAGAAGCTCCAATTCCGCCAAAATCAGGCAGAGTTTCCCCTTGTTTGTTCACAAACCTGCACAAAACAGCAAGCAAACAAAGACAAAAGATGCCCCAAAACACTTGAAGAGTGTCTTTGGACGTTAGTATAAAAACCCAGAAAAATGTCTTAAGTTAAATCTATGAAAAATAACAAAAATGAATTAAGGAAAACAAGCTAGAGAGCATGCTTTCTTAGGATCTTTGACTGGTTTTTAAAAACAACAAATTAGAGGCACTTATAATTACCAAATAGGAAATAAAGCACAATGTAAAATATCTCTTTTCAAGCCTTTAGATTTTTCTAGAATTTAACTTGCAAAAAAGAGACTTTCCTATGCTAGATCTTGCTTGTAAAGATGAAATTTTAGAAACTAAGCTAAGATCTAAACATATATTTCTACAAATCAGATCTACTTATAAATTTAACTTGCAAAAGAAAGATCTAAAATGTATTAGCAAGTAACCATAAGAATATTATGAAATTTTTAGAGAGAGAGATAGAAAGTGCTTGATCCCTTGGATAACTTTGGGCAATGGGGTTTCCTCTTTGGTGGAAAACCGAGGGACTATGTTGTTCACCACAATCTTGAAGAAAGAAAGATGCTAACTTGCTCAACCTATCCTTCAAGTGAGATATCCTGCAAAACTTAAAGACTTTTGCAAAAGATGGTTAAAAATATTGGTGTCACAGAATATAGGAGCATGAAAGCATGAATATTAAGCTAAATAAACATGCAATTCAAACTATCTAACATACATGAATCAATAGGATTATCAAGCAAAGAAGCTTTTCAATTCCTAACCTATTCGGAGATAGCTCCCCTTCCAAGGCCAAAATTTAACAATTAAATGCAAAAACTCAATAAGAAAGCTTATACCTCATACAAATTTGACATAGAAGATTCACACAACAATGCTTTACACCATGTAGTAGCCTCCAAAGCCTTTTTATTCCAATGAGAATGATAGATTACAATACAAGCACAAGCAAATTCACCAAAGCTCCAACTAGCTTATGCAATGGGTGAACGCTTGTATAAATAATAAATGGGAGGAGAAACCAAGAGAGGAGGGCGCGCCAAATGTAGAGGGAGGGTGCACCACATGTGAGGAGAGAGTAGCCAAGTGTGAGGATTCAAATGCCACTTGCAAACGAAGAGGGAGGGATGGAGGAGATGACACCTTGCTCAAGGGAGCCACCTCACTCAACCAACCCTCAACCAATGCCACGTGTGAGAGGAGGTGCGCACCACTTGCTCCAAGAGAGGTGTGACCCACATGTGTGAAGGTTCTCCTTTGCTACAGTTGCAAAAAGCCTTGGGAGCTAGATCATAGATGTAGGGGCAAGGGAAAGTGCATTACATTGAGGTGCACTATGACAATGATGATGAGGATGTGTATGAGGATGCGACCTTAGATGCCTCATTAGAGCAGTCCCATAAGGCCAGTGACTCCTGCGCATGTGATGGACAATTGGATGGATAGGATGATAGCGCATGTGCTTTAGTTTCTCGATCAGACAGTGTTGAGGACTTGATGCTTCACCATAGTGGTGATACTTGTAAGGATGACCTCTTTGATCAGTTGAAGGATGCGAAGATATTTTCGAAGATAGATCTCAGGTCGGGATATCACCAGGTAAGGATAAAGGATGAAGACATCAACAAGACCGCCTTTAGAACAAGGTATGGTCATTACGAGTTCACAGTGGTGTCGTTGGGGCTGTCGAACGCAGCCGCTGTTTTTATTTGCCTGATGAATGGTGTATTCATGGACTATCTAGACAAGTTTGTCATAGTCTTCCTGGATGACATTCTGGTGTATTCCAAGTCGGAGGAAGAGCATGAACATCTGAGGTTGGTGCTGCAAGTGCTAAGAGAGCACCAACTGTATGCCAAGTTGAGCAAATGCTCGTTTTATCAAAAAGAGATCCATTACTTGGGGCATATTATTTCAGAGGATGGGATAGCTGTAGATCCTGAGAAGATTGAGGCCATCAGAGAATGGTCAACACCAAAGAACGTGACAGAAGTCAGATCCTTTATGGGTCTAGCTGGTTATTACAGAAGGTTTATCTCAGGGTTCTTGAGGATAACTCACCCTATCACTTGCTTGCAAAGGAAGGAGAAGAAGTTTCAGTGGATAGAAGATTGTGAGAGAAGCTTCCAACAATTGAAGCAACTGTTAACCAGTGCTCCAATCTTGAGGATTGCAGATTTGAATGAAGACTTTGTAGTGTGTACAGATGCATGCAAAGAAGGACTGGGAATAGTCCTTAGTCAGAATGGATTTGTAATTTGTTATGAATCCAGAAAGTTGAAAGAGCACGAAAGGAACTATGCAACCCATGACTTGGAGTTGGCAGCCATAGTACACGCTCTAAAGAAATGGAGGCATTACTTCATGGGAAGGAGGTTCGAACTGAGGACAGACCATAATGGTCTGAAGTATTTGTTTGATCAACCAACCTTGAATGCTCGGCAGAGTAGGTGGTTGGAGTTTCTCTGTGAGTATGACTTTGATATCAAGCATATCAAAGGAAAGGAAAACAAAGTGGTTGATGCACTCAGCAGGAGAGTGCATTAATTGCATGCTACGACCATTAGCATGTATCGAACTGATATTAAAAGCATAATTTTGGAGGCTCCAAATACAGATTTGCAGTACAGAGATTTGGTAGCAAAGCTACAACAAGGTAAGATGCAATAGAAAGTGGAAAATTATAAATTAGGGGTTGATGGAATACTTCTGTACAAGAACAAAATTTATGTACCTAATGTCCGAGACTTGAAACTTATGATTTTGAATGAAATGCATAATTTGCCTTTTGCTGGGCACCCTGGATATCATAAAACTGTGGCAGCAATCAAGAGCCATTACTTTTGGGCAGGTATGAAGAAAGAGATTGCTGAGTACATCGCTAGATGTATGGAGTGCTAGAAGGTTAAAGTTGAGCACAGACACCCAGCATGGTTGCTGTAGCCTTTATCCATTCCTGAGTGGAAGTGGGTAGTGGTGACAATGGATTTCATCACAGGATTGCCCAGAACAGGCAAGCAACATGATTCAATCATGGTGGTGGTGGGCAAGCTTACGAAAGCTGCCCATTTTATTCCACTAAAGACTACTCACAAGGCAACTAATGTTGCTGATATTTTTATGAGGGAAATAGCACGATTGCACGGTATTCCCAAGACAATTGTGTCTGACCGAGATCCGAAATTTACCTCCAAATTTTGGAAAGGGTTATTCAAAGGATTTGGAACGAATCTGAACTTTAGCACAACCTATCATCCTGAGTTTGATGGGCAGACAGAGCGAGTGAATCGAGTGATAGAAGACATACTAAGGATGTATGCGATGGACAAACCATCCAAATGGAAAGACTACCTACACTTGGTAGAATTCACCTACAACAATGGGTATCAAGCATCATTGAAGATGAACCCATTTGAAGCACTTTATGGCAGAAAGTGCAATACTCTAGTAAGCCGGGATAATCCAGCTGATAGGGCAGTAGTTGGGCAGAGTTGCTCAAGGAAATGGAAGAGCAAATGCTGAAAATTAAGCAGAATTTAAAGGCTGCCCAAGACAGGCAGAAAAGTTATGTTGATAAAAACAGAACCCACAGAGAGTTTAAAGTGAGTGACCATGTTTTCCTGAAAGTAAAAGCCAATAGAAGTTCCCTGAAGCTGGGAAGCTGCTCCAAGTTGGCAGCCAGATTTTGTGGGCCATTTGAAATCCTAGAAAGGATTGGGCCAGTTGCATATATGCTTGTATTACTTGCATCCATGACTGTACATAATGTGTTTCATGTTTCATTGCTTAAGAAATATGTACCTGATGCTAATCATGTAATCGATTGGAATGTGATTCAGGTGGACCAAGAAGGTGTCCTGCAAGTGCATCTTGTGCGCATATTGGACTAGAAAAGCAAATAGCTCCGGAATTGATCCATAGGGCTTGTAAAAGTCCAGTGGACCTAGTACGGTCCTGAGGATGCGGCTTGGGAACATGAAGATGCTATGCAGGTAGAGTACCCGCATCTTTTTGAAGATTTTGAAAATCTTGCTGATGCTGAGTAAAAGTTGCACCGAGGACAGTGCAAAAGTAAGGGGAGGGGATTGTAATATCCCCAAGGACGAGCCCCAATTATATTATGAATTGTAATCATGTTTATGAATTGTAATCATGTTTTGTAGGTTGGTGAGCCGAGTATTGATAAGCTGGTGGGCTTATGTGTTTATTAGGCCAGAGAGCCTAAGTGTTAAGGCCAGGAGCCTGATTTTGTATATGTAATTATGCAGATCATTAATATAATATATAAATATTGCTGCGTGACGACCGACCACGAAGAAAGAGTGATGGGGGACTAAGATTCCACAGAATAGGTAAGGGAAAGGGGCTGAAAGGTTGGAAGAGGGGCTAAGCTTGAGGGCTTAAGTTATTATTCCAAAGTGGTGTGAAAGGTATAATTTTTATCCTAAGTTCTTGGAAAAAGGGAATGCATACTTGATGGAGTGCATGCAACTTCATGGGCGACATGTGTCGGCCCAGGAACATGCAATTTAACCCAAGAATTGAACCGTGATGGGGGTTCGTCCTCCATTCTTCCGTCGGTTGTCTGAACCATGTTGCCTTTGCATCTGATTGCTGCATACCTCACGCAGCTCTGAAAACCGAAATCCGTCACCTGAGACGTTTTGTGATTCTTCCATACTCCGCCTGAGTTCTCTGGAATCCTTTTCGAGAACCGTTTTGTCTCTGCATTGAACCTCTGCATGGCCACGCACCTTTGAATCCGACTTGCGTCTTCTGTGAAACTTGAGCATACCGTAGTTGTCTATGCCGTGTGTGTTATAACTGTGGGCTGTTGTGGCCACGCAGTCCCTTGGCTGAGCATGAATTGCTACCGTCATCTGTTCCTTGCTGAGCCTTACTGTTGTCTTCCTTGTGCTGGAACGAAGCTGAGAAACAGGTTGTTAGGCATGTGTGCAACACTCTCTCCAGGTGAGAGAGGTGGTTGTGGTTGAAGAGGCAGGTTGTCAGGCCTGTGAGTGAGTCTCTCCAGGTGAGAGAGTGCGCGGAGGAAGTGAGAACTCTTGGAAGGGGTCCTGTAGCTGCCACAGAGCTCGGAGAATTCCGGTCCGACCTGTTGCTGAAGCCCAAGGCAAGGGAGGTTTAACAATTGAAGGACTGTCCTGGTGACAACGAAAGTGTATACTCCTGGGGTGGGACATGCATGTGGGGAATGAGAGTCTGTGAGTAGTGGACATAAGTGGCTCCTGGGAGAGAATCCATCCTCATAAACTGTGTGTCTTCCTGTTGACCTTGCCTAGCCTAGGATTTCCTTGCCCGATGGAGCTTAGTCCCAGCTCGGGGGTGACCTACTGCTGAGAGTGATGAGCAACGCAGTCTAAGGCTAGGAGGTTCGTGGGAGGTCTGCACGTAGTTGGTGGTGTTACGCCAGTTTAAAAGATAAGTATTAATTATGTACTTAATTTATATGTGATGCATGTTTGTGTTTTGAAATGTTATAATGTATTCCATTGCAAGTTGAATTGTTAATTCTATTTAAGTCTGAATGGCAGCAATGACTTCATGTTAAATGTGTTAATTTGATTTAATGCGTATTATATTTATGAGATTGTTCGACATAGTAGCATTGCTCGACTGTGGGGTTGATGGCCGGGGACGTTACACACATTCCTTACCTTCTCAGTCACTTATGCTAGACACGACACATGAGGATATCAATGGCATTCCGGATGTGGTTGAGGAGCCTTTTGTAGTGATTGAACACAAGTGACATGTGGGTCTGTAGGCCCAGAAGGAGAGGCATGACTTGGAGACAGATGACCATAGACATACTTACCAGTATGGGGAGAGTGAGTCACCTCTTTTGGGGAGTCCATTGATAGATCAGGTTGTGGAGACTGACATGTCGAGGGGATACTTACTTCTGGGACCGATCTACAGTGATGAGTGTTAGTCTCTAACTTTGTTCTTGATTAAGTGAGTATCCCTAATCCTTGATCCTCCCTGCTTATGCTTTGTTGCCTAAAACTTGATTTTTACCTCTTGGTTTAAATGGTCATTTTCCATTTTTATTGCACTTTTAAATGATTTTTTGAAGTTTTAAAGGTTTAGGATTTGATATGATAAATCTTGTCACATCACTTGTCTGTTCATTTTTGAATTTTCAAATTTTTTGCCAAGTCACGAATGGCGCTATTCCTGCAGCGCTAGGAATAATCATATCTTTACATGCGCCAACCTGCCCTGATCACGTCATAATTTCTCAAATTGTGATTAGAGGATCTGCATGCCTCTCCACGATCTTTTCTCGGGTTGATACTGCAATTATAACAACCACATATGAGGGATTGAGTTTTACCTGCCATACCTGCATCAAATCAAACACGTTTGAATATCATTAACATAACCATCACCTTCTATTTTAGTGTGTCGACTATTTTGTGCAGAGATCAAATTAAAGGACGAAGTAATTCTTAGTTCTAACAGCCCACGGGAAGTGAGAATTCAAATCATCAATCCTCACAAATCTGTTTAGAGGACCATATTAGCAGCATGGCACCAAAGAAGAGTGGATAAATTATCAGACTGGAACCTGAGGGCACGAAATTTCTCGAAGCATACCCCCAAATGGCATAGAGGTTTAAAGATGCGGGTTGGTTTGAATTTTTCACAACCTTCTAGGGGCACGATGAACAGATTTCAGTGGTCTTCGCACATAATTTTGATGGCTTTGAAGCTATAGTTGGGAAATTACTGATGATGGTGACTGAACATTCAATTGCTAGAGCCTGTAGATTGCCAGTTGGTGGAGAAAGGTGGTGGAAGAAGGAGAATGTGGTTATGGAATTTGTGAATCAATTTTTAATTCTAGAGAAACAAAACCCTAACTGAAAAAAGGGAATACCACATAGCTGGGTAAAGAAGGAATGACATACCGCTTTGCTGATCATCCACAGGTATATCACTTGTGAGAGCAGGTTTTCATTGGTTTATCTTTATCATATCAGACTGCTAATTCACATTAATGGTGATTATCCTCTAAATTTACCTTACTTCCTACTCAAGAGTTTATCTAAAATGTCCAAGAGAGTGCAGTCTCATCCTGCTACAGCTAAAGGCAGTCTCTTTCACCAGGGTTTAATTAAGACACTAGTAATCTCCTCTTTAAATGAAGTCTAGAGACCCTGGGATTGGCTAATCTAGTCTTTAAGAAATGATTCACAGTCAGCTAAATCCAAAAATGCCATAGGGAAGAAATCATCCCAACAGAAACAGACTGGTAAAACCACTGAGTTCCTGATTAAAGAAGAATCACTTGCAGCTAGGGTAACTCGGGCTAGAAAGAGGAAGTTGCAAACTCAACAAACCCTTGAAGATTTGCCTATAGGTGAAGAGCATGAGGAAGCTACCAGTAGTCGAGGTAAGAAATCTAAACCAGATGAAGACATTGACATATTTCTTAATCTAGAGATAAAGATGGAAATTGATGAGGATGAGGATTATATTATGAACCCAATTCATTCCCCAGTCAAGCAGAAACATAAATCTACAAGTAAGAAGAGTGCAAAGAGAAAAAAACAGAGGAAAAAGCCTACACTTGTGCCTAAGTGCCCTAGGAGAAACTCCACCAGGGCTGCCAATAAATTCAGATTAAATTCAAAGGCCATGTTTGATCCATCCATTAAAAAAGAGAATCTCATTATTATAGAGGATAATTAAGAAGATTCCAAAATAGGCATCAAGAAATAGACAGAGACACCTTCTTTGCACAAGACTGAGAAAGAATCTGAAAACTTGAGGAAGAGACAAGAAAAGGGAAAACAGGTTGCTCAATACTCCAGGAGACCTGTGACAAGAGCAACCACTAGATCAACTTCAAAATCTGAATCTGTGTTTAGAGGTACATGTGTAGTTTCTGATGACAAAGATGATCCTTTTGTAGAACCAGATCAGATTCCAGACCTTCCAGAGACCAGGGATTTTGATAGCACCGATGATGAAGATCATAGCTCTGGATTATCTTCAAGATATAGGATCAAATTAAGAAAACCTCAGGCTGCTATAGACCTGAACCTACCTGCACCTGTAGAAGAATATCCAGAGTTTAAAGTTAAAGTTAGAAATGAAAAAGACAGGATAAAAGAGCTACAGGGTATGGTAAAACAATTAAAGAAAGAGAAAGCTTAGGTGGAGCAATGGAATGCCAGACAACAAGAGAAGATACAAGATTTCAAAAAGAAAAGAAAGGAACAAAAAACACTGCTTAAGGAGCTGCGAGAATCCAATTTCAGGTTATATTGGCACAATATTGTGCTAACAACCAAACTGAAGCAGAGAAACACCAAAGCCAGTGCAATCATTATACCATGATAGTTTATGAAGTTCTTTCATGTAGTTTTGAAAGTTTTGATGCTATTACTCCCGGAATAAAAGATGAACAGTTTAATTTCTATATTTTGATCAAATGAATTTTTGATATTTCGAATGGAGTGACTCAGTCAAGATATGATTCCAAATTTTGGGGAATTTGCCAAGTTGCTGTAAAAGATATTTTGGGTTAAGCTATTGATCGTTCTACTATATTGGCAATATAAGTGCTCATTTGAGCTGATTTTCCTAGAAGATAGGCATTGACCAGATCCTGTTACAAACTGAATACTAGAAAATAGGATCTGTAGTTATACTCTGTGTAGTTTAAATAGACAGAAGGAAGATTGTATGAGGGTCGACAGTTGGGCTTTCAGGGACCTATTTTGAATATCATTGTAAGACAGTTTTATTCCACATTGATACTAAATGGAAAAGACATATTGATGGTCAGATTTTCTTTCATTTCATGCTCTATTTCTTTTCTTGCTTGAAGTCATTTTCTGTTGCAATGCATTGATTTCTTGATCTTAAGTAACACAGTGAAGATTTTATTGTTATTGTTTATTATCAAGATTTGCTTCAAGTACATGTTTTTGTTTCTAAATTACATTTTGAAACAAGAAATCTATATGGGGTTGAAAGATTCCAAGTTGGAAATGTAGGAAAATCCTTCAAATTCTGATGTTGGACTTTCGTCAAACAGTTTGCATACTTCTGAGTTTATGGCTGTAGGTGAAAATTTGATCGGACAGCGATGTGTTTATTGGTTTTGTTGGCTGTTTGGTGGTTTTCTAGACCCTTATGACTCCCCAATGAAGTACCAAGTATGGTATTTTGGTTTCAAGCAAAACCCATAAAGATATAAAGAAAAACGACCACCTATGCAATAACAAATTGACTAGAAATGGCTGTTCTTTATTGAATTTAATTGCTGAGTCTATTACAATGGAAATGAGGTGTAAATACCTCCTAATAATGATGAAGAAGACTGCTACAGGAGGCTGGAATCATCACAGCCCACAGTCATCTACAGCCATGAAGAATCTCCCAATGTTT
This sequence comes from Picea engelmannii, assembly GCA_009831015.1. NCBI lineage: Eukaryota > Viridiplantae > Streptophyta > Pinopsida > Pinales > Pinaceae > Picea > Picea engelmannii. The sequence goes on along the minus strand of ML778906.1, from coordinate 505,755 downwards.
GCTTCCACGAGTTGACAAAAGGGACGCGATTTGTATGTTTGCTGTGCCACCGTTTTATGAAGTGTAGAAGCAGCCTCAAGGTCGATGGTAATCCTCTCTCCCTGCAACAAAATGCATTCTAATGGAGGTCGCCCACAGCAGCAACTCTTTGTATCATTCCACTCAGCCCCAACAGTGAACACGTAGCTACAGGAGTGGGTACACGCGGCCAGCAGGGAAGAAACACGCAGCTACAGTAGGCCACGACCAGCATTCCTCATCAAGCAATTCCCACGACCAACATTCTTCATTAATCAATCCCCACGACCAGCAAGAGATGCCACGATTTGAATAATTCAGATCTGATGGAAAATTCACCCAACCACAGTGGAGAATGCGTCCCACACAAGAAGACCCTCGATCCTTCCTCACGTGCCACAAGAAACGTCTCCCTTCTCCCCAATTGAAACTGAAATCAATCTCAGATTAAACTCTTGGATCACAATGCCAGTTACATGCAAATGAAAAGCCTGGATGGCTTCTCTGGTTTCAGCTAGGAAGGTATTGTTTCAACCTCGAAACTGAATTTTCTCCCCAAGGGTTTCGAAACCCTCGTCTCAAGCTCGCAAGCTTCTCCCCAAAACAATTTTCTCAAAACGATTATTCAACAATACCTCTCCAATCCTCCATCGTCCTTTTTGTCTTTCACTTTTCCTTTTTCCCCATTAAAATATTATTTTAATTATTAATTGGAGAGAAATACCCTCAAAGAGGGGTTTAATATTAATAAACTCACTTTTCCTAAGTTTCACTTTATAATTCGAAAGTGACTTTACCAATATCATTTCCCTAGCTTGTCCGTCTAATGGTTTACGGGAAA
>ML778906.1:484263-494968 GCA_009831015.1 Picea engelmannii | reverse complement strand
TCCCTGGACGCTCCCTAAAAAACCAGGGAGCGCAGTTTTTTAAGAGGGAGCGCGCTCCCTAAAAACGCTCCCGAAGGGGAGCGTTCAGGGAGCGCACTTGGGAGCGCGATTCGGGAGCGGGTTCGAGGGGGGGGGGGGCGCTCCCCCGCAGCCTAGCTTGGGGATTTTGAGGGTTTTGACTGAATAAACCCTAGAGATCAACAAGGAGGTGAAATATTCCTCTGTTCCTGATCCAAGCTTGGCCAAGGAGGTGAAAGATTCCTCCCTCTCCATTCTAGTTCTGTTTAAGATCAGATTCAAAACCAGGTTGTGGAAGCAAGCGCAGGTTTGGGGTCTTTCTGCAGAGCTAGGGTGCACTGTCCATGAGAGAAGAGTTCGTGGAAGCTTGTGGACATTGGATCTGGAGGAGGTTTCACTTCTGAAGTGTTAGCAATCACCAGGGCGCCTCTTCTCATCATTCTATTGAGGGGTTTCATGCCATATTCACCATTTCTTCCAGTTGTGCGAAATTCTTGAAGGAGGGCACAATTACCTTTGGAGATATTGAGTGGGAGGGTTGAGATCTACATGCCACTTCCAAGGGATCACTTCCCATGAACATATATCCTTCAGATCTACAGGATTGCATCTTCTCTTGTGAAGTTTGGAGGCCAGAACACAGATATATGATACTAGGGTGCAGACCAGCCAGGGAGGGCACAACTATGCTTGGTTATTCAACAGTTTGAAGTAAAGAAACACTCGTGGTTCAGTAGATCTTCTTCATGCAGTTATTGGAGGCTCAAAGAAGTCTAGGTCTCTTTTCTCTATTGTATCTGGAAGGTGCTATCAACCACAGTTATTATTCTTCTGTATCTATTCCAGATCTGTTCATCTCTTGTATGGAGGTCAACTTGTATATTTAAATAAAATATAGATTTGAAGTATTATGGCCATTTCCTTGTGTTATTCTCTTTGTAACTTGTTGTTTAATTGGTGCTTCTTCAAATAAATCATTTATTTGCTGCAAAAATCATAAGAATAAACTGCTATGCAAATCATAGAAGACAAACCGCAAACTGTTTGACAAAATACCACAACCAGAAAACACAAAACTTCAAATGTTCCAAGCAAGTCCACTTGGGAAGATTACACCTGTTCAGGCCTTGGTACATGACAGTGAGAACCTGTGTGAGTTATGGCACATGAGGATGGGGCACCTTTATTACAGGGCATTGCTGATTCTGAGGGAGATTGTCACTGGTCTTCCAAATTTCAATATTGAGCAACAGGGCATGTGCAAAGGGTGTGTACTTGGAAAGAATGCCAAGGCTTCTTTTCCAAGTAGCAAGAGTAGGTCCAAGGGGATCTTGGATCTTATACATGCAGATGTGTGTGGACCGAGGTCAATAGTAGAGGATGAGGAGGAGGAGGCTTTGAAGGGAGATTAACATTCAAAGACCTCTAGTTCAGGGAGTCGACCTTCATGTGGGGAGGAGGAGTTAGCCACTTCCAATTTTGTCTGGAGACTCAGATGGTTCATGTAGACATTGAGCGATGCTCAGGAGCATGTTGAGGCCCTGAGGAACATATTCGGGGAGAGTAGGCCTTCGAGGAAGTTTCCAAACTTCATGGCACTAATGAGTAGCATCGTTGATTCCGAGTCTTCCAGTGTTTAGGAAGTAGCAGACCAAAAGGTTTGGTGGGATGTCATGGGGCAGGATGATGTGTGGGACATTGTGCGAGGACTGGAGGGACAACCAGTTCCAGGTGGCTCTTCCAGAAGTACTTTCCTCGCTAAGAGGGAGTGTTGATGTTTGTAGCATCAGATAGGTACTTCTATACAGGTTTAAGTATCTAGATGTGTAGAAGTCGTCCAAAGCCTTCAGCCTTAGTAATTTACTTTAATTAAAGGAATTATTAAAGTAAAGTGCTCTTTATTATTAAAGTGAGTTTAATTTAATTAAATGCTAAAGTTATTAGCATTAGTGAATTAAATGAATCTTAGCCATTGATCTCAAGTGAGTTGAGATCTAATCTCAACCGTTAATCACTTTGGAGATTAGTGTTATGTTTGGTTTGGTCATAACTCAAGATTATAAAAGCAAGGCTAGGTGAAGGAGAAAGATATCCACTTTGGAGTAAAGAAAGACTTTTGCTCAAGTCCTTGAGTCATGAAGGACTGTGACTATGGGGATCTCAACATAGGTGAAGAAGGACTTTCATCTAGAGATTCAGTCCAAAGGAGGAAAGTGCAAAGGTGCAGCAGGAGGAGAAAACCCAGTAGCTAGAAATCGAAGGACAAATTTTTGGGTAGTTCTGCAGCAGGTTGCAAGTCCGACAGATTGGATGTACAACAGGAAGTTGTATGCGCTGTACAAGGAGTATTGGGCACGTGTGTACGCGCTGTACATGGCACGTACATACGCGTCGTACAAGTCGTACAAGGTGCGTACGTACGCACCAGCAAGACTGCAGAGGGCACAGGTGTACACGCAGGAAAGGCTGGATGGGTGCGTATGTAAGCACTGCATAGGCGGGACTGGCTGCATACAGATTGTACAAGGCCATCTAGGGACAGTGCAGCAGAAGGTTTCTTCAGGGCCTGAGTTGCCAGGTTTGCTGTATTTGTATTTTTCCTCAGTGGGCCATTTTCCCAATAAGGGAGCCCTTGTAAGCTTGGAGTCATTATTAATGAAAAGCTGATTTGAAGGGAAAAATTTCTGTGTGCATGTGTGAAGTTTTGTTTCCGTATTTTGCTTCCGCTGTTTTATTTCCAGCCAATATATTTTATTCTGTGTTGTAATTTATTTATCAGCAATGAAAAACACAAGGTAGTAAAGTATCTAGGTGCTGGAGTAGAGATTCTAACAATGTTGTTGTATGTTTATATGTATATTTTGATTTCCATATCCCTTCCATGTTGTATCCGGGCTGTTCTAAAAATCTGTTGTAATTTTACTAGTATCCATATCCATACTCATATTTGTAATCTGTGCAACTTAGTTGGATGTCGAATATATGTTGGTAATGTTAACAATTAAGTTAATGATAGGTGTTTAGAAAAATAACAACCTTATGGTTATGAACGAGGAATCCAAAATGCTCGTGAATGTACAAAAAACATTTTAAGTTTGTAACACCTTTTGAATTTTATTGAAAGTTGTGTACCATTTACTGAAAATTTGATCTTCCCTGTAAGGAAGTAAGAATGAGAGTGAATGTTGGTTTTCATGTCCTCTTAATAACGGTTGCAAAGAATGATCAATAGACAGTGAGATTGACTTTTAGAAATCAAAGAAGCATGAAGAATGAAGATAAAATAAGGCAATGTGGAAGATTATCAGGGAAAAGAGAAAGGCAAGAATGGAAATAAGAGCATTGAATCAGAATTTCAAGGGAAGTATTGTCCTTATAATGGAATCAGATATTAAAAGTGAAGTCTAATTACAAGACGAAAAGTCATCTGCAATAAGTAGGATTGATAAGATTATGTTATTCTAGAAATGAAATGAAATTATATAACTTTTGACAAATGACCAAAACAGGTCAATTGGACTTGGAAGAACAACGATCGACAACAGCAATAAGGAGTGCCGAGAGCATCTCCAAAAATCAAGAAACCAAAATGTAAAACCTAGACTAGAGAAAGAGTAGACAATAAGATAGAAAGGGCGTGAACCCAACAGGGTAAACACTAGATAGTGTAATCTGTACATGTAGACATGGCCCATCATATGTATCATTATGTACTTGTATTATGGCTAAGGCCATATTTTATTCTTTTATTGTATTGCTAGGTATGGTTAAGGCCGACCTAGTCAAACTTGGTATGTAGGTTTAATAATCCTCTTGGGGTGTGTGCCCTTGTTTCGTGGGCCTGTGACCCCCTCTTGAAGGGACAGCTTCTCCTCTTGGAAGGATGCCTCACTTGAGTTGAATATATATACACAACTAAAGCTCTCATTTGTATCATTTCATCTTGTGATCCTCTAGATTTGAAACACAAAATGTTATAAGCCTAAGGGCACTTGATTTTGGCATTCTCTCTTGTGATTGGCATAATTATCTTAGTCGCACTTGTGCTTGGCTTTTTGCACTCTCTCTCAAGAACATTAGACCTATCTCTCTCTAGTGCACTTGTGAGGAGTCTATTTAAGAATATGGGTGAGATTTGGTTCCACTGATTCTTCCGTTGACCCTTATAAATCTCAACACCTGCAACAAGAGAAATTGACCAAGTATTGAGTGAATGTCAAGTTCAAGTCAGAGCAACACCCTAGTTCATGTCAGAGTCAGAAGAGGAGTCACCATCCCTGTCAAAAACTATGAATGTGCCAGTGCTGACCCTGATAAGGATCCCAGAGAGTGGCTAGGGCTAAGATTGTAGTGGAAGTGCAACACCCTAGTCGGCATCAGAGTTAGAAAACTGATATATATCTTAGTTAAACATTTTGATAACAAGGACAGACGGAGAGATTTCAAGACATTATTATAGTGGAAGTGCAACACCCTAGTCGGCATCAGAGTTAGAGAATTGATATATATCTTACTTAAACATTTTGATAACAAGGACAGATGGAGAGATTTCAGGACATTGTTCAGTAACATGGAGGATTACTTTGAGCAGAACTAGAACAGAATTGTATTTACTTGATTGCGTAGAAAAGAGCCAGAGTTTACATTGGGATGATATGTGTAGATATATCAACTAAAGATTGGGAATCCAATTAATACATTGAAAGATGTGCAATTCATGATAAAAATATGCAAATTCTAAAATCTGTTTCTGGAATATAACTATAAGCTGTGTATCTATTCATTTTCCTTATGTTTAGATTTGAGAGGAAACACTTTGTACATAGATGGTTTTGATGTTTTGTTTTCAGTGGCTGGTCTGCTGCAGTTGAAGCTCTAACCGCATTCGTGAAATGCTATGTTATTCCTAACATGACTTCCAAGAATGAAGGAATTTTATTACAACCTGTTCTTGGATATCTTAGTGGGTAAGTAGATCTGCAATTTATTTATTAACGAGTTTGTGTTTCATGCGGTAATGTTATATGCTGTAATGATTAATTAACTAATGTCACTTATACCTTTTTAATTTTATATTTGTTGTTCCATGACGGGATTGTTTTGACTGTTTGCAGAGCATTAGCTTACATTTCATCACTTACAATGAAACAGTTACAAGTTTCGAAGCCAGCTTTGGACCTCTTCACTGTTAGAACACTAATAGCATATCAAGCTCTTCCCAACCCCTCTACATACAAAAGTGATCATTCTCAACTACTTCGTGTTTGTACTACCCCATTTAGGTATATGTTTTTTCTGTTTAAATTTTCAAGAAAGATTGTTAAAAGAGTATTCAACAATTTATAAGCTAGAAATATACCACTCATGAGGTCGGGGCAAACATACTTTTTTGGATGTTGTATTCTATCATTTCTTTTCACTTCTGTGCATGATGACCCTGATTTGGTATTGGTCTTTGCTGAATACAAGGGATCCCTCAAGTTGTGAAGAGAGCTCAAGTTTGAGACAACTGTTAGATCACAGAGATGCATCTCTTGGTCCTTGGACTCCTGGAAGGTTTGTTATGACATTATTGACGTTCGATGTTGCATTTAATTGCAAACAGAGACAAGATAAGAATTCACATTTCGATGTGTTATGTGGCAGGCTATACCAGATTAATTAAACTGAACTGTTTCCTGCACTTTGACTTGTGTTATAACTTTGTTTATTTTCTATGTTTCCATCCTGTAAAACTCATTGGTTTTAGAGAGTGCTGATAGCTGAGAAATGCTGTGCAGAGATTCTTTTGAAGACGAGTTGCGAGCCTTTGAAGGTGGCTCAGATGGGCCTTTGCCTTGTATGTGGGAGGATGAGCTTCCGATTTTTCCCCAAGTGAGTGTACTTCCTGTCTTTAATTATGGATTTCACTAACATCATAAGTTACATTCTTAGGATAAAATTGTTAAGCAAAACTGTTCTAAGTTGTAAAAAAGTACAGTTGTTTGGGCTAAATGGTTTAGTTAATTGTATTCCAAGGTGACTTGCATACTGTCTTTACAGGCAATAGGTAGCTGGTTCATTTAGTTTGAAGCCTTTCTAAAAGTATATAATTTTTTGTTTGAATGCCTTTGGGTTGTCAAACATTTCAATAGTAGTGTTGAGATTTCCTTTGTTAGAGTTTGTTTTAGATTGTTGGTCCCCAGGAAAATTGCTGTAGCTACCTTAAGGGACTTTTAGATAAATACCCTATATCCATGTTCCTCGCTACCATATGAGTCAAGTGAGATCACTTTCGGCGACATGCAAGATGTTTTTGGACACTGCTATGTTTAGCAGGAGGTGCTATAGAGCTTGCATGTCAGATCCAACAATATATTCTTATTCTTTACGATCATGCAAATCTATTGGGACTATTCTCACTGACATGCAAGATGTTTTGTGGAATTGCTATTTTTAACATGTGGAGAAAGGGGGCTTGGACTAGAAAACAAGCAATGTATTCTTGCTCTTTGGAGGCACATGAGTTTGATGGGCCGCTTTTTGGGGACACACAAGGTTCTATTATTAGTAACATGTATTGTTAGACATGCTATTTATTGTACATCTTGAGTGGGCTTAACAATTAAGAACATGCGTTTCCTCCTTGGAGGTCACATATTCAAATCTGGAGTGCAGGTAGGGTATGTACACCTCCATCGACTAAGCAATGAAATTGCTATGCAGAGGGGGTCCCTTGTCTCACAAACAAGGGGTTCTGGCTAGGCTATGACCTTAAATTAGATTATTATTATTAGTGAGTGTTCCCACATGCAATATTTTGGTATTCCAGGTTGAATTGGAAAATTTACTATTTTTGGTAAATTTCTATTTTTAGCATGGCTTGCTCATGGTAGGCATGCATGTGAGCTGTCCGTGGTAGTGTTAGGATTTGGTTTGTAGATTTAACTTCAGTTCCTATATTTTTGTAGTTCACTACTATTTTTAGCAAGTGACCACTGATATGTGGGAAAGGAACATAGTGACATTTGGTGATTTAGTGAACTTGGTTTTGATTTCGGTGTAGTTTAGCTGGTTCATGGTGGTTGATTTCAATTTGGTGGAAGTGGAATGATGAGGTTGATGTGCCCCAATGGATCCATGAGGAGATCTTTATGTGTTATATTTGGTAAATTACTTTGTGGAGAATCTATTATGCTTGGAGTGATGACGCACTCATGGTGATGACTTATTTTGACTATATTCAATCTTATCTTATCTCCCAATCCATGAGAAACTAGGGCACACTCTAGGGGAAGATTCCTTTTGCTATTTGGGTAAATGTTGTTTTGGAATGTGAGTTTATTCTTAGAGTGAAGGCACACTTATGGTAAGAGACTCCATGCATTCTATTTTAAAACATATGTTATCCTCTTATCACTAAAACTAATGCACATGCTAAAGGAGGCTTTTGTGCTATTTTGGAGTTATTCTCTTGGAGTAGGGCACACTTGAGAAGGAAGGTTGCATGTACTCTATTCTCGATGTTGTCTTATTTTTATCTATCGTTAGAAGAGGTGCACCTTGATTGGAGTAAGAGTTCACTTGACTTTGATCTCATGCGTGGTCGAGGAATTCTCATAAGAAGCATGCCTCACTTGAAGAGACTGTCACATGCATATCTCCTCATACTTTCACACTTAGTCTATGGTGTAGTGTGCTAGCCTCAGAGGCTATTCTCAGTGATTTCCCACAGTCACTCTTGAAGTTAACTCGGCCTCTATCTCTCTATTGTTGGCAGGATGAGGGTGCTCCCATAGTGCTTTCTGGTCTCTTTACTCTTCCTATTCAGGGAAATTATCATTGTACATTCGCATTCTTATCTATAAGAGATGGAGAGCGGAATGATGAGAGGGATCGTGATTTTGCTTGGTTCTTCTCATTCTTCCATTATTCTTTTAAGCTAGAGAGTGAGCGAGTGCATCTTTTGGGTGAGAGATTGAAGGTCGCTTTTGTGGAGAAGCTTTGATTGTATCATGGTTCTATACATTGGTAAAGTAGCTAGGAAGTATCCAATACCCTTTAGCTTCTTTGTGTATGTAGCTCGGAGCTCTTAAAATTGTACTTGCAGCATTGAAAATAGAGGTGAATTACTGTTGGCAGCCAATTCATCATTCTGGATGAATTAGTTTGCTTGTTCTAGTCTTTTGAGTTGTACAACTTAGATTTAACCTATGCTTGTGCAATTTTCTTATTCTCTAACTCCATAACCCTTGTGATTCAAGCATCAGTCCATGTTAAAAGAGATAAACAGCATTTATTTTACGTTTACAGCAGTAGTACTTGCAGGTCTGTAGGTTAATCTTGCAGATTTGGATGGAAAACGAGTTTTAAAGAGGCTAGTTTGTGTGTAAATATGTACTTTTAGCATGCTGTTTGCTTCTTTAATATGCAGAAATATAATATACAATGAGCTGTTTTGCAGATCTAGACTGTTCTTTGCAGGTTAGTGGTTATTTTTGCATTCCATATTATCCAGGAAAACCCTTATGTGGCTAGCATGCACTAGCCTAAAGCTTAGAGGAGCCAGATCGTCGTGACACTTGTTGAAATATTGTAACTGCAAAGTGTATTCTTATTATTATTTGATATATTATTTATTGGATCAATCCCCATTGTGGATTGATCATGTCAGCTATTGTAAAAGGACCAAATCCCCTTTTGCGGATTGGTTAGAATGTAATTGTAATAGGCAGAAAGAGAAGTCGGCCCTAGAATATATCAAAGAGGCCCCGAAATATAATAAAGGTGGTTATAACCACCTAGGAGAAGAAGTCGGCCCTGCCAGTGAAAGGACACTCCCACACGTGCCAGTCTTGTATAAATAAGGAGGCTAGCGCCTCACTTAGATACACAACTCACTTGCTCATTGAGAGACAAGTTTCGGAACTGCAGTTGGAGAAAGAGAGAGAGTGACGCATCTTTGGGAGAGGATCTTCTGTATTAGCTTAAGTTATCTCTTGGCATTGTATTGGCTATCTATAATAAGAAAGTTTTGCTGGGTTTTCTTCCCCTAGAGGGTTTCCCAGGATAAACGCTGTGTCTCTTGTGATTGTGTATTTCTTAGTGATCTTGCATTATGCTATTGTTATCTATTGAAATGCAAAGAACTATAATAATGGCTTAAACATTAACATGGTATCAGAGCCAAGCTGAAGAGAGCATCTTTCACAAGAGAAAAGTGAAAAACGTCACTATTGCCGTACATGCAAATTAGGGCTTTTTGTTGGTGAGGCATTTCAGCCCTAAAACCATCTAGAAAAGTGCGCCCTCCCCCAAGGATCATTTTGGCACCTTCAGCGCACCTTTTTAGTGGTTAGATCTCCCATAAAATGAAACCCTAGTTTTACAAAGTACCAGAAAACTAGAGTACCAGAAGTACTAGAAGTACCAGAAAACCAGAAGCACCAGTCCAGAAATCTGCAGATCAAGTTTGAGGGGGTAAAAGTTGGATTTTCGGAAATCTGACTGCACCAGCTTAATCGCCTCAACTCAGCGCATCTATCCCCTGGATCAGAATTTCAAAATTTGATGTTTGTTAAATTAGGGTTTCCTCATAAAACCCTAAGTTGCAGTTGCAGTTGCAGTCTCAGAACCAGTTGCAGTATCAACTGCAGTTGCAGTATCAGTTGCAGTTGCATCCGTAGTACCAGTTGCAAATCACCCTTGAATTTTTTAAGAGTTGGTAATGATTACCGCTGCTGCCAGATGGTGCCACTACCTGCAAATGTTATCAGAGGTATGTACTTACATATGTTTAAATGGTTAAACTTTAAAGAGTATTTGCAGGAGAAGGGATCTCTTGCCATAGATCCAGAAGGATCTCAAGATCCAACACATTCAGAGGAATGATGCAACACAGGTGTAATTATTCTGACATGCATCTATTTGCTATAACATTATCTTGATCAGTGTTGCATGTTGTAGCTATGACCATCATTCTAACCTTTGATCAAAATCTGAGTCAAGGTATTAGATGGATTAAAAGTTGGGATCATAGAGCTTATTCTCTAACCCAACCTTCTGTCAAGATAGTGTATTGTCTCAGTACATAAGACAAGTTGAAGAAAGCACTCGTCACTTGAGTGAAGGAGACCTGGGAGAAAAGAAAGCACTCATTCTTGAGGACAAGGCTCCAGGTTTGATTAATCAAGTTGATAAGATTCAAAGGTACACATGACAAGTTGATGACTATAGTTAAGATAGCAGTCTTTGTAAAGTATTATACTTGATAGCATGTGAGCATATAGAGGTAAATGCTTTGCCTGATACAACTAACACCTCCTCTAGGAGAAACCTCGTGTGTTAGTTCCAGGTTGTCATGGAAGAATGTTTGATCACAACACTATGAGAGTGTTGACGTCATTTTCGTATTGTATTCCTTACCTTTAATCTTTGCTTCAGACAAGTTACAGATCATAGCTCTAAAGGAGCTACTGTGATGATTGTTCGTGCTATTGCTTTATATTATCAAAAGGATATTATTCTTGCTTGCTGTTTTGTTGACCTTGCTCCAGGTCACAAGCAATAACCCTGAGGAAGCTATAGTGAAGGTTGCAGAAGGCAACGTGCTAAAGGAGAGACCATAAATGAAGCAATCATCATTGGAAAAGAAGAAGGTGGCTTGCATAAGCTAAAGGGTCACTCAGAAGCTGCCATGACCCACGCC
>ML778906.1:466410-482723 GCA_009831015.1 Picea engelmannii | reverse complement strand
ACAGGAAGTCTCATGTCTGCAAGTTGAAGAAAGCCTTGTACGGATTGAAGCAAGCTCCTAGAGCTTGGTATGGCCGAATAGACAACTTTCTGACGAGCTTGGGCTTTACCAAGAGTAAAGCAGATTCTAACCTCTACTTCAAGTTCATGAACGATGAGCCAGTAATATTACTGCTATATGTGGATGACTTATTCTTAATTGGAGAAGACAAGCTCATCACTGAATGTAAGAAGAGACTTGCCTCAAAATTTGAAATGAAAGACCTTGGCCTAATGCATTATTTCTCAGGTCTTGAGGTATGGCAGAGTCCTGAGAGGATCTTCCTTAACCAAGGGAAGTATACAGTCGAAATCCCGAAGAGATTCAACATGTTGGAGTGCAAGTCCATGAATACACCCATGGAAGTGAAGCTGAAGCTGTTGGTCGACACTTCGTTAGAATTGATTGATGCCACACTGTACAGATAGATTATTGGATCGCTGATGTACCTGACGAACACTGGACCAGACATTTGTTTTGCTGTGAACACCTTGAGTCAGTTTCTGGTAGAACCCAGACATGTTCACCTAGTGGCTGCAAAACATGTGATGAGGTACCTTAAGGGTACAATAGATTGTGGTCTCAGCTATGATGGAGATCATGATTTCACATTGAGTGGATATACTGATGCAGATTGGGCAGGAAGTGTTTCTGACAGGAAAAGCACTTCAAGATGTTGTTTCAGTTTGGGATCAACCATGATCTCGTGGCAGAGTAGGAAGCAATCTAGCATTGCTCTCAGCACAACAGAAGCAGAATACATTGCTGCATGTTCTGCCAGCTGCGAAGCTATATGGCTTCGAAAGTTGCTGACCGACCTATTTGACTTAGAGATGAAAGAAACCATGATCCTATGTGACAATCAGAGCTGCATAAAGATGACAGAGAATCTTGTATTCCACGACAGGTCGAAGCACATAGAGATCCGATATCATTACATCCGTGACATGGTGCAGAGAGGAGCCTTAAAGCTCCAGTACATTAGCACGGATGAATAGGTTGCTGATGTGTTGACCAAGCCTCTATCTCGTGTAAAGTTTGAGCACTTTTGAGATAAGCTTGGTAGAGTCCGAAGGGACCTTCCTCGAAAGGGGGAGTAGTTGTTGTGATGAGACATCTCTTGCTTCCGACCTGATGGTTGTGACGTAAAGCAAGATGATGTGGTGTGACTAGTACTGTGCTTTCGGCTAGATAGCTGTGACGTAAAGCTAGTCTAGTATCCTGCTTCCGACCTGATGGTTGTGACGTAAAGCAGGACGAGTACCTTGCTTCCGACCTGATGGTTGTGACGTAAAGCAAGAAGATGTGATGTGACTAGTACTGAGCTTCCGGCTTGACAGCTGTGACGTAAAGCCAGTCTAGTATCCTGCTTCCAGATTGATTGCTGTGGCGTAAAGCAGGATGAGCATCTTGCTTCTGGCTTGATAGCTGTGACGTAAAGCAAGACGATGAGATGAAACTAGCACTGTGCTTTCGGTTGGATAGCCGTGACGTAAGGCCAGTCTAGTATCCTGCTTCAAGCTTGATTGCTATGACGTAAAGCAGGACGAGTATCTTGCTTCCAGCTTGAATGTTGTGACGTAAAGCAAGACGTTGAGATGAGACTAGTACTGTGCTTCCAGCTTGAGAAGCTGTGACATAAAGCCAGTCTAGTATCCTACTTCTAGCTTGATTGCTGTGAGGTAAAGCAAGATGAGTATTGAGCTTCTAGCCTTACAACTGTGACGTAAAGCCAATCCTGTATTATGATGAGCCAACCTCGTGCTGTGATGATGATGATGATGTATTAGTTTTATACTAATACATATTGATGCAGATGATGATTGCATTCCTTTGAGAATGACGATGTTGCCGATGAAGAAAACTTCCGATGATTTATAGATACGCCAGTCAGTGTTCCAAGATGATATTGATGATGCTGTCCTCCTGATGCTGTTGATGATAAAGGCCTCTCTCTCTCGTCTGATGCTGTTGAAGAATACCCTTCTTGTTAAGGGGGAGTGTTGAAATAATGTAACTGCAAAGTGTATTCTTATTACTATTTGATATATTATTTATTGGATCAATCCCCATTGTGGATTGATCATGTCGGCTATTGTAAAAGGACCAAATCCCCTTTTGCGGATTGGTCATAATGTAATTGTAATAGCCAAAAAGAGAAGTCGGCCCCAAAATATATCAAAGAGGCCCCAAAATATAATAAAGGTGGTTATAACCACCCAGGAGAAGAAGTTGGCCCTTCCAGTGAAAGGACACTCCCACACGTGCCAGTCTTGTATAAATAAGGAGGCTAGCACCTCACTTAGATACACAACTCACTTGCTCATTGAGAGACAAGTTTCAGAACTGCAGTTGGAGAAGGAGAGAGAGTGGCACATCTTTGGGAGAGGATCTTCTGTATTAGCTTAAGTTATCTCTTGCCATTGTATTGGCTATCTATAATAAGGAAGTTTTGTTGGGTTTTGTTCCCCTAGAGGGTTTCCTAGGATAAATGCTGTGTCTCTTGTGATTGTGTATTTCTTAGTGATCTTGCATTATGCTATTGTTATCTATTGAAATGCAAAGAACTATAATAATGGCTTAAACGTGATTCCTAGTTACCTTGTTACTAAATGGTTTCAAACATTAACAAGGTCTATACCTTTTTGTTGTGTAGACCTGATACTTGATTAAAATTATAGTAGGTGGGAGGAGGTTGCCCAAGTTTGTGGGTTATTTGATCGTTTGTTTTAGACACTTTGTTCCTTAATTGAGTTGTGAAGTCCTTCGTGAAGAAAAACTGAGGTACTATGAGGCTGCCAAAATAGGTCTGTCTTTGACCTGAAATTTGGCTATAAGTTCAATCTCCAAAACTGCCCTTTGCTGCTGTTTTAGGACAACAAATAGTCAAGTATTTTCTGCTCATAATTTTGATGGTTAAGTGCTCTTTTGAGGTGCCCTTGCAAGTGTTCTCAAACTGGCGGTTAGCACATGCAATATACTCAAAACAAATAACACTCGTCTAGATCTTTACAACTCTAAAATGCTGATCTACACATCTAAGCATGCATGCAAATGGACACAAGTATTTTTGGTCAACATGACCCTGGATAAACCCCCCTCGGGGAAAACCAGTTAGATCTAGATGTATATATTTGGAGATCTGAAAGCATAAATACAACAAGGAAAACTAGAACAAGTGAACCTGGTACAATAGCAACCAATCTTGGATGCTTTGGAGTCCCTGGTTGATGTCCCTGCTAGCCCATGAATGAATGTGCCCTTTGCCTTGGTGCACCCTTCTTTCCTTGCTAAGCCCTTAGCCTCTTTACCTTTGCCTTTGCCCACTTGTTGATGACCCCTCCTTGAAGAAAGATTGAGATGTATGGTGAAGATCTTGGGCAAGTGCGCCCCCACTCTTCAGTGAGCCTTGTCATTTCTCCATGTTTAACCCTTTCATCGGTTTGCCATCTCCTTGTTGATGGAGGAAGGTTTAATTCCCTTCTTAGGTTTATGTCTTTTCGTTGGGAAAGATTGATATAAAATTAAATTTATGCATGATGGGATGATGTTTCCCTAAGGTTGTGAGGGTGTCATGGACATGATAGGATAATGTTGCCCTAAGGTTGTGAAGGTGCCATGGGCATAAAACTTAAACATGAAGATGAATTGTTTCTTAGTGGGTGTGCAAGCCGAATCCATAAGAAGAGACAAGTGTAAATATTGTTCACACCATGTCCATTTGAGCAACCAAACTCCCATAAGGAACTTTTTCTCCTTGGTCTGAAATTTTAGGTGAGACGGTTCCCAAGATCACTTAACTAGTCCCCCTCAGTGCTGCTTTTTCCCTTGAGGACATCACAATTTTTGCATTGAACCCTTCACAGTGGTAGAGGATAACATGGATGCCTCTTCTTTATCTAGGATAAAGAAGAGTATTGTGCCTTAAATCCTTAGTTCTGAAATGAAATATAGAACCCATTTATTTCATTCCCAAATGCATTTGTAGTAACAAATCTGTGAGTCTAAACACTGTAGGTATAAAAGGCTACAAATCAGTGTGTATTGGAGCGAGATCCCCAGTGAAAAGTTGTAGGAATATAAAATATTAATCAATCATGACCTTGCTTAGTGAATAGGTGACAATCTTATGTAAAATAAATGAGGAAAAGTCAACAAGTCGCTTTGATGATTTGGGTGAAGCTTGACATCAGGACATGACCAACACTTCGTTGCATTTTTTGTGGTTGTGATAACCACATTTGGGCATTTACACCTACATAGATATTGAAAAATGACCTATGAGACAACTTGGTATTGCTCAACTGCCAAAAGGGACTCATGCAGTTTGGCTTCCTTAAATAGTATAACATTCATGTCTAGGCATGTCCAACACTTTGTGGCATCTTTTGTGGTTGTGACAACCACATTTGGGCAATTGCAACTATATAGATATTGAAAATTGACATATGAGATAACTTGGTATTGTTGAACTACCACATAGATATTGAAAAATGACATTTAAGACAACTAGCTATTGTTCAACTGCAAAAAAGGTCTCAAGCAGTTTGGCTTCCTTAAATAGTATAACATTCATCTCTAGGCATCTCACTACCTTAAGTGGAACATAAAGACTTGGGATTATTTCCACCCACTTAAGAAATCCAAATTAGTGTAATAATGTGTAATGTCCCCATCTTTGGATTCCCTTATTATGCAATGAGATTCACTTTAAGAGGCTTGAGTCAGCCAGGGCAAAGGGGCGAGACTATGACATTAGAGAGATCAGAGGGGTTGGAGGAGTTTTGTGGGGCCCAACTTAGTTTATTTACCTTTATTCATCATCAGGATCATTTCTGCACAACTTGTCTTTGGTTCGTTGCATTACGACGATTTCCGTAAAACGAGATTATTATTGAGCATATTTTAGTTAAATTCACTAAGGGTGTCATTTTGGGCATAATATGTGAAGGAACACCTTAGTGTAATAGCTCATTGGAATCGAGAGGAAAATATCTAAAGGATAAGATGATGAAAAAGTGTCTTTTAGTGGCAGGAGAAGCCATAAGGGAAAATTAATCACTTTTTAGAGCAAAAGGGGTTATTAAATTAATAAAGTGATTTATGAGGAAATATTAAAAGATTAATTAAAAGTCACTTGAATGGAAAAAGGTGAAAGGAGGTATAAAAGAGAGATAGGGGCTTCTATTCTCTCATTATGTTGATTGGTATTTTGATATCTGGCTTCTTAGCTAGAGAGCCCATGGTACTCGGGGGTTTTGAGGGTTTTGATTGAATAAACCCTAGAGATCAGCAAGGAGGTGAAACATTCCTCTAATCCTGGTCCAAGCTTGGCCAAGGAGGTGAAAGATTCCTCCCTCGCCATTCTATCCCATTCAAATAAGTTCCAGAGGTTTATTGGAAGGTAGGGCGCAACTTTGTGGTGGTTTTCTGTAGGGGGGTGCACCAGTTGAGGAGAAAGGATTCGATTTGCTTTGGGGAGGCTAGATCCACAGTAGAACACCTTTCAGGAATGGTTGCTACCACCCTAGCACCCTTTTGCATTAGTTGTTTGAGGGTTTTCTTCTGCATATCACTTTTATTATCCAGTTGGGCGTATTTGATGAAGGAGGGCACATCATTCCTTGAGGAGGACTTGAGTTGGAAGGTTAGATTAGGAGTTTTGACTGAAGGACCTCTTCATATGCATTATACATCTCCCGATCTACAAATTGGCCGCATCTTGCAGGGGTTTAGAGGCCATCTTCAAGGAAGCCGAAATTCTTAGCTTGCTTAAGCCAGAGAGGGCGCACTTTGGTAGAGAAGACAATACTCACAGCAAGGGAAAGAGTTGGGTCTTGGAGATCTTTTGTTTTAAGCTTGGAAGGCTCTTGGAAGTTAATTTCCTTAAGTGAAATTGAAAGTTGTGATTGCTTGAATGGTTAATTTCCTTAGATTGTATGTTTTTAAAGCATAAAATCAAGAAACTCATAAGGAAATAGAGCACACAACCATCACCGATCCTCCTAAAGGGTATGACGAAACTGGGCACTAGAGACCTGCTTTTATTAATTTCTATTACACTTTGAGAAACTGAATTCCCTTTTTCCTTTATTATGAACTTTGGATCCTTATAGAATGGATCAAATTATTAACAAAAATTACAAAAAAGACTTTCTAAAAGTCTTGGTCTTCAAAGCGTCCAATTTGGGGTAGAAAATCTTCAGTTTAGTTTCACTTTTGCCAAAGTTCCCCCTTGTTTTGTGATGGACCTGTTAAAAACCAGCAAAAAAAAAAAGATTACAAGATGATAGAAAACACTTTAAGAAACTAAAATAAAACAAATAAACTTAACCAAATTTTCTTGATATTTTATCATGCAAGAATGCTACTTTTTAGGCATTTTTAGAGGCTTTAGATGAAGCTAAACTAAGCTCTCTTAAGTGTTTTTGTTGGCTGTCCCAAAACAACAAACATAAGATTCCTAATTAGCTAGATTTTAAATGCAAAAAAAAAAGCAACTTTCTATCTTAAGATTGAGAGATAAATTTCAGAAAATTGCAAGAAAGGTACTTAGATCTATTCTTTTGATTGAAAAGAGAAATAACTTAGATCTAAATCCTATTTGCATGCAACAATAGAAACTAAATTTAACTTTGAAAAACAAACCTAGATCTATGATAGAATGCAAAAAAGTAATCAAATGATTTTCTTTTAGAAATTAAAGAGAGAGGAGAAAAAAACAAGCTTGTGTTTGGAGTATCTTTGGGCGATGGGGTCCTTCTTTGGTGAAATGTAGAGGGATCTTCTTTAAATGTCTTGAAAGAATAGAAGCACCAACCTAGATCCTCTTAATCTCCAAGTATAGCATCAATCACTTCAAATCCTTGCAAAATAGAGGGTTAGAAATTGGTGCCACCTACAAGAGAGACTTCAATACACAATTAGTTGAGCAAAACGAAAGATGCATTGAAAATCTCGCTAATAGATAAACAATAAGGATTACTAATCAAGCAAGTTTAGTATTCCTATCCAAGTAAGCAACAATACTTTTACAAGACCAATTTAACCACAATATGAAAGAAAAATATATGAAACAACATCACCTCATAGTTATGTGCATCCACACATTACCAAGTCACCAATTTGACCTCCAAAGTCTCTTGAATTCCAATGCGAAAATATTACAATAGCAGCAAGTTGCCCAAGCTCCAACTGACTCAAAGGAGGAGGGTCAAGCTTGCTTTATAGTTTACCAGGTGAAATCTCCAAGGTGAGGGCGCACGGGGGAAGAGGAGAGGCGCACTAGTGAACTGGGGATACATGTGAGTGAAGTGGGGAATGAGTGGAGAGGGAGTGGAGTGGTAGGTGATTGATGTGGAGTGATGTGAGGCGAAGTGGAGTGGGAGAGGAGTGGAAGGTGAAGAGAGGGCGAGTCCCTCATTGGGATTAGCACCCCTCTTATGTGGATGCGCCAACTAATGGAGGAAGTGCGCCTAGGCTCTTTGGGATCTCCTCCCACTTGCCATGTCACTCAACTAAGGTGCCCTCACTAGGAGAGTAACTCGCCAACTAGACCAAGGACTCCAGACATGAGGGAACATGTCCCTGACATGTTTGCTAAAATTTAACACTTTAATTAAATTGTCCTTTTTACTTTTTTGAGAGAAAAGTTCATTTTGAGTGATTAAAATCACTTTTGTGCCTCAACAAATGGGGAATAAGGGTTTAGCAGGTGCTCTGGCTTAGAAAATGAGCACAAAGATGCTATCTAACAACAACTGATGCCACTTTTATGATTTTATTGACTTTTACAATTAAAATTGTCCGTTTTACGAGAATTTTTTTATTGACTAAAAACTTTAAAAAATCTTAGGGGGGACTTAGCGCAATTTTCATATGACTCAATAGACATGACTTAACATGAATTCATATACATTTAGACACTAGACATTGGTTATACCATGCCGAGGCCTAACCACCACCACATACTCAAGCTTTGGAGGAGATTTGAGTGAACAAACTTAGAAATTATTAATCGCCTAATAGGCAAGAAATAATTAACAAGTGAAAAAAAACACTCGATTGTACGTACTCATGCTCAGGTCTTAGGTGGCCAATAGACTTTTACAACTTTCATGCTTAAGTCATTTATTATAATGCCCCAGAGGGATGGAAATGCGGAAAAAGGTGGTCTCATAGACCTGTTGAATTTCTGAACACTGAATTCTGAGCATCTGACTGCTCAGTCTTTGGCAGCTCAACTGCAAATCCAGCTAGTACAACTCGGTGGATAACAAGACCCTGGGATCATACACAGGTTGATTTAGCTATTGCTTGAGGACAAGCAATATTCGAGCAGGGAGGACTGTAATGTCCCCATCTTTGGTTTCCCTTATTATGCAGTGAGATTCACTTCAGGAGGCTTGAGTCAACTAGGTAAGAGGGGTGAGACTATGACATCAGAGAGATCAGAGGGTTTGGAGGAGTTTTGTGGGGCCCAACTTAGTGTATTTACCTTTATTCATCATCAGGATCATTTCCGCACAACTTGTTTTTGGTTCTGTTGCATTCTGATGATTCCCATAAAACGAGATTATTATTGAGCATATTTTAATTAAATTCACTAAGGGTGTCATTTTGGGCATAATATGTGAGGGAACTCCTTAGTGTAATAGCTCCTTGGAATCGAGAGGAAAATCTCTAAAGGATAAGATGACGAAAAAGTGTCTTTTAGTGGCAGGAGAAGCCATAAGGGAAAATTAATCACTTTTTAGAGGAAAAAGGGTTATTAAATTAATAAAGTGATTTCTGAGGAAATATTAAAAGATGAATTAAAAGTCACTTGAATGGAAAAAGGTGAAAGGAGGTATAAAAGAGAGATAGGAGCTTCTATTCTCTCATTATGTTGATTGATATTTTGATGTTTGGCTTCTTAGCTAGAGAGCCCATGGTACTTTGGGGTTTTGAGGGTTTTGACTGAATAAACCCTAAAGATCAGCAAGGAGGTGAAAGATTCCTCTGATCCTGGTCCAAGCTTGGCCAAAGAGGTGAAAGATTCCTCCCTCACCATTCTATCCCATTCAAATAAGTTCCAGAGGTTTATTGGAAGGTAGGGCGCAACTTTGTGGTGGTTTTCTGTAGGGGGGCGCACCAGTTGAGGAGAAAGGATTCGATTTGCTTTGGGGAGTATAGATCCACAGTAGAACACCTTTCAGTAGTGGTTGCTACCATCCTAGCGCCCTTTTGCATTAGTTGTTTGAGGGTTTTCTTTAGCATATCACTTTTATTATCCAGTTGGGCGTATTTGCTTAAGGAGGGCGCATCGTTCCTTGAGGAGGACTTGAGTTGGAAGGTTAGATCTGGAGTTTTGACTGAAGGACCTCTTCATATGCACTATACATCTTCCGATCTACAAATTGGCCGCATCTTGCAGGGGTTTAGAGGCCATCTTCAAGGACGCTGAAATTCTTAGCTTGCTTCAGCCAAAGAGGGTGCACTTTGGTAGAGAAGACAATAATCACAGCAAGGGAAAGAGTTGGGTCTTGGAGATCTTTTGTGTTCAGCTTGGAAGGCTCTTGGAAGTTCATATCTTCATCTTTCTATTGTATTTTGGAGGCATTATCAGCCACTCTCATTATTTTGCTATATGTATTCCAGATCTGCTCTACTATTGTATGGAGGTTAGCTATCTTTAATAAATAAATTCAGATCTGAGTTTGTGGCCATTTTATGTGTTATTCCTACTTGTATGTTGTTGTAACTTATCATTTCCTTCATGAGAACAACTATTGCTACAAAACACTAAACAAAAGAACCTTAACACCCAACAAGAAGATAAATCAACACACTGTTTGACAAAATACCACAACCAGAAAACACAAAACTTCAACTGTTCCAAGCAAAACCACTTGGGAACATTACAGTGGTATGCGAGTGAAGATCCCTGCCAGCCTGAGGGTCTTCATGAAGGAGAAATGGCTATTGCAGAGGAGATTATATATTGTGATATGGAATATCAAGCTCTTAGTGAGACATTCAGAGCTCAGGTAACATTCCAACAACTTGTATCCATCAAAAATCCTAGGTGGAGTGAAGATGATATTGCAGTATGGGCCAAGAAGATTGAAGAAGTCAATTATTGGAGAAGAAAAACAGAGGAAAACAGAGCCAAAACAATCAACAAAGTGGATACATCACCACCAACTAGTGGATTGAAGGGAGCACAGATTGATCCTACAACCATTAGGAGCAGGGAACTTTGCTACAGTTGCAATGAGCCTTGGGAGTCGATGCAGGGGTAAAGGAAGAGTGCATTACATTGAGTTGCACTACGACAGTGATGATGAGGATGTGTATGAGGTTGCGTCCTTTGATGCGTCATTAGAGCAAGCCATTGACTCCTGCGCATCTGATGGACAGTTGGATGGGTAGGATGATAGCGCATGTGCTTTAGTTTCCCGATCAGACAGTGATGAGGACTCAACACTTCACCATAGTGGTGATACTTGGGAGGATTCAACTGTGTCAACACCTAGGCATGAGGAGGATTGGAGTTTTTGTGGTCTATCTTTGATGTTGATATGAGGTCATGCATAGGTGATGATGAGCCTCTTATGGAGTTGTAGCCATTTTATGTGTTATTCCTACTTTTATGTTGTTGTAACTTGTCATTTCCTTCATGAGAACAACTATTGCTGCAAAACACTAAACAACAGAACCTTAGCACCCAACAAGAAGATAATTCAGCAAACTGTTTGACAAAATACCACAACCAGAAAACACAAAACTTCAAATGTTCCAAGCAAAACCACTTGGGAACATTATATAATGGTGCCCTACACCATTTTTTAATATGTGGAAGAGCCTATAAAATTTAAATTGAGATGGGGTTCTTTTCTTTGAGATCGGGTTTCCTTGATAGAGTTTGTTAGTTTGCTTGTTAGCAACTAAACATGAAAGGTGACCTGTCTAAATTGGCATGAAAAGCGCCATATAGAAAGTTTCATAATGAAGGGCTTGCTTACCTTGTTGTAATGTACAGAAATAACATTACCTACCACTGAAACATTACTTAATAATAGTAATTATACTACTACTACTACTACTAATAATAATAATAATAACTAGATAACCCAAAGGTCATAACCTTTCAAGCCTTGGTCATGAAGGCACTTGTAAATGACTATTCATCAATTTTACTAAATATTATTAATTTATGGATTTCCTATCCTATTAACATTGGATATTTTTAGATTTTTAGCTATCGAACAAACTGTTCGTAACGTTGGTATCAGAGCCCAGCTTGGGCTGATATTCGTGGGATCAACCTGCTGATCCATGGTCAAAATTTTTCTGGTTTGTGGCCAGCTCTTTTCTTCTAGTGAGAGAATGGGCTTGTGGACAGATTTGTATTTTGGACATATCATTGAAGAAGTAAATAATATCTAGAGCATTCTGTTGCTATACATTAAAACACATTTGACATTTACACACAAAAAGAGATTCAACAAGAACTGCCATCTTCAGACAAAATCCTTATCGTTAACCATATACAAAAATGGTTCATTAAAAATCAGATTATTGATAAGCTAATAAGAGAAGATAATTTTATTGATGCCAAATGAATGTCCACAAAAGTAGGTCAATGGGACTAAAAGAGTACCACCCGTGTAATACAAAGTGGGAGTGTCATGGCAGCTCCTAAATCTATGCTAATCAACAATAAGTAAAGATAAAAAATCTAAGAGAAAATCCAGAAAGAGCTAAATGGCTAATTCAAGAAGTAAAGAATTCAAAAACAAGAAATGAAAGAACATGAATGAAAACTCCATCTGGAAAAAGAGTATGTCAAGTGGTGCTGCAACGGTATGTCAAGAATTCAAGATAAGGGAGCAAAGTCTCCTCTATTAAAATCATTTAGTGAGAGAAAAAGTGTTCTCATTGAATAAATAGATCCCAGCCATTGATCTAATCTAAGATCCAACGGCTAGGACCTTTTCTTTAATTCACATGGGCCCACTTATGGTATATAGGCAAGTCAAGTTGTCTCAATAGAGCATAAGGGGGGAAATCGGGTTGAGCACCTCCGTACGCTCCAGTACGGTTGAGTACGAGTAGTCTGGGTATAGACTAAGTGGGTCGAGAATACCCTGCGCAAGAGTGACTTAGCAAACCAAACACACACAAAATACTGGAAGGCCGAGTTAGGGCACAAGACATCTACAACAAATCACATTCTGTACATAAGCAAAACCCTCGTACGACATTGATCGTACAGTCACAGGATAGGAATGTACTCTGTGTGATCAACATATGTACTGTTTGTTTTCTCAGTAATATTGAATAAAGAAATTTCTGGGCATTATATTGTTGAGTGGTTGCTAGTATATTTTCTTCTTTATATTTGTTTATCAGTATTAGGTCACATGGTATCAGAGCCAAGAAAATCCTAACAACCCTCTTCAGATAAAAATGACAGAAGATGTCTGTCAAGCCTATCTTTCTTGTACCCAGACTAGCGATGTCTGGTACATAGACAGTGGAGCCTTGAGCCATAGGATCGACCACAAACAATATTTTAACAGTTTAAAAGAGAGAGAACTCGTGTTCAAAATTTTTCTGGGTGATGATTATGCCTATCATCCAAAGGGGATGGGAATAGTAAGGTTTGAGAGGGAGTCAAGTAAACCCCTCTACCTTTCAGATGTTCTCTATGTTCCAGGTTTAAAGAAGAACCTAGTATCAGTCTCAACTTTAGAAGACAAAGGATATGAAGTATCCTTCAAGGATCAAAGGGCCTACATTAAATCAAAAGTCACAGGGAAGGACTTTGAACAAGTTATTGGAGTAAGGAAAGACAAATTATACAAGCTACAATTTGACTCTCACTATGTTCTTGCTAGTAGCAGTGACAGTACGGACTGCGAGATATGGCATAGGCGCATGTCTCATCTTGGGCATGGAGCCCTTAAAATTCTGGGTAGAATCGTGACTGGAATGCCTCCCTTCTCTATAGAACATCATGAGATCTGCAAAGGATGTGCGCTAGGTAAGTATGTAAGAGCACCTTTCCGTAGGAGTGATAACAGGTCCAAAAGTATCTTGGACCTAGTTCACAATGATGTTTTTGGCCCTATGTCTTGTCTGTCTATAAGGGGAATGTTTAAATACTACATCAACTTTATAGATGATTTTTCTGGAAAGACCTGGATTTATTTTTTGACAGGAAAGACCTCATAAGAGGTACTCAAATGATTTAAAGAATTCAAAGCTCTTGTTGAAACTCAAACAGGGAAGAGAATAAAAATTCTCAAATCTGACAATGGTGGAGAATACACATCTTTTGCCTTCAATAAATTCTGCTCAGAAGTTGGGATTAAGAGGGCGCTGATAGTCCCATATACACCTCAGCAAAACGAGGTTTCAGAGAGACAACAGAGCAATTATTGGAGCAATAAAAACAATGTTACATGATTAGGATCTTCCTTGGTTCCTCTGGGCAGAAGCTTGTAACATTGCTGCATATCTTCAGAATAGGAGTCCTCATAGGGTGCTTGGAAATCTAACTCCTGAAGAAGCATTTACCGGGAAGAAACCAGACATTAGTCATCTGCGCATTTTTGCTTGTACTGTCTACTGTCACATTCCTGTTGAAAGAAGAACTAAGTTAGATCTCACAGTAGAGAAAGGGATTCTAGTAGGATACAGTGAGACATCCAAAGCATATATGATATACATTCCCTTCTCCCGAAAAATAGTAGAACGCAGAGATGTAAAATTTGAGGAAGAAAGGGCCTTTCGGAAATCTCTTCAGGACAAGGATATCATGAAAGAAAAGGCTTCTCAAAAAGAAGTACCCATCTCTCAGAACTTAGAACCCTCTTTAGAATTCCCACAAGAGGAAGAACAACCAATGTCTCCCAGAAAGAAAAAGCCAAAGTGGGCCAAACAATTACTGAAGGAAGCTAGTGAGCAGGTAAAGTCACCCAGAACCTCTGTCAGAACTAGTATACCTCTTCAAAGGTATTCAGGGTATGCTGCTCTTATGAGTGACATTGTTGAGTCAGAGCCAACCTGCTTCGAAGAGGCTAATGCAAGACAAGAGTGGAAGCACTCTATGATGACGACATATGCCTCCATAATAAAGAATGATGTATGGGAAATAGTACCCAGGCCAAAGAACAAATCGATAGTAAGCTCCAAATGGATATACAAAATCAAGCATGTGGCAGATGGCAACATAGACAATTATAAAGCCATATTTGTGGCTCGGGGATTTTCTCAGAGGGAAGGGGTGGACTACGGCGAGACTTTTGCTCCAGTAGTCCGTTATACTACCATTCGTGCAGTCATGTCTATCGTTACTTAGATGGGGTGGAGAATACATCAAATGGATGTTAAAACAACTTTCCTGAATGGTAAGATTGAAGAAGAAGTATATTTAGAACAACCTCTGGGTTTTGAAGTTCATAACAGAGCCAGTCATGTTTGTAGACTAAAGAAGGCATTGTATGGACTTAAGCAAGCACCTAGAGCATGGTACTCCAGAATCGACAGTTATCTATAGAGTATTGGCTTTGTTAAGAGTGATGTAGACTCGAATCTTTATCTTCTCATGGATGAAGAGGGTATTCTCATTCTCGTACTCTATGTTGATGACCTATTTCTGACAGGAACAGAAACTATGATCACATGATACAAACAAAACCTGGCTAAAGAATTTGAAATGAAGGATCTTGGCCTAATGCATTACCTCCTTGGTCTAGAAATCTGGTAACAAAAGGGAGAAATTTTCCTTGGTCAAGGAAAATACACAGTTGATATTCTCAAAAGGTTTGGGATGGAAGACTGCAAACCCATGGCCACTCCTATGATTACAAATCTCAAGAAACTGAACACCTCTGAGTCAGATAAGGTAAATCCTACCATCTACAGACAGTTAATTGGATGTTTGATGTACTTAACTAACACCATACCTGATATCTGCTTTGCTGCCAACACTCTCAATCAACACATGGTGGACCCCAGGAGGGTGCATTGGATAGCAGCAAAACACATTTAAAGATATCTCAAAGGTACCATTGAATATGGGCTTCAGTACTTACAAAGAGATCAAATTAGACTAATGGGTTGCTCAGATTCAGACTGGGTCGACAACACAATGGATAGAAAAAGTACTTCCAGGGGATGCTTTAGTCTAGGCTCAGGCATGTTTTCATGGTACAACAAAAAACAAAAATCGGCAGCCCTTAGTTCAATATAGGCTGAGTACATGGCATCTAGCCAAGCGAGTTGTGAAGCTCTTTGGCTTCGGAAAATTCTTGTAGATCTATTTGGCTCAAAGATGGATCCTATTGTAATATACAGTGATAATCATAGCTATATTAAACTCTTTGAAAATCCAGTATTCCATGATAGATCGAAGCATATTGATATCAGGTATCACTTTATCAGAGATAGAGTATTGAAAGTACAGTAAAGCTTCAATACATCTCCATAGATGAACAAGTTGCAAACATTCTCACTAAAGGACTACCTAAAATGAAATTTGAACACTTCCAGAAGAAGATGGGAGACATAGAAAACACTTTACTCACTAAGAGGGAGTGTTAAAATCATTTAGTGAGAGATAAAGTGTTCTCAATGAATAAATAGATCCCAACCGTTGATCTAATCTAAGATCCAACAGCTAGGACCTTTTCTTTAATTCACATGGGCCCACTTATGGTATATAGGTGAGTCAAGCTGTCTCAATAGAGCATAAGGGGGGAAATTGGGCTGAGCGCCTCCGTACGCTCCAGTACGGTTGAGTACGAACAGTCTGGGTATAGACCAAGTGGGCCGAGAATACCTTGCACAAGAGTGACTTATCCAGGTCGAGTTAGGGCTTGTAGCAGCAAAACAAACACAAAAAAACTGGAAGGCCGAGTTAGGGAACGAGACATCTACAACAAATCACATTCTGTACAGAAGCAGAACCCCCGTACGAGAACGATCGTACAGTCACAGGACAGGAATGTACTCTGTGTGATCATCATATGTACTGTATGTTTTCTCAATAATATTGAATAAAGAAATTTCTGGGCATTATATTGTTGAGTGGTTGCTAGTATATTTTCTTCTTTATATTTGTTTTATCAGTATTAGTTCATGTTATCCCCGATCTCTAGGGATAACTAGGAGATCATGTCTCGAGGCCCACATGGTCCTAGACATGGAGTACCGAGAGCAGGAGCGACCTGAGCATGGTCCTGGAGGACCCATCTTCTTCTTCTCAGCCAGACTTGTCCTGC
>ML778906.1:430085-462654 GCA_009831015.1 Picea engelmannii | reverse complement strand
TTTCTTCATGATCTTGTAAGTGTTTTTCTTCAAAGCTTCTTGATTGAATAGTTGTGGTCTAACATTTACATTTGTTGTTATCTTGATTTTCTTCATCCTTGAAACCCTAGGGAGCCTACACACAAGTAGGTTGAGGCTTCATGAAGAGAGTTGACCAATAGGGAAGAATGAAGTGGTCTTCCTAGAAGAATTTGGATGGGCAGGATCGTGTGGGGCCCGTGATCTAAAATTGGGAACTTCCCTTATAAAAAGAGCTAAACATATTTGATCTGGGAACTGAAAGAATGTAGAAAGGGACCTGTTACCGGGAAAACTAGTGGCCTTGTCAAGGTCCCTCGAGGCGCTAAGGAGGTACCACGTAGGACAAGTGCCCAATGTCATCGCGACACAAGTCCTTCCTTGTTCAAGTTCATCTCCTACGCTAAAGGACTTTGGGAGGCTTCCCTAACACCTAAGTCACCTGGTTCGAGTTCGTGTTCGAATTCGACAACCTTGAAGTTCGACAAAAAATCGACAATAAGCCCTCAGATAGTGTTAAAATGAATTTAATTTAAATTATTTATATAATATAACTTTTATGAAGCAATTAAAATATTAAAATTAATTATATATGATATAATTTTATAAATATAAAAATCAGATTAGTAACATTTATGGCAAGCCGCGAGCACTTTGGAATAGTTTTCAGAAAATCCATTACAAGCATTGCGAAGCACTTTCAAGGGCATATATTTGAGGTCATGGGAGGGCATATGCAAACGCAGAGACACTAAAGAATCTTTAAAAAACAACAGTCTAGAAAAACCCTTGCGAATTTTAATGAATTTTGATTGTCCAGCCTTTGAATTCGATGAATTTTGAATTTCATCATTGAAATCGGCCAAATGCGGTGACTTAGCCTAACACAATAACTTCACTTGGAAATTAGTAGACCAATGCCTATGTGATATAGAGGTGAAGGTAGGAGTTAATTATTTAAGCTAACTGATCTAGAGTGATAAATAACTAATGGAAATAATGTAGACCAACAAAATAAAACCATTCAAGATTCGTAAGATAAAGCAACAAAATAGTGCAAAAGAGTAGTTAAATGGCCTTGGGGTAGAGATAACTCTAGAGACAAAATCCCAAGGGTTCACTGACTATGAAAGATGAAATTTTAAGTGCAAGCTAGGATAGATACTTTTGGCTTTTTGTATTTTATGATTTTTAGTACTTTTAGTTTTTAAAGAAGAAAAATTAAAAAGGATTGTTTGGATTTAAAATAAAGCTGTTTGAAGTAGTGATGCTTACCTCGACCTTACTCTTACCTCTAGAGTGTTGGATTGCGATCACAACCCTTTCTAACTCATTGTAGAATTTGGACTAGAAGTTGGGTTTGGAGTTGGACCATCGCCCCCAATCTAGTCTAGAATAGTTATATTACTTTCGAATCTTGCCAGGAAAACTCCGCGAGTGGGATGGTCTCCAACCATTAGATTAACATGGATGTGAAATGAGATCTTCTTTTTGTTGAAGGTACCCCCGATAAGGGTTTGTCCAAAACATGGATTTGAACCACTTGACACCATCAAAGGAGTAGACGAGACAAAGTCTAGACCTCTCCTTCCACATGACTATGTAGCCCCTCAATGGATTGATCCAATAGCCCTGCAAATAATACGGAAAAAAATATCTACTCTATGAAGCACTCTTACACTTAGCCAAGAAAAAAGAGCATAGAATAGTCAACCCATGAAATGCACTAGAAAATAAAAGTTCTTATTGGATGGCATAAATGATCTCACAATTCGACAACCACTTAATTGGGAGGAGGGACTAGCCTTTTATAGACTCTCTTTGCAATGACTAGTTTCCCTCACCCAATTAAAATAATAATTATTGACTTGTCATCCACATTCTAGAGACTAAGTCGTCAAAATAAAAATGATTTTTACATTAAACATAACCCACAAAGGGTTTGATTTGACTTTTAGAGGCAATATCTAGTTCCAATAGAATCCAATGGCTAGGGAGAAAGGCTGCTTTGATTGGTATGTGGGTTTGACTCCAACGTTACAGCTGACTCCTAAGTCACCTGACACGTCCCTTATGGGCCAAGTGTCCATATCCGCGGTGTCATTGTGATGACACACTACAATACGTGTCAGACACTGCTTCAACACGTGTCATCACCTCAGGACACGTTATAAAACCGTGTCGGACACTGCTTCAACACGTGTCATCACCTCAGGACACGTCCTAAAACTGTGTCGGACACCATCTAAAAACGTGTCCTTCGTAAAAGAGCATGTAGGAGGTTAAAAAGGGGTTTTCCCTTGTCTTTTAGCTATTTCATTTCACTGTCACCGTGGGATATTGCAGCTTGGTAGCCAGCAACCATCGCCCAGTTCACAAGTAAGTCATCTAGGCTTTGGCTGAGTTTGGAAGCTTTATGCAAATTTCCTCAATTCATTTTGATACCTGAATGTGTGAGGTCTCTATGTCATTTTCTGATGCTAGTGACGAGGGTTTACAATTCTGGACAGTGGCTAAATTTGTGTTTAAATACCATATATCTGGGAAGCACTTTAACACATTTAAAAACTTGAGAAGCATATTAATCAAATCGTGGAGGAATATTGATGAACGATTTGGTCTATAACCCCAACGACCTAACACCTTAATTCTGGTTTCATTTACAGCGTTGCCATTGGAAACTCTCTGACATGATTTGATTCTAGTTTATTCTTGTAATATCTCTCCCTAAACTCACATAAGCACACAAGGTGTTTTCTTCCAGCTCTTTGGGACTTGTGATAATGGTACAAGGGTTCACATGAATGGTTTAACTTTCAATTTTGTTCCATTGCTTTCCTTGAAACATTTTGATAGACCTAACATCCAAAGCACCTCTGGAAACAAATCAATGCAATACATGATGCAACGACCTAACTCAATATGTAACATCACATTCATTTTAACACTATCTGAGGGCTTAATCACCATTTTACTACAGAATTTGTGCAAACATATTAAAGACATGAACACATGGATCATTCATTCGATTCCTCTCCTTTGAGCACTATGTATGCATGTTCATTGTTGACAAACCTGTGGTAATATGCTTTGAATGCTCACTGTTCTGTGGGTTATTTGTATCATGTACATTGTATATGGTATGACCGTATCAGACTATCGATATGTCTATGTTCTATCATCTATGAGTATGATGTTTAGAGTTTGATTGTTTTGTATGATGTATGATGTATCTTTTTTGGAGTTCATGATGTATCACTGAATCATTGATCAATATCTACTATAGTCTATGATCTATCAATATTTTGTCTATTTTAGTAATTTTTAACTTATAGTCTTATATATATTAAAATTATATATATATAACGTGTCCCCCGTGTCCTAATTTCGAGGGTCGTTGTGTCCGTATCGGATACTCGTATTCCCGTGTCCTCCGTGTCTTCGTGTCAGGTGACTTAGGCTGACTCAATGTTCATTTTGAACTCAATGACTGCTTGAAGAGGGTCGTTTTTATGGTAATGAGAGATGATTTCATTGTTTTGTCCACTTCAACATCCAACCGTAATGCTCAATGGTTGTTCCAAGTGGGTCAATCTAATCTGGATGAGGCAACGACTTGATTGAAAAATATCAATGACTAATTTGAAGGACCGACTGTCTTGGAATAATTCTAACGGCTGGGAATAACTTGACCCCACAACTTATTTTAATGCTCACGTTCACCTTTTTGTGCCACATCCAGCTTCGATGCTCTATAGCTATGAGAAGTGGGGCTGTTCTGATTTAATTGAAAGTTGATTGGATTAATTTGGCATTGTTTATCCCATGACTCCTTTGACTAATGGTTGAGTTAAAAAATTGTTGGCAAATTTTATTGGCAAATGGGACTGCTTTTTTATTTGGTGGATTTCAATTGACAGCGGCCCCCTCATATGGCGGTTGATTTAATGAAAATGCTGACGACTTCTTAGTTTGGTAGCTCCCTTTGGTAATGACCACAAGTCACACCTTTACCCACTTGAATAAAGTTTGAGAGGGGGTGGTCAACATTCATTTACTTACACAAGAGTCATCATATAAAACAAAAGGGGGCGGGTCCCCTTTGATTTCTTCATGTCTTAGCATAGTGCGCCCCCCATAATGTATATCTTATGTAAAAGGCCTTCTTATAACATAATATTGTCTTTTGATCCTTTGTTAAAGTGATAAAGGGGGTCTTTATAATATTATTATATTTTCCTTTTTATTCACTCAGGATATACCTTTAATATGCCACTTTAGCCTAGGTTTGCCAAAACCACGTAAAACCCTCGGATTGAAAAAATTCCGTCACATGGGTTTGGTCTAGGACATGATTTGCTTCACCTCTGATGTATGATACATTCCTGCATGCCAATGATTAGCCCTCTTTTGTAACGTTTACCCATAAATATGCCTGCGAGACCCTTCGACAACTAAGTTTTTATTTATAAGCTGGTTTTTTTTCAAAATTTCAATGTGGCATGTTGAGTACACATCATGACGGTCAAATTGAGCCCCTATTGTATTTTCGGCTCTGGGACCCCGTGCATCAGGATCATGATCTTCCTCGGGAAACATGGGATGCTGCGAATTGTGAGATTTCCATGTTGAGAAGTGTAAATGAATAATGCACCATGGGCAAGAAGATGTGTATAGACTCTAGAGACATGACCATGTGGGAAAAGACATAGGTGCGCAAGACGATGGGCCAAACTAGCCCTACATAGTGCGATCACTCTACAAAGAACCTGGCACCCATAAACCATGTGTCCCAATAGATCCACCTGAAGACCTCCAATCCTATCTAGGATGAAAGGAAATGAGAGTGGGGACTAGAAGGATCGAGCATGGCTGACCACAAAGGCCTAGGAGTCCATAGTACAATTTCGTCCACATGGCCTACAAGGCTTTAACTTTCATCTTCCTGGGCTTATGATGGCGTAGCCAAGTGAAAAATCATAGGGTACCTCTCCAGGAGGTAACTGGACCCATTCAAATATCGATAAAGACAGTAGAACCTCCCTTGGATCTCATAGTAAATGGGACATTTGAAGATGAGGTGATCCTCTAACTTCATCTCCTGCAAGTGGTAGTTCTGTCCGGATGAGGAAAATGGTGATCAGTTTCATCCTGGAGCTGATGAGAGCCCACTTTAAACTGACCAAGGTGTTAAAGTAAATATTAGCTTATAATGGTCAATTAGATATTAGACTTGAGCATTAATAAAGTCAACTCAACTTTATATTATTTTATGCTTTTATGTCTTATTTCACTTTAACGTGTTTCTCACTCTATCCCACATTCATAAAGTGGATTGTTTTGACTTGCTTGGAATCCTATATAAGAAAACTTTCGCTTTCTGATTAATACACAATGCGGAGAACTCTTTCGAGTTAACTTGGTTTCTTTATATGCTCGATTTCCGTAATACAAGAGCGATCTTAAGGCCATGCATCCAATGTTGGCATGTATAGGCAGGTTGAACAATAAGACCATCTCTCAATTGCATGACGTGAACAAGTTTGAAAGCAATCTTAGGACCGAGGCCCTCACGAGGTGCAATTCATGTGACCTAGATATACTGCCTATAAATGTCCTCTATGATAATCTTGTTCAGGGCTTGTTTAGATGACAAGAGGTGGCACAACACATCTAGAGAATACATGAAAGGGAAAGGCAGTGAGGGGAGAGGGCCATTGATTGAAGTAAGGTTGAGGCCTTCGACATTGAACTCACATAGATGTGTATACCATGACAAGAAACTTAGAAGAGTAGAGGGAAAGATAGGGGTATTGAGCCCTCCTTAAAGCTAAATCGATATGAATCTAGACTCTATGAAGGAAAGAGATAAGTCTAAAAATGGTCTCCAAGAGTAGTCGATGCACCCTAAACTTTGCTTGGATGATCGAATGGGGGTTGTTTGCTTACACCAAATGATGGACTGCAACATAAGGGATTGTACTCTCCCAATTTGAACCTAGTTAACGTGAAGCACACTAGGGCCTTCGAAATTAGAGCCATGGAGAAATGTCGGTCTGATGATTTGATCCAACAGGTGCATCTTGGGAGTGACTATAGAAATACCATCTCTGAAGAATGGCAAGGGATCCATACCCCTTGCTAATTCGAAGTTCGAAAACATGTCTCAAGTTGAACTAAGGTCCCGCAAACCGAACCACCAAATGGGTGTGTTGTGACCTCAATCTCTTCTCCCTGGAACTAAAATTGATATGAAGAAAGAGCCCACTGTGATGCATTGAGGATCATCACCTTGGTCTTCCCTAGGTTAATTGTCAGTGGTTGAAGATAACAAACATGGGAAAGGGCATCATCTTGTCTTTGTAGTTCCTTGGGAGAGAAGGCTAGGAAAATAATAAGGACAAATTGTGGTTGAGTCATGATGTAGGAATATGAATGGAGGCCATGTAGCTAATATTTTACAGACCACGACATTACCCAAATCAAAATCAACTACAACGATTTTATGGGGCTATGTTTGTCAACATCGAGTTGTCACCAAGCTGTCAAGTGGTCATATCTCTTTATAGACTAATAAGTGAAAAGGATTCTAATGAAGTATATCTGAAGATATATCAAAAGATTAATCAGGAAGATCAATTATAATTTGCATAACTTTATCCAAGTCAAATCAAAATTTACAAAGTAGGTTATTTAAATTTCCAAGTCCAGTAAGGAAGGGTATCATGGTATATCATTTGAGTGTTGCTACTATTTAGTGGAAGTGAAAAAGGGGTTTGCAATACAACCATTGAAAAATTGAGAAGTTCCAATTGAAGAAGAGTAAGAATATCCTCAATTATTATGGGGTTCCTTGCCGTTCCATGGGATCACCTAAATTCCAAGATTTTTTGTCCTTGGAAATAATTCCCCCGGAAACTCTCGGGCACTTATCCTCATTCTTAGGATGGTACCTAGTGTAAAGTGGGCAACATAGAGTTAGTGCGTCTAAATCTGTGGGGATCGAACAAGGGACTTGCACAACGTGCCAGATTATCAACAATCTCTTGGCAATAGTGGGACCAACTGAGGAATATAAAAAAACCTTTTCCGACATCTAAAAGAGAAGAAGATTTATTCTAGCTGGTTTCAAATTAAGTGTTATTGCCATATTAAAAGTAAAAGGGGCCATTGAAGGAAAAATGATTATCATTGCTATTAACCCAAAAGAAAGTGAGAATTACATTAATATTGAGTTGGTCAATCAATTGCAATTTCCAACCCAATCGTAATCGAGAAGCAAATTTTTAATGAAAAATAATATGAAGTAAAATATCTGCAATTATCGACTGGTGACCATGTGTTCAAATCACACTTTGATATGTATTCTATGTGAAAAAACATTGGCATCATTTTAGGATTGACATGGATGGAGACATTGGGTGCTTTCACCTTGAATTTGAAATAGATATATTTGACATTCTCCCATAATTGAAAGAAGAAGAGCACCCTTCTTCTAACAATGATCAAGCCAAAGTTACCAGACTTGGAATTGGGAAAAACTTGGCCATAAAAAAGAGCCAAGAGTTTGACTTGGATTGGGAAGAAGTCAGCAATAACAAAAATATAAAGAAATACACATAAAATGATAAAAAAATACACAAGTACGAAATCTCGGATAGGGAAAAATAGGGAAAACCGGAAAAAACTGGGAAAAATTCGGCCAGCAGAGTTTGGCATGTGATTAATCACGAGTCAAATTTACATTGACTTGGTCACCCCTGAGTTTTACTTAGGGCAAGGCAAAAAAACTCTTTTCTGGCCCAATCCAAGTCAAAGTCACAATCAACAAGTTTGACTTGCAATTTCTGTAACTCTGTATCAAAGTCTTTAAAAGGATCCAGAAGAAGCCATGCTCTTTCTTGATTGGCATTGTAATAAATATTCTGCCTTTAATGTTGAGTGTGGCAGAAGTCACTTGTTGAAAGAGGTCTAGTTGAAACTGACAACCTGAACAAACAAAATTTTTCTTCTCCAAAGCAGTCTAAGCGATGTGCATTACTTGATGTTTTTCATTCATTTGAATATTATGGGTCTCTTCAACCTTGCAAAAATTTTCCAATTTTGATTGCCTTTAAACAACTTTTGGGAACTGTGACATGATATGAAATTTGTAGTTTATTTGGAGAGGTCAAGTTGTTAAAATTTTGGTATGCTCGTTTAACCATAGACAATGTCACATTATTGTCACCCAACCATAGGCACAAGGCCACCCCCGAGCATCCTAACCTTTACTTAGAATAATTCTGGCAAGCCTACTCCAGAACCAGCAGATAAACCCTAGCTGCTAACTGCAGCAACAACTCAAGACAAGTAGAGCGCTCCTTCTCCAAGGGTAGCGCACAAGAGAGAGAGTCTCCATAGAACAAGTACTGTACACAACTGCAGCAGCTGCAGCTGCACTACTCTCTCAGACTTGTGCCATACTTAGTAAGAATATCACCAAGAGTATCACCAAGAATATCACCAAGAGTTTCACCAAGAATCACCAAGAAAAATCACCAAGAGAGAGACCAAGACCCAAGAGATGACCATGCACCCTTATTCCTCCTTGCAGCTGCAGCTGCAACTGCAGCTCTCCATAAGACTTGCGCACTAACTGGCTCACCAAATGAGCTAAAACGTCCTGTATTTATATTAATCTTTCCAGTGACTTTTCTGGCTGGGCCGACCTGACTTTCTGGTAATTATATTTTCTGTTTATCTTTTTCCTGTGGAGCCGACTTGTATTTCTGGAAGATAATAATCTAATCTTATTAGTCTGCTAGGCCGACTTGTCTTCTAGGGTTTCCACACGTCTGTTTAATGGTTCACTTGCTTCCGAAATATTCTATTCTAAGTCAAAGGTTACACGTGGAGGTTGATACCTCCCATAGCTACCAAAACATCAACACAAGTTACCTTATGTTGATGAATACTCTCTATTTTTTATGTTTTAAAAATAATTGCTGCCTTTCATTCTTGGATACCTCTAAAATTTTTGACTGAATTCTAAACAAAGTCATATTGTTCGTTGGTTCTCTTTGTCAAATATTATATATCAATACTTTTTTATAGTCTACAGTCTGGTTGGACCAGAATTCCTGATCTTGGTGTTTTTTTGCTTACTATGTTTCCCATGTCTTGTATGCTTGGATAATTGATTGTTAAAAACAATACTGGAATACTTGTCGGGTGGACTTTATTACTAATTCTTGATGGGCTTTTGTACATGCAGCCTGTGTCTTTGGGTAGATTACTTGTCAATCACATGCTTCTATGTTTTGGAATTATATTTGCAACTGAGGTAATTTTTTCCATTTGAACTGCACTATTTCAAAGGGATTTTGTTAAGTATTTTGGATATCGGTCATTTGGACAATTGGAAGTTTGCAGAATCTGAAGGTTAAGAGAATGTATTACAGGGTTTAGCTGGTAAACTCCAGATGCTAGATATTGTTGATCAGTCTCTAAAAACTGGGAAAAAGCAGGCATGGCATGCAGCCAATATAACGAATGTATGTGTGGGACTTCTTGCTGGTTTGAAGGTAAAACTCTTTTAAGGATTGTTGTGAAGAGAAAAGGTTTCTTTGATGTGCTTTTATATATGTCTGATATTAGTTTTGTTTTATGTATATTTGATTTCCAATGAGTCTTTGACATTCATGGAATTTTCTGCATTCCTTTGGTCTGCTTTTTTTATTCATTTGATCTTTTTGTAGGCATCTCTGCGATCACGCTCCATGGAATCAGAAACCGAAGTTTTCAAACGCATGCAGTCTGTTTTTCAGGCATGTATAGCTGTTTGTTTATATAGAGTACTAATTATAGCTAGCCTTTTCATCTGAGTTAACTTGCTGTTTTCTCACTTGAAGTACTTCTTGGTGTTTAACCCTGTTATTCTTAACAGGGAATTCTAGCAGAGGAGGGAACTTGTATTGCACAGCAAAGGGCTGCAGCTGAGGGACTTGGTGTACTAGCTCGGTTGGGAAATGATATCTATGCTGCAAGACTGGTAGATTTGCTTTTTTATTGTGATCATAGCCTTCATTAACTTTTTAGGTGACTTGAGTTGAAGAAAATCTATGCTATGTTTTCAATCTCCATTACCTTTCAAGGTGGATCACTACACACAAGTCATGAGCTTGTTTCTTTTTTCTTTTTCTTTGACATGATATAGGTCATTCTTCTGCTTACATTAGATGATATGAAAAATATGGTTTGTTAATAGAACTTAAGGGCAAAAATTAAAATAGCAACGGTTTATAAACTTTATATGTCCTATTATCAGATAAGTTTTATCATCTATTGTTGCTTATTTATGTTGTTTATTCTCTCTTATATGCCAATTTGGTTTGTTCACCATACACTGTTGACCTGTAACTAAAATGCTCCAAGTGTTTGTTGGCATTGCTATGGGATGTTGCTTAGATGCCAATTTGAGTATTTGTTTTATCATTCATTCAGTATGCAACATTGTTTGCATCTACATTGTGGAGAGTGCACAACATTGCTTTTTAATTGAAATGCCCATTTCATGCCTTGAATGCTCTGCTGTTTGTTTTGTCCAGATACGTTCTCTGATGGCAGATGTTAATGGAGCATCAGACTCAAATTACAAGGGATCTATTGCACTTGCATTAGGATGCATTCACCGTAGGTAATTGTCACTGTTATTTTTCAATTTATTAGAATGAGTAATATTTTATAAAGATAAGTTGTGTTCTTTTAACACTATACAGATTCACATGAAACTATTTACAAGAATGAATCTTCTACTTGGATGAAGGGACATCAGCCCGCTGAAAGCCATTGGCTATTGTATGACTATTATGGACAAAGGAGCTACTGTGAATTATGAAACTATGGTTATTGTAAATCTCTGTACAGATGATAGCAAAGATAATAGTAAGAAAATTTTTAATGTGACACTTTTCCTGAAGCAAATTATCATGCATTTGTGAGGTTTTTTTTCTTGCTCACCATTAATATTATTATTGAATTTCTTTGTATTGTAACAAACTTATAGCAAGGTTATCAGAACTGTTACTGGATACAGGTCCTGAAATATGTAAAATTAAAGTTTTGAGTGAACCTACATTAACATTGTGGCTCTAAATGGCCCTTAGAGTCCAAAAGTCATCATATACTATAATGGTATAATCAAATGAGTACATAGCTCATCTAAAGTCTGGTGGCTCATTAGACTGACTCGGCCCAATTCACGAATCTGAAGTTTGGTTACTCTTGGTGAGTGGTTTCAACACTTGCTTCCTTTTGATGTTTAAATCAATTGGTACCATTGGGCTGTTAGCTTTCAGGTTACTCTGAAAGTCTTTACACCATGTTTTGGGGTGCTTCATGATATTTGGGATTCATGGTGTATGTTCAGCCCCTGGATGTTCTGAGATGGATTGGCACATGGGAGATGGTCTGTGATGGATTTGTATGCTTGCTCAGTGATTGCTTGACCTCAGCTTGGTGCTTTCTTAGTATTCTTCCCTATGGTGTTCGAGTTCTCTTGCTTGCTTGGTGGACACCTTTCATTGTGGACACATGGAGAGATCCACTTGCTTGGAGAACCCCCTACTTGGGAGGAGGAGCATTGTTCATTTTGGAGGAGGGTATCAGACCCTAGATGGCATGGGTTACCTTGGATTCTTGGATGGAGGCTTGGAGTTGGCTCGGGGATACTAGGTTGTGATAGTGTTCTTGCAGGGGCAGCTGACCCAGTGGAGTACATGGCTTAGAAGGAGTGATGGAGTCTGTGTAGGCTTGGGATGGAGAGGTGTAGACACAAGGTGAGTAGCTACACCATCTTGGAGCTCATATTATGTACAAACATCACCTTGGAGCATGACATGTGTACCCCTAGAGTGGAGCGCTTCACTTGTGTATGCTTAAATGAGCTTATTGTAGGTTGCTTGTAAGGGCTAGGGCCCACATTGTATTGTTGGCCTCCCTTACCTCTAATATATATAGGAAGGAGAGAGTCCTTCTCATTGATCTCATTTACTCATCATATATTTTACTTTTGTGTAGAGATGTGATCTTGAGGAGGAGTGCACACTAGTCTTCTCTCTCTCTCTCTCTTGGTCTTGATTTCTATTTGATCCCTCTCTCTTTTAGAGTTGCTAGAGTTTCACGGTCTTATTGGGGCATCTTGAAGTCTAGGGTTGGCGTTAGGGAGGATCTTATTGTAGACACACTGTGAGTAGCTACACCATCTTGGAGCTTGTATTATGTACAACATCACCTTGGAGCATGGCATGTGTACCCTTGGAGTGGAGTGCTTCACTTGTGTAGGTCTACATGAGCTTATTGTAGGTTGCTTGTAAGGGCTTGGGTCCACATTGTATTGTTGGCCTCCCTTACCTCTCAGATATACATAGGAAGGAGAGAGTCCTTCTCATTGATCTCATTCACTCATCATATATTTTTACTCTTGTGTAGAGATGTGATCTTGAGGAGGAGTGCACACTAGTCTTCTTTCTCTCTCTTGGTCTTCGTTTGTACTTGATCTCTCTCTCTTAGAGTCTCTAGAGTTTCATGGCCTTATTGGAGCATATTGAAGTCTAGGGTTAGGGTTTATCCCTTGGAGGTTTGAGATTGGGGTTTTGTGATGAAACCGTAGGGTATATTTGGTGAAGAAGTAGGGAAGAGGATGTCTTTCCTTGGAGGACTTTTTGGAGTGATTCTTTCATTTTGGAGCTGCTTGGTTGAGCTAGGGGTTTTCTTGATTTTCCCTAGATAGAGTTTTGGAGAGCTAGTGGTTTGTACCAATGTTATCAGAATTGGAAACCAGACCCGACCGAATAAAACCAGAAAAAATGGTCGACCAAAAACTACATAATTTTTTCAAATTTTGGAAAAAAACATATATATTCATGTGCATCCATATGAAACCAAACCATTTATACACAAATATGCACAGTTTCTCATTTATATATCAAGTAAGAGTGCATATAACCAAAATAACACCGAATGCAATCCATCTCTGAACCAAAATACATCAACAACGAGGCTTTAGATGGCCTCTAGAGTCCAAAAAAAATTATTCTACAATAAATAACTACATATCATCAAGATCATTACAAGATCATTACTTATATGAGGGTCCTAATCATTAGTGTGACCCTCTAAGCATTAAAATAAGATAGAAAAAGCTTAACGTGCCGTCGTGCCTAATATGTGATTTTACTTGAGTGAAGGGTACATTTTTACTAGGGTCATGATAGAAGAGTTGAACAATCAATGTCATCAACATCGAGGTAAAGGTTTGCATCCACAATGTTTTTCTTGTGTCATGTCTCAAGAAAATGTTGGCGCAACTTCAATTAGCACAAGCAGTACTTCCTATAGTGGATTACAAAGGAAGAGTAATTTTGGAATGCCCAGCTATCTTTGCCACTAGGGAGAAGAAACTTTGCTCTAGAAACATCAAGGAGTACATCATTAAATGGAAGAAACTTCCAGAGGAAAATGCCTCTTGGGAGATAGAAAAGTTTAGCCAACAAAATCCTTCTTTGCCTCACTTTGCGGACAAATATTTCGAAAGGAGAAGGCAATGTTATGTACATAAATTAATAAGCTAGGAAAGGAATTAAATAATATAAATAATGAAAAATAAATAAATAAATAAATAAGTAAATAAATAATAAAAGATAATGTAAATGACTTAATAAATAGTCATAACCCTTCATGAAAAGTCATCAATCCCCCCTCATGAAAAGTCATTAGTGACCCCTTATGAAATGTGAGTTTACATTCCAAGCTCTAGTGTTTTTCTTTTCTTTTTTTGAACTAGTATGAACTCTTGATCTATGACCTGATTTGCTCCATTGCTAGTACATTCTCATGCCCCTGTCCGTATGTCAT
The DNA here is from genome assembly GCA_009831015.1 of Picea engelmannii. NCBI lineage: Eukaryota > Viridiplantae > Streptophyta > Pinopsida > Pinales > Pinaceae > Picea > Picea engelmannii. The sequence continues at coordinate 448,740 of ML778906.1, read as the reverse complement.
GGACGATGATGATGCCACGGTTCACAAATTCTTCATTTGATATACATGTGATATTTTAATTTATCAGTATGAACCTTAAAAAATAAACAACATATCCAAGAGAAGTCAATGGTGTCTAGAGATAGTGTTATATTATAGAGTGCAATATTGTATGCCATCACACTTTTCATTGTATTGCTCATCACATGAGCTCACTTTTTTATACTTGAGTGCCCAACCAATCCCCTTAAAACATGGTTGATTAAGTCAACTTTAATCATCTAAATCGGTCCCAATCAAGTAGAAAAACTTGTGAACTTAAGCCCTTTATGTGTTGGTTGGGTAGTCGATAGACCCCTCATAGTGCCCAGTTGATTGTCTAGTCAGTGAGTGGACCAACCCAAATACACCTTAGTCAAGTCACAAACTGACCTCCAAAATTGGGTTTAATCACAGATTTTAACATTTCTTCTATAGGTGCAATCCGTGTATTCTTTTGTTATGCTAACAATTGGATTCAACTTTTGAGTAATTTTAGGATTTAGAAGTCGATGTTTAGAAGTAGCTCACATGTTCTTGATTAAATGCTTGACCATGTTAGCTTATCTATGGCACTCGTGATAGAAGAAAAATGGCTATGACAATATTTGTGTTTGCTAATTTCAATTGTTATAAATGACATGAATGCCTCCAAATCTAATTGATGAATGGTAATCTGAATTATTTATGTCTCATGTTGTTTTTGCACATATATATGTGTGTGTGTCTTTTGTTTCCTTGTTGTATTGTATCCGATTTTTCTGAAAATTCGTTGTATCATTCGTCCCCCACATATCTATATGTGTGTGTGTGTGTGTCTTCTGTTTCCTTGTTGTTCATATCGGACTTTTTTGAAAATTTGCTGTGTTTGTTTGCCCCCCGATATCCATATTTGTTCCCATATCTGTTTCAGTGTAACTTAGTTCTATATACATGAGAAAACTTTGCAAATATGGTGTCTAATGATTTGGATTAACATTGATATACATGAATAGATTTTTTTCCAAGGAAAACCTCACATGATCCTCTGCTCTTCCCTATAATATTTAAATGGAAGGAGACTCAACTGCTAGCCACAATAGTGGTTGGTTTTGAATCTGTGACCTATGGCCTTCATGTCAGTAACATGCCTTGGGTGTATGGTTCATGTGTGTGTGTGTATTATAATTTGCATGGTGGAGGGTGGGGACTGAGAGGCTTGTTATGGATGAGAGTCGAGACACCTAAGTGGTTACATGAGGAGTAGGAGCAGGGGGCAGGGTAAGATGACCCACAATGGTTGGAGGGTTAGGAGGAGACTGAGAGTGAGGAGGTCGATGTGCCAGCCTCAACAATGCCTTCTACAAATAGTGAGATACCAACCAGTGGCCATCTGTCTCTGACAATGCTACCAACATTGCGATATTATCGTATTTTGGATGGCCTCCGATATTATCAGATTTTTTCTCGATATTTTTCGATATGTTAGTTTTGCCGACATTTTCCGATATTTTCAGATATTTTCCCCGATGTTTCTGATATTTTCTTTTCCGTACCCTCGGTGATATTTTCAACGACACGTTGGTAACACTGGTCTCTGATCATATGCCTTCTTTCGTGAGAGGACAATCTATTACCTTTGCACGTAAAATGGGTAGACAGAATTGGTAACTAGCTGCTAGATTAATCATTGTAGATGACTCATGATGATGAGATACATTTATTATATATTTGATGTAATTTTGTATTTAGTTTTGAGTCTTGAAAGGACGGATATCAAGATTTTGGTATCGGTAGTTAATGTTTGATGCAGTGTTGTATATATCGCTGATATATCGTATATATCAGATTTATCGCCGAGATAAAGGGGAAGACGATATATTCGATGGAATATATCTAATACATTGAATGTGTCACGACACATTCAATGTTTCGCGATATATTCTCAAAATATCGCGAGTCGACAGAATATATCGGCCTCCTGAATAAAAAATGTGGAAAAGTGCGCGTGAAGGGGGTTTTAAGGCCGCAGGTCACTTGTTTTCATTCATTATTTCATTTCTAAGGTGTGAGAGAGCTAGATAGGTGTGAGGGAAGTCATTGTGCATCTATCCAAGGAGGAGAAATCCAAGGATCTTGTTGCCATTAGTGGAGAGATCGTGGAGTGGGGATTCATCATTCAAATTTAAATCATTCAAACCATCAGGATTTCCATGTATGATCCAAAACGTTTTTCTTTCATTTCTTTGAACTTTGTTTTTCTAGGGTTAGGCTAGGGTTTGCAATGTGCCTCTTGTTGTTTTTGAATGGAAGATTCAATCATTCCACATTCATCTAGCTCTCATTATTTAAGCTTTGCATTATCTTGTGTTTTTTTTTTTTTTTTTTTGTGCCATAGGTTTAATATTTTCACCTAAACAGGATGCCGAAGGCATTGGATCCAATGTGGGTGTATGGTGAACCAATAGAACTTCCCAATAGACAAATATTGACACAATCTTTGCAGCAAAAGAATTTATGGAGGAATTAGCTGCTTGAAATACCATCTTGCCAAAATCACTGGGTTTGATGTGGAAATTTGTCTAAAGAGTACCCTGGAAATTATGCATGTTGCAAACCAATCACTCATTGATATGGCTAATAAGAGGGATGCGACCAATGCTTGCAAAAAATAACTTGAACTTGCAAATATAAACACTGGAACAAGTGCCTCTGAGGGGGGACCAGTACGACAATCCCACTCCTCAGCCACAGGGCCCTCAAGGGCCTCAACTTCTGCAGTCCGCTCATCAACCTCACCTTTCTTTGTGCCGAGGTCAACACCTGGGCGACAACCTTCTATTCGATCATTGATTAAAAGAAAAGAGAAGGAGGAGGCCGACAAGCTTGTGGCCAAATGTTTTCTTTGGAAGTGATATACCTTTTAACATTGCCAATAACCCCTTCTACCATTCCATGATTGAAGCTGCTGCAATTGTTGGCCTGGGGTATAAGGGCCCTTCCTATCAAGATTTGAGAGGGCGTCTCCTTCAAGGGGAAAAGGCCGATTGCATAGAAAGATTAGCTCAGGTTAGGGAAACATGGAAGACCACCAGATGCACCGTGATTTCAGATGAGTGGACTGATGGGAAGGGCAGGTCAATTCTAAACTTCTTGGTTAATTGTTTCAAGGGGACAATGTTTATCAAAAGTGTTGATGCAAGTGCATATACAAAAGATGCACAATTATTATGTGAGTTGCTGGATGGCTTTATCCAAGAGATAGGCCCCCAATATGTTGTCCAAGTCATCACGGACAATGCTACTAATTATGTTGCTGCTGGGAGGATGCTTATGGAGAGGTATCCATCCTTGTACTAGAGTCCTTGTGCCTCCCATTGCATTGATTTGATGCTAGAGGACATGGGCAAACTTCCTTGGATCAAGGAAATCATCGATTCAGCTCGGAGTGTGACAATATATATATATATATATATATATATGGTTCATAGGGAACAAAGAGTTGGTGCATCCTACAATCACATGTTTCGCCACCGGCTTCATTTCTCTTCAATCGCTCCTCAAGAGTATGTTGGAGTTACAAAGAATGTTTCTTTCTGATGAGTGGGCTGCTTGTGTCTATATCACCAAACAAGATGGGAAAACCATAGCCCAACTTGTGGGACATGACCAAAGATTCTAGAGTGGAGTAGGCGAGGTATGTACCATTAGTGAACTTTTGGTAAAGGTTCTTCGATTAGTTGACGGTGAGAAGCTCACAATGGGCTACTTGTATGAGGCCATGGATAGGGCCAAGGAAGCTATCTACCGGTAGTATGAGGACAAGGGGGAGGAAGGACTCACCAAGAGAGCTCATATATGGTGTGTGATTGATGAGCGATGGAATAACACTCTCCATTGTCCCATTCATGCAGCAGGGCTCTACCTCAACCCTGCATTCACTTATGCTTGTAGATTTAATTTTAATGGTGAGGTCATTGATGGTTTCCCCCAGTGTGTTCAGAGGACGGTGTTGACTCCAACTGAACGCTCAAAGATTTCTAAACATAATGAGATATATAGGATGGCATCCGAGATGTTGGGCTATGATATGGCTGTGCAAGATAGGACCACAAGGATGCCAGGTAAGCTTCAATTTCAAATTTTGTTTATTCCTTTCTATATATTATATATGACATTTATTACTTGACGAAAATTCGAAATATAATTCGTTGTCTTCCTTTCATTTTATTCATTGTAGATGTCTAGTAGAAACACTATGGTGGAAAGCTACTAGAGCTGCAAAAACTTGTCGTTCGGGTGCTTAGCCAAACTTGCAGTCACCAGGGTGTGAGCCCAATTGGAGTGTCTTTGAAAAGATACACTCCAAGAAGTGCAACAGGTTAGAAATGTTCAAAAAAGCAACACTCAAAATTTAAATTGTTTATATTTTTTTTAATTTTTATTTACTACAATTCAGTATTTACCATCACTAACTATGGCTCTCAATGTTCATACAGGTTAGGTACCCAATGCCTTAATGACTTGGTATATGTTTACTACAATCTAAGGCTGTGGGTGAAACAACTTGACAAAGAACCTAACATAGAGGCCATTTCATTGGATGACATTGACACCACTAGTCAGTGGAGGGTGGAGATTCAAGAGCCTGAGATGGAGGAGGCACTCGAGTGGTTGGAGGAGGAGTATGCAGATGATTTGGGGGAGGAGGTAATAATGGAGGATGAGGAGGACGACGATGTTCCACTTCCAGTGGATACAAAGGTTGAGGAGGAGATTGATCTTCCGGTGCAGCCAATGCCGCCACCACCTCCACGAAGAGCCATACTTGGAGTTGGACCTGGGTTCGTTGGGATTGGGAGGAGGCAACACACTTTGCCTTCCACCTCGCCCCCATCACTTACCACCTCAGATGGAGCATCTGGAGCAGGTGGAGCTTCCACTCCAAGCTCATCCTGAGTACCTCCACGACCACCTACTGCTTCCAGAGGAAAAGTGGTGCCCTTTATCCATAAAAGGGGTAGAGTGGCACAACCTAGAGGGAATCAATGATTTGGATTCCTATGATCTATCATTTTCATTTTATTATGTATTATTTAGTATCTAGATGCCTCATGATGATTCATCTCATGAGATACATTTATTTTGATCATTTGATGTGATTTTGAATCATCCTATCAGGAACATGTTTCCGAATTTTTCAGTTTAGTAACGATATGTGACCACTTGACATGTTATGCATCTTATTTATTAGTTGTATTTTCATATTTATGTAGCAATGTGTCTATTTGATCTTGTTGTTGCTTTACATGTTTAAAAAATTGAAAAAAATGAGTGTTTTTGTATTTTTTTGAGGTCTTGAGACATTTTCCGAGATATTCTAATATTTTCCGCCGATGTCACCGATAAGTTACATTCCGGACCCTCGCTGATACTTTCCCTGAGACGAGATATACATCATTGGTTTGATGTATCATTCAGCATCTTATAATTTTATATATCTATATCTTTTTCATATTTATGTGGGAATGTGATTATTTGATATTGATGTTAGTTTAGAAACAATTGAAAAAAATGAATTTATATTGTATTTTTTAATGCTTGTTGTGGCTTGCTAATTTTTTTGCTGATGTTTCCAATGTCTTGAGGTCGAGACCCTTGATGATTTTTTGCTGATGCCAATGTTCGCAACACTGATTGAATCCATCCTTCCTTTTGAAATTATGCCAACTAGTTTTGATTTAGTAGAGGAATTATGTCCATGTTATACTGATGTGAGTTGCAATTTTTCGGAAAGCTGTAGAATTGGATTCTGAAACATTAAAAATTGCTCAATCACATTCTTTATATAACATAAAATAAATGTCCATGAATCTCCTTTAGCCCAACTTTGTGTTTGTTTTGATCATGATCTCCAATGGGAGCATCTCACTTAAGTCTTATAGAGTGTATGTGGGAATTTGAAAAAGACCACCATTTTCGTCTTTAGATGCCCTATCTATTATAAAATCCATTGTTAATATCATTGCTTGTTGAGAGACTCTGATGGTTCCTTGAGGATTTTAATACAGTACGAGGGCCAGAGATGTATAGCCATACTCCTTCATGAGATGCTCTACTTCTGGTTGAAAACTCTTAGAGACCAGTCTCCCTCTATTGCTAACTCAAGTGTTGTCACCTGTTACGTCCAGCCTCTTGATGAGTCAAATCTCAAAAGGTGTCCTGAGCAGTACACCAATGCTAGGTCTGTTAAGGGAACATAGGCCTCAGGTCACATTAATGGGAATCAGATTGAGTCATTACACACTTCTTCTTGGCCTTGGCTGTTAGAAGAGCTGATGGTTGATTGTGTTGCTGTTGTTCCTTGACACCCATCCAACCCTTGCCCATTTTTTTTCTTTTGTGATCACGAGGGTTTGTTGAACTTGATAACTATTTTGACATTCTCCTTGTACTCTTCTATTTCTTTTCTGTTCTTAGCACTCCCAATGCCTTCTCATCTTTTTACTTTTTATAGTCCCATTGGGTATTTTTGGTCACCGATGACCTTTAATATATTAAATTAAACTAAACGATTGTCATATAATCATTTTGATTACAGTTTAAGGTAATGAGAAATATATTTATTTTCATTTTTTATTTAATGATTTTTTAAGTGGAATGCAATTAAGTTTAATGACACGATTAATGCTTTATATTGGACTTGCTGCAGTGCTACTCTTTTTACACAAAAATGTTCACATGAAAGATGGGATAGATATTTATTATATTCCTATTAGAATTGGATGCTACTGTTATAAGAAACATAATTAACAATTGCGGTAAAGAATATTAGTGTATTGCATGTTTATATGACTTGATAAAGTGATAGAGAAACATATAATATATTATTTGAAAGAAGGTCATTAAACAGGTGTATATTATCCTAATTGATGTGTGTTTAGATAGTGGATTTTTTTCTTGAATATTTAACAAGTCAAATAATTATGTCAAGTCCTTGTGGGTTTTGACCATTCTGATTATTTGTAGTTTATTTGAAATCACAGCTTTTTGAAACATTTTCCTGTAGCATAGGCTATAATTTCTTTACATTTTATGGTTTGTTTTACAGTGCTGGAGGGATGGCATTGTCTTCTTTGATACCTGCAACCGTACAGTCATTGTGTATGATGGCAAAGGAACCTAAAGATTCTCTTCATATATGGTCCTTACATGGTCTTTGTCTTACTACTGAAGCTGGTGGGCTTTCTTGTGTTCCACATATTCAGGTAAGCTCAAACATCTTTAAGAGTCTTATTGAATTTAGTAGGTCTTGAAATTAATTAGTATCATTACTTTTTTATAAAACATTTCAGGAAATTTGTGTATAACTATGGCTTGAAATCTTTATTCAGTTTGGACATTGAAAAAAGTATAATCAATTCTTGAGATTTCATGACGTTTTGGGGGATATTTTGAATATGAATACACTTGATACTGTTTTCTGTGCCCGCTGGGTTTCCTAATTGATGTAATGGTCTGAATGAAATGCAGTTCTTAAAAAAATTGGCTACCTAAGATTGTTCTCAATATTGTTTGTATTTATGTTCTGGCCTTATTTTCTTTGCACCAAAAAGTGGCAACTTTTAATGTGTGTGGACTTGAGAATATTCTTGACACCATTTCCTTGCACCAAAGATTGATGATATTTTCTTAGTTGATAGTAACTATCCAGATGGAAAAAATTCCTGGTGATTTTAATGTGACTGTACCTAAGAAGGATTTTAAATCATTTGAAAATTTAAATTAGCGAATATATGGAGCCTTAAAAGCTCCCAATATTTTAAAAGAACCATTACTTTTGTTGTCGTGGGATTGTGGTCAAATGACACAGTTGTTCAAAGGGTCCACCACATGTCTGAGGTCTACTTAGCCAAGACCAGGTAGGCTACCATCTGGATATGGGGCCCCTGATTATTATAATATATTGTGAATATCAAATTGTTTAAAATAAAACACACATGCCAAATGATAATAAATTTCATCTTCGGAGAAGGAAATCATTGTTTTTTTATATTTTTGGCTGGAATTGTATTAATATAGGGTGTATTAATACTCCCAGTTAAAGTATTAACAGAAAGGCAGCAAGCCAGAATTCAAGGCTTTATGATCATGGAAAGTGCAGTGGGAATTTTGCACCTGTACTCATTCGGGTAACCAAACATTTTGAGCTTTTTTTACTTTCTATGCTCAAAGTCAAGGTAATTGAAAGGAGAGTTTTCTTCAACAAGCTCAGTAATTACATGACCTTCATTGTGAAAAGGGGTGGAAGGAGGTGTATTACCTGAAATCTCAGAGCAGTGAAGAACAACAGAATACATCTGTTATTGCAACCTATTGTAGGAAACTTTTTTGATTCTTTTAAGTATTTGAGAATTCAAAAGAGTGAACTTTTGTTCTCTTATGATATAGATTTGGTGGGTCTAGAGTCATTCTTGAAGAGTTTCTCTGGTTTCTAATTCCTCTCTCTTGTTTTATTCAGACAACATTGAGTCTTGCTATGGAGATTCTATTATCCGAGGAACATGCAGGGACGGATCTTCGACAAAGTATTGGTCGACTAATAAATGCTATTGTTGCAGTCTTGGGTCCAGAACTTTCCCCCGGGAGTTCATTTTTCTCTCGTTGCAAGGTCTGCTTTCTTTTACTTTATATCCTGCCAGTCTGACTGCTTTAATTTGTTTCTTGCATATTATAAATATGTATCTAATATCTTGATTTGACCTTCTGTGGTATGATCAATTTTCATGTGTTAAAGAATGTTCAGATGACCAAATCTGTATAGTAACTAGTTTAATCAAATTCTAATGAATTGGTTTTGAAAATTTGCAAGTTATTGTGTATTTATCTTTAATAATCAAATGAATAGATGTTTGTAGGTTTTAGATTTTTCTGAAGAAATGTCCAAGATACTTTTAAGTCTTTTATGTTTATTTTTTGAGTCTTTGCATTTCATAAAAATCAATGTACTGGGACAAGAGATTGCCCTTTTGGGGTTGTGCTTCAAATGAATATTATCTGACAAGGAATTTTGGATCAATGGCAGTCTGTTGTTTCAGAGATCCGTTCGGGAGAGGAGCCTTCAGTACTTCTTGAGTATTTATCACTCTCTCATATTCTGTTACTCTTTTATAGTTTTTGTTGGCAGGATATAAAGTGAAGTGAACCTTTTTGAGCTAGTCATAGAACTAGCCGTACATAGCTGGGCTTTAGGGAGTACACCTAAAAAATATATTGTTGCTTTTGTGCCTTATTTGTTGTAGTGAAAACAGTTTAATCAGTTGCTCTCTCTTCTCTCCTCTTTTCCATGTTGTTTCATAATTATACTAAGTTTTGATATAGCTCTCCAAGTAGATGCCTCAAGCATCAATTTTTCATTTTCTCTTTTTCTTGCTCTGCTTATGCTTCCCTCTTGAGGAACACTAAGGAAATATATTAGATTATTGGAAACACGACGGATTTTCTTTTAGTCACTTGCAGAACTCCGTAATTCCTAATATTTGAGGACACTTAATAGGAAAATTTTCTTTCTTACACCTACTTCTGCTCATGTTTGCTGTATCTTTGAAGGTTAATTACGTTTACATTGTTTGTAAGAATGCTGAACAAAATAGTAGCATTATAATATTTGTTTCTGTAATCATGCTCTTCTATTTATCTTACTCATTTCTATGAATTCTTCCTTAGGTGTGTGAGGTTCACTCAGCAGCTTGTACTTTTTGCTCCTCAAGCTGTTTCTATGCACTCACATGTCCAAACACTCAGACCAACACTGTCATCAAGACAGGTAGTTTGCATTTGGAGTGTTTAGTTGCTGTGATCTTGAAATGATGTTGTATTGTATGAAAACTCTTTTAAGACTTACTTGAGTATTCAACCTTTCTGTATTACAGCCAACACTCCGGCAAGCTGCCATCTCTACTTTGCGCCATTTAGCTGAGAAGGATCCGGTGAGATATGATATTTTTGTAGTTCCATTATTTTTCTTATTATTCTTAATTAAAATGGATATGAAATTATGAATGCATTAATTCATGACAGGCTTATTTCCATTGTTGAACAGGTAAGATGATTTGGAAAATTTAGCTCCAATGTATCAATTCAAGTTTTCCAAGTAGGATATTTGATAGAGATTTGAATGCATCACCCTTTGATGTGTCGTAACTCATTATGTTTAAAGTCACATATATGTTCAAAGAGAAAGCAAAGAAATTGGTGAAAAATAGAGGGATTTACTTTGACACAAAACATTCGGTTCTTCCTGTCAGGTTTAGTTTGATAAAGCATTACACTTTAAAGGATTTTACAAGCTACATTCTCCCACCAAAATCACTAATGTATATTCAATAGATTGTTCTGTAGCTGAATTGATAGCTTCCAGCTCTCTTTGCTCTTTCATGTCAAGCAGGAAACAGTATTTGACATTGCTTGCATTTTGTAATATGCCTCTTCTGGATGCTCCAGTCCTTTGGTATCTGTTGCCCCCTCATCTGACATGAGGAAAACTTGATCTCATTTGGGCAACTAATACTCTTCCAGAGCCGCTCTTCCAGTGGCACATTCAAGCTCACATCTGATATGAAGTATTCCTGCTTGGTCAGTCATATCTCGAATTGCATGATTTCCTCCAACCTTTGCTACATCATGTCTTGGGCTCACCATGGGCTTGCCAGCCAACTTCAGCTTTGATCATTCAACAGTAAGATAGGTCAAGATAGAGAGTTCAAAGACACATAATAACACTTGAGCAGTTGAGCAGGTTGAGCGATAGAGGGGTAGAGAGAGCGGGTAGCCAGGAAGGAGATGTTTCTGGCAGCACACAGTCCCTTGCTGTTCCATACAATGTACGGAAGAGTTTCGTATAGTAGTACGGACAGTACCGTACAGTCATACAGACGAAGCTGTACTGGTGTCCGTATAGTTCGTATAGATAGGTTGTACAGCAGGCCATACTTTCCCAACAGGTTATTCCACTCAGTTTGATGTGTTTTTTGGTATCTGTGCAATGTTGTTTTTGGGCAGGTTGTGTGATGTTCCGTTCCCAAGAGTAGGCCAGCAGGGAGTGACTTGGTAGTCTATGTGTTCCCGTAGACTATAGTCAGGCACAAACATGGAGCAAGATGGAGAAATAAGGAGGAATTGATGGCTAAACGATGAATTAAGTCAAAATACTTAGGAAAAGTCACTTAAGCCTAAGTCAACGAAGAATTAGAATGAAAAAGTGCTAAAGGGGGACTTAATTAATTAATTATTCACCTTAGGAGGAAAAACGCCTAGCTTAAGTGAGGTCAATGGCGAATTAGATTGGGAAAGGTATAAAGGGAGGAATTTGACCTAATTCCTCATTATGCATTGTTATGATTTGATGTTGAGAGTTCCCAGAGGAGGAAGAGATTCGACTTTTACTGTTTTGTTGATTTCTGGAGGAAACCACCATCGTTGATCGGTTTCGGTGTTGAGAAACACACCCTAGCCCATCGGAGATACCATCCAGGTATTTCACCGTGCTATTCAGGAGTATCCAGTGCAGAGTGTGCAACTCAGCCAGTGAGGGCGCAAGTCAGTTTGAGGGTTTGGGGAGCTGCATGAGGTCCGAGTTTAGATTGCAGTTTCCTTCCGACCCAGTTGAGATCCAGCCAGGGCGCTCAGGTTGAGCCATTCTCCATCAGATTCCGGCGGTAGAATCTTGCTGGGCGTATCATCCAGCCATTTAGGGTGCAACTCTTCCGGCAGGACATTTGAGGTCGCAGATGAAGCATTAGAGCAGATCTGGGGAAACCTTTCCGACCAAGTTCCGCATTTGGCGAGACGATCGTTTTGAGTCTTATAGCAGCAGATTCCGTTGGTGGAATCATTTGGGGCGCATCTAGTGCCCCCAGAGGTGCGCAAACCCCCCAGGGGTCCAGATCCAGTGCCTCAGAGACCAGATCTAACATCCGACACTCATCCATTTCAGTCTAGAGGTTAGGGCGCTTCTATTGGAGCAGTTTCCAGCACATTCCGACACTATTGGATGAGTTTTCCAGTTGGTAGCGGTTACCATACTTCTCCGGAATCGCACATTTTTGCCGATCTATCCGTGCATGCATTAGATCTACCTTCATCTTCTGATCCCGTGTATTTTTATGCTATTTGTTTGTATTCTAGTGACGATCCATGAGATCTAGCTAACGATTATACTCTTTATTTCCAGTATGTTATTGTATTCCCATGCTTGAGTCACATAATACTTGTTATTGGGCAGTTGATGTTCTTTACTTCCGCATGCATTCTTTATATATTGTTAAAACCATAAATATGCAACATGCACATGCAATAACCATAAAGATCTCAAACACACAACTGAAATGCATCCAGAAATCCCCAGTGTATCGGATCTGCGAGATAAAGCATTAGATCAATAGCAAATATCTTGATCAGCGGGATCAGGGATATTTCAGGTTGTTGAGGTTTCCTTGTAAGTTTTTCGATGGAATGAAAAGCTATATTTGAAGGAGTAATTACCTATGTACTTGTGTAATCGATTTTATGCTTCCGCTATTCGATTTGTAGCTATTGTGTGATTAATGCTATGGTCTGAAATTTATTTCTACAATTATTAAATTCAACAATCTACTTATTTGATTGAGATCATAAGGACTTTAGTCACCTAGGGCTTGAGGATTTTTACAAAGGTGCCCATATTGCTGATACCAAAGTGTAGTGACGTTTGATGCACTCTTGGCTGCGAATGCATGCTCTTTGACTTGTCTAATATCAACCAATCTAAATAGTCCATGATTCTCCACACTAAGAGAAATAGTCTTCTTAGTTGCTTGGTCAAAAATATAACATTTGTGATTGCTAAAATTGACATCTAGATGGTAGCAGCGCCTCATAATTATACTCACTAAAAGTAGATTAAGCTCCATACCTGGCACATAATACACATTGAGAAAAATTAGTGTTTTTTTTTTGAAGGAAATTTGTACATTCCTTTTTCCAACTACTGTGTACTCTGCCCACCACTGAAGATCATTGAATCCTTTGAGGAACATGTAGTGTACTTTAAGTCTTGCTTGTTGGTGAAGTGTCGCGATGCACTTGAATCAATGTACCAAGTAGATGACTTGTGCTGATCGACTTGTTTCTTGGCCATGAATGCAAAGAAGGATGACTTCTTCTCCTCTGTATGCTTTGCGACATGAGTCTTCCTTCTCCTCTTTCTGCAGTGCTTCTTCATATGGCCCACCTTGTCACAAAAGTGACAGGTGATGGTATTCAGGGTCTTGGTTGCATCTTCACTGTTGCGTTGACCTTTCTTCTTGAAGATTTTTGAGGAACTAAAGGCTGCCCAACAGGTCTGTCTTTTGACCTCTTGTTGGGCTCAAAGTTCAAGGTTCCATATCTGTCCTTGCTGCTGTTTTAGGACGGCAAACAGATCTGATTAAACTCCCCTTCAAATCTGCCTTTAAACTGATGATTGCATGCTCTTTTACGGTGCCCTTGCAAGTGTTTTTCGTAACCAAGGTTAGCACATGCATAAACCTTAAAACATACAATACTCCTCTAGGATCTTAACAACTCCTATAGCTGAAATTAAATGAGCAAACCATGACAAATGTACACAAGTAGTTTTTGGTCAACATGACCCTAGAAAAATCCCCATGGGAAAAACCCGTAAGAGAGATAGATATATATATAGGAGTTCTCAAAGCAAGTGTTACAAAGAAAGAATGGAACAAATGAACCTAATACAAAGTGTTAGCTCCTCTCAAGCTAACCAATGGAGTTCTTTGTCCTTGGCGCCCTTCTTGAAGAATGCACCCCTTATACTCTTTGTGCTTGCTAAGGTAGACTTGCTCCCCCCTTGAAATACTTGCTAGTTTGATGTATCCTTGCGCCTCCTTTGCCACAATGGTGCACCCACCATCAAACACTAGCTCACTCCAAATGGTGTTCCCTCAAGACCATGTCTGCTAGACTTGCGCCCTTCTACACAAGGGGCTCCCTCCTTCTAGCTTGCGCCCTCTTCTCTCAAGATGGCGCCCTCTTCTCTCAAGATTGCACCCTCAAGTCTTCTAGCACACTTACCTCTCACAAATGCGGCAATTCGCCAAACAATGGTGCACCCTCAACTCTAGTGCGCCTCCTCTCCAAAGTTTGGTGTGCCCCTCAACTCTCCATGCTCAAGCGCCCCTCCTCCAAGAAATCCTTCTCACAAAGCTTCCCTCATGAACAAGTGCACCCTAAATGGATGGTGCACCCTCTTTCTCCTTCAAACCTTCTGCCTCTCTTTCTCTCCTTCACTCAACTGTCTCAAGTGAACAATGAGCCTCATCCTTACTCTTTTGCCTCCCTTAGCCTCTCATTGGCCAAACCTAAAAGACCAATGGCCTAGATTCAATCTAGCCAAGTCTAATCAATGGGTGAGATCTAATCTCAAAAATCTCACTTAGAAACCCACTTTACTCAAGTTTCCATAGTTTGCTTTATGTCTCTTAATTCACCCACAAAGTGAATTAATTATCACTTTATGACTTAAGTGACTAACTCAGAGTGAAATTAGATCATAAAGTAAAGGTATAAGGGCAATAGTCTCCCCCTTTGTGCTTAAAGACTCACAAACATAGGGGGACCACTTTCCAAGGTACCCAAATCTCAACACTTCTTTACCCATTTGCCTTTGCCTTGGGCTTTGACTGTAAAGGCATGTTTTGAACCCTTTGTCTCACTGTTGCTACCGAACCGTTTCTTCCATCTATCTTGCTGTAAGAGCGTATTGCATATCTCATCAAACTTTCGGTCAACATTCGTAGTGGTGATGGTTAGGGTCTCATTAAAGTTCTCGTAAGCATGCGGTAAACTTTTCAACATGATTACCGCCATGTCCTCCTCTTCCATCTTTTGACCAATGGCCGACAACTATTCTCTGATATCCTTGATCTTGAGTAAATGCTCTTGTAATGATGCTCTCTCATCCATTGTGATAAAAACAACATATTTTTTAGGAAGAAGCCTCAACCTTTGTCTGAAGTCTCATGCAACTCTTTCAAATGCTTCCAAATCTTCTTTGAAGTCTTCCTTGTCTAGAGCTCAGGAAGCATTTCATCTTTCACGGACAACTTAAACAGCATTACCGCTTCTATGTCTTGCTCATCAAACTTACCCTAGTCCTTACTTGCAACTTGTGGTCGAGTATTGTGACCTAGGACAAGAGCAACCAAACACCTGTACTAAAAAATGGCCAACATACATTGCTTCCACCTATTATAGTTCTTGCCAGAGAACCTCTAGTTGCCTTCCAATAGGATGTTGCGTAAAGAGGCCATAGATACAAGTCAGAAATGCAAAAAAATATACTGAAACAAAGAAAAATACATGTTATTCCCTCTCTCAATTTGCAATCGTGGAGTAAGAACACTTGGATACTGGTTCTAAACTGTTGTAGCAGCCCCGTATCACTGAAAAACATAGATCTGCCTAAAAACAACCCAAAAATACACACATTTTTTCAAACATGCTTAAAAAAGAGTCCAGTAAACCATGGATCTATTCTCAAACAGTTGAAAAGCACACAGATCTTGACAAATCTGCTAGCAATCAATCAATTTCTACATGGCTCTGCTGAAAAACAATAAATCAACAACTAATTCTTCCAAATCTTCAAATCTGGGCACCAAAATAGGCAAGAATCGATCGAATCTGCTCTAAAATCTGTTGAATTGAAAACATTTTGAAATTTTTATTGAAGAACAGTTTCGTACAACTCCAATTTCTATTTTGGCGGCTGAAATCGGTGGTTCGATTCTCCCAGCCCCCCTTTTTTCTCTCTTCTGGAATCTTGATCAGCAGGGTTTTGATTAATTTTTTTTTACTTTGCTTTGAAATTAAAAATGAAAGAATACTTTGTTTCGAATGATCCAAAACGCTTTTGGCTCTTTGATGTGTCACACTGGTGATCCCTCAACCCGTTTCTATCAGTAGCACTCCCTAGTTCTTCATGCTCGCACAGACTCCATGGCACCCAAATTGTCGAAGTTGCAAGAGTGGAAACCTTATCTTTTGAAGGCTTCAAGAATGCTGGGCTTTGATACCATATAATGATAACACAAAACATAATGAGAAAGCGAAAGATTTCTTATAAAGAGTTACAAACTAATCGAGTCAATCCACTTTATGAATGTGGGATAGACCAAAAAACACACCAAGCGAAATAAAGTATAAAAGCTTAAATAACCAAAAGTCCAATTGAATTTATTAATTCCTATGTCTAATATGCTAAGTTACCAGGATCCAGATCTGGATTTAGATATAGATCCGCCAGATTTTTGAAAAGCCAGGATCCCGATACGGTGGGGAAACGACAGACAATATATATATATATATATATATATATATATATATATATATATATATAATCGAAGTAGGAAAAAAGGCTACAATACTCATGGCTACTGGCCTAACTTCTGTTGACACAATTTGAAGATCTCGACATGTAGCTGCATCATTACATGTAGACAAAACTTGGCCTCTTGAAATAACTTGCTGGTGGTATGTAAGGGGCTAGACATCCAATCTTGCCAGATATTTCTAGGCCTTGGGTCATTACCCTGTTTCCTTACTTTCGAGGAAGATGAGCTCTTAGCCAATTAAAGTTTTAATAATTTGTAAAAATAAAACTTAATAAAAATTTTAAAAATACAAGATTTTAAATATATATGATACTTATATAAAATAAATTAATATTAAAATTTGTAAATATATATAAATTTATAAATTTTAATTTGTACTATAATATATTAATTATAAATTATAATATAATATACTTAACTTAAGGTATGACTATATAAGAGTTAATTAATATATATACACTTCAATAACCATATATATAACCCTTTAATATATCATAAATCTATATAGTATAGTTATCAACATAACCTAGTGTTGTTAGTGTATATAACTTTGTATATTTTATATATATCTTAGTGATATTTATATATAAATTTGTAATTAAAATTATTATATATATACACTGTAAATTCGTAAAATTTGGTAGCTCTATTTGTTAGGTCCAATCTGAATTTCTAATTTTTAAAGTCTTCGACATTCACCATTAACTAACCCGTTCGACATTCACCTTTAAAGCACTAACGCATTAAAACATTGTAATTAAGTATTCGACATTTACCATTAACACATCAATTTGTAATTTGTAAAGTCTTATTTAATGCATCCTCCATTAACGTATTCACTATCTTCCTCCTCCGTTAACACCTGCAGGCCGCGAATTGGATAATTTCTTGGTCGTCATAGAGAGAGCGCATTTGTGCGCTCACCTTAAATTTAAAAATTGAATCTGACACCCTATCGAATCTAACATAATTTTGTGAACTAAGTACTACCCACAAAAGAAAAGAAAGAAAGAAAGTATTTTTAACGTCCACGAGGCTAAAAATAGCCTATGGGACAGTTTGCTTTTCCATCTGGCTTTTGTATTCGGCCCTTTTCTTGTGAAGTTTTACAATAACTGCTCCCAGCTTCTCGACAAACTCTTTGCTGAATAGATTATCCCAAGAACTAGCTGCCAGAATACTTGCATAATTTTCCCTGCTGTCTTTGAGGGCCTCACATTCTAAAATGAAATGTTTTTCTGTTTCCACTTTTTCGGAAGAGCACAAAATACATACTCTTTCCTCCCACATTTCTTTTGGCCTTTTCCAGTGCCTTGTTTCACAACAGAGTTGATGAGAATTAGTCCTTAATTGAGCAATAAGAATTTTAGATCTCCAAGAAATATTGGCCCCTATGTACGCCTTTTGCTGATAGTTATGAGTGGGGTTAAACTCTTCAATGTAGTACTTCTTCTTTCTCTCTAGCTCTTTCTCCCAAGTACGTTTGTGGAACTTATCCATAACAAAAGTTTTTATCTCTTTACTCTTTGTAGGACACATGCTCAAGCAAATGCCCCATTTACTAAACCATTTGTTATTTTGCCGCATCCAAATCTTCTTTCTTTTGCACAATCTGTCACTAAACACAACCTTAGGCCATCTACCCTCTTCCATTTGCTCAATTTTTTTCAAATACCTTATGACTCGAACCATAGCAATTGCTTCAATAGGGGCAACCCCTGTTTCACTTAACAGTATAGCATAAGGAACTGCACTTTTAATTTTGAATTTGTTTGTAATCAACCGCTTCTGAATTTTCTCAATTTGTTTCCACTGCATCTCGGTTGTGCTGCTAGCCCATAGTTCACAACTGTAGAGAATCATCGGAATCACTAGAAGCCCAAAAAGAGTTAGAGTGGTTTTCCAGTCCCACAACTCTGTCTCTCTACACCTGTTTTAAAAAGAATAAAATGCTTTCCAACCCCCTAAAGTTCTCTTCTTTCTACAACCATCCCAACTTAAATTTTTGTTGAAGTCAATTCCGAGGTATTTGTAGTCTGCAACTTCTTCCAGAATGTTGCCTTCAAAGTAGAACTTATGCTAGTTATGCTTTCTTTTGTTAGAGAAAACTACTACTTTCGTTTTGCTAATATTGACTTGCATCCCCACCCTTCTACAAAAATGCTCAAGGGAACATAAGTGCTCTTGCAAACCAAGAGTTGATTTAGCAATCAATATAAGGTCAT
>ML778906.1:392576-427503 GCA_009831015.1 Picea engelmannii | reverse complement strand
TAAATCCATGCTCTTTTTCCCTCATCTCTTGCTGCCCTAACTTTTGTCATCTCGTCCCTCCTTTCCTCTTGTTGTCTTACAGTTAAGTCTTCTTCTAGAAAAAAACGAGAACCCCTCAAGAACTGCTTCCTGCTTAGAATGATATCTTTATCATGCAAGTTGGGCACGATGACTTTTATGGGCCTGGCTCTCTCACCGTTAGGCTTACCTACTCTCCATGCTTGACATATTTGTCCTTGCCATTGGAGCTTGTCTTTCAAGAAGTCTCTTGCAAGGTCAAGAGTACATTCATTTTTCCCATAATCTTTCACCCCCTTGATAATTATGTTTGTTGCTCTATCCTGTCTTTCCTTGCTTTCTCTATCTTGCATGTTGTCAACCTGAATGTTTGTTTCTCCTTCCCTCTTAGCAGGATTGCTAATAACTTAAGCCCAGGTTTTGGAGAGTTTTGCGGAATCTCCTTTCCTCTCTTCTCTTGATGTCTCTTCATTGTTGTCTATTTGGGTAACTACTTTCCCCTTATTCTCGAATGGCTTCACATTCATCACCTCTGTATTCTCCACTGCAATTTTCTTCATGTTTTGCACTTCCGCTTTCATGCGTTGCCATTCTGTTTTCCCTATTCGAAGAGCTTCCTGTAGCAATGACACTTGCTCCTTCAGAACAATGACACATGATTTTCTATACATGCCCTTTCATACAACCGCTACAGGTAGGTTTACATTTAGGCGAACTCATCCGTGACTTACAGTCGAAATTCAACGAATACGAAATGGTGGGCAAAATATTTTATTTTCATATTTAAAAAAACCCGAAATTGCAGGATTTGCGGATGATTCTCGAGATGCGTCCTATAATGGATGGATCTATTTCCCTTAGTGCAGGAAACATTTATGAAATGGATCGTAGGTGGATCCAGGTGGGTCCGAATCTGGATCCAGATTTGATACGGGGATTCGTGGATCCAACCACCATGGTCAACGGATGCGGTAACATAGGTTATTGTTAAGGATGACCTAATCAACTTTAACAATCCATATAATTGATCATTATAATCTGGTATTTACTTTAACAATCTACATGCCTTTTGGTCCATTATTAGTGGCCCTCACCATGTCTTTCCATCAAGGTGATGGAACCACATAAACAAGGATGCTACATGCCAATAGACATCAAGCCAAACTTTTGTCCATTGAATTTCTCCCTCCGACTTCTAACTTTTTTTCTAATTGACCCGTCTTTTGTCTCTTCTGTAATTTATGGATCTACGGTATTTGCTTATGGGGATAATGGAGCTCCACGTCTTCTTCTAGTCCTCCTTTCCTTTGTCAGATCTGCTTGTTGTTGCTCAACTGTATATTATAATATTTAATTATATATCTCGGCTTTGCAATTATAGAATAACCCTCATCCCCATACCCAACTTCATGTATAAAACAATATTTCACTAGAGTGTAGGAGATAGGAGATACTATTCCATATAAGTTGCACCTTCATTCTCGAGATCCTCCTCCTTGCAAGGTCTACAATTTTGTAACATGGCTCCAAAAGGATTAGTTCTCTCTCATCATAACCTGTCGAGATCTTGAGCCTTCCTTCATGGTAGTTCCTAGAGGTGAATGAGCGAAGCCATTGATGATTGAGAAAATGGAAGATTGAGAAGATAGAAAAGAAAAATGTGAAGACTGCTACCACAAACAAATTTACCTTCTGTCAAAATGCCGCTAAAAATGCTTCTCACCTGTTTCCTCAGACACATATGTTGCTCAAGGATTCTTCAAATATAGTCCCTTACTGGTCCAAAAACTTGTTCACAGAAACAAACAAAGAGAAGCGAATAAAAGAAGGGGGTAGGGACTATAGGGCCCAATTTAGGTTTTATGAGGTTGGTTTTTTCTTGGATTCGCTGGTGGTTCCCAAAAAAACAAAACGAAAAAATGCAGGAAGTGTTGTTATAGGTCAAGAAGCGTTTCCATTCGTCTCCTTATTTGGTTGGGAAAACAGTGGGAAGTGTTGCCGCCTAATCCACACTTCAAGTCACGTGGAAGAAATCTTCAATCCATTGAGTGTGGCCTTGGGGGAAAGTCTCGAGTCAGGTAGCGGACACCTGACACTCGACTCCTCCGTCTAGGCTAACTCCCAACGAAGCCAAGCGGGGTAGTCCCTAAAAGAGAATCTAAGGATTAACTAACTAAACACAATTATTATTCTAGGAGTTTTTAAGAAAGAAAGAACACGTACAACTTTTCTAACAACATATATGACACAAATGGAATTGCTTATGCTAAAGATATAAAGCATAAAATGTACTTGCACTTAAATGATATAACTTGAAAGTAGATACAAGTGCTTGAAAGTAATGATGATAAGCAATATAATAGACCAGTGCCAATAATGTAAAAGTTGCTGCAAGATGTATGTAAAATGTTGCTGTAGGAAAGTATTGCAAGTGCTCTTGGTAAATTTTATTATTAAGGGTTATTGCTTGAATTAGTGGTTTAATTTGTGAAGTGGCTTGATGTTGCAAGACCACTTTGTGATTGCTTAATTGTAAGTGTGAGACAAAAAATAAATCTAATCTAATATTTGTTTCCTTTCACCACTATCCCGCAAATGGGTATCAGTGAGATCGCAAGGAGTTCCAATGGGGAGATAACGGATGCCAATGAGTATCCGCATGAATTCACAAGTCGATCTACCGGTATAATCTTGTATTGAGCAATAACAAATGAATGGTTTTCCCTATTAAAACTACTCTGCATTGACTGGTTCCCGTTTTTATGGGTCTCCCAGATCAAGAAAAGCTCGCAAGGGGTTAGAGCATACTAGGGATGTTGAGGGGAAGGTTTATTTTCCAAATTGAAATTATTGAAAGAAAATTACAATAAAGGAAATCTAATCTAATTTAATCCAAAAATGAAATCTATCTAATGTTTTGTGGTGCGCAGGTTTATTTTATATTAGTGTTAACTTGTGGAAAAGAAAATAAGCACAAGATACAAGGTACACCACAAAAGAGAGTTTCCCCCAGCCCTTGGGGGGATTGCAGGCCTAGTGGGTTATCCCACTTTTTTCCTTTATTGGTTACAATGATTTTGGAAGAAAGTTTGTTGTCCTTATATACTTAAAGCCACAAACTTACAAAATTGATGGAAGAATGAGTTTGGGTATCAAAAGATGAGTTTAGGGGGGTCTCGGATGCTTCGGATCCGCCAAATTTCGGCAGAGCTTCCCCTTAGCTGTTTGCAAACCTGCAAAAAACAACAAGCTATTGGGGGCAAAAGATGCCCAAAACTACCTTGAAAGGACTTGCAAAAATATGTTAGATTTGTGCAAAGAATTCTCTAAGTAAATGATGAATAAAAAAGTTAGCAAACTAATTAAAACCAAGCATTAAACTAACTAATTTAGATGTCTTTTATTTGGTGTTTGGACAACAAGCAAAATTCACCTAAATAAGTTAGATCTAGAGGTAAGACACTCTTTATTACGAAACTTGAAAGATCTACCATTTTACTAGTAAATTGAAGACCTTTTCTAGACTAGCTCTATTGATAGATATATGAATTATTAGCAGAAAATAGATCTAATGTAACTTTGCATGCAAGGTTAAGTATTTGAAATTTAGAATGAAATTTATATCCAACTATTGCATGCAAAAATAAAAGGTAACCAAGATGATTTTAAAATTTGTTGAGAAAGAGATAAAAAGAAGGAGCTTGTAATGTGGAATTCCTTTTGGGCTATGGAGTCCTCCCGTGAATAGTTGAGGGACTTTGTTCATGAAAATCTTCAATGATTTGAAGGATTGAACTCAAATCGATCACCTCTCCAATTGTGGGAACCTGTAAAGCTTAACCAACTTGCAAAGAAATCCGTTAGAAGAGGTGATTCCTACACAAAAGACCTGGATAACATGTTTGTTCATTTGAAAAGACATGCAAATCAATATCTTTAAATGTAAAAATGCAGTAAAATCCAAGAAGCAAGCTAACTAAATAGATCTTACCCTACTAGGTGATAGCACACCTTCAAAAGCCTCTTTAATGAAAATGCATGAAAAATTGAACTAAGCTAAGGTTACCTCAAGTTTAAGCATAAACATCAAGCATCCACACCAATGACACCATTCACCATATGACCTCCAAAGTCTTTATCTTTATCCCAATATCAAATGATTACAACAATAGCATACAAGCGTTTCTCCAGTCTCCAAAATCTCACCAAGCAATGAAGAGGTAGCTTGTTTGTGTAGGAGGGGCACACTTCCCAAGGAGGGAGGGCACACATCCCAAGAAAGCTTTGACAAATGGATGCCTAGATTGATGCCAAATCTCCCATAGACTCTAGTCAACTCTTCATGAGTCAAGAGAGAGGAAGGAGAGGTCGCCAAACATTGCCAAGAGGAGGTGGCGACCTCCTTGGGATTGACGTCCCACTACTCTAAATGCGCCACCTCTCTCCTGAAGTGTGCACCCTTTCTTCGGATCTCACCAAGAGGTTACCCCCAAGCTATACAACATCTCCTAATACCACTTTTTTATTGTTACATCAAATTACAAAGTAAAAATTCCATTTTGTGGGAATTTTTATGACTTATTAAAAATTAAAAAATCTTAAGGGGGACTTAGTGCATGTCCATGAGACTAAAAAATAATGACTAGCATGGTAATATACATTATACACTAGACTTAGACATCTTACCAAGGCCTAACCATTAGTACACACTCCAACTTTGGAGGTAGTGAGTGAAAAAACTTAGAAATTATAACTCGCTTAAGCAACAAGATATAATTAACAAGTGAAAGAAAACACTCTAGAGTATGCACTCATGATCAAGTCTTAGGGAGCTAAGCCTTTCACATAACAAGGTCATCATGCTAGCTCATTTTATTACAATTCCCCCTTGGGGGTATGGACAATGCATAAAAGAAGAAGAAGAAGAAGAAAGATTCTGAAGGGGCCATAAGGCCCGGCTGGTCTTCTGAACTTTGAATTTGAACAAGTATCTTGTTCAACCTTTACGAATCATCGTTAGTCCTGCCTGGTGCAACTAGGGGGGTAATAGGCAGGAATACAAGTAAATCAATTATCCTAACAAATTGTAGGGGGTGAACAATTTGCCAATGCCCAAGCTTGATCACTCACGACATGGTAGCATGAACTAGAAACTTGTTGCAGTTGGAAAAATATGGAAAGAAAGGAAAACCATAAAAGGTAAATAAAATAATTAAAGATTAAATGCAAAGTAATAGGTACTTCCCAAAATCATAAACAAGGGTAACAATGATGAAAACCCTTGTACTGGCCTGATGGGTATCTCCATTCGGTCCAGCTGTGACCGTGTCAAAATCTACATGTATCCGATGGAAATCTTTTAAATTATTTTTACTTGAAACTATATTTTGACGTTTGTGAACATAGTGGACCTTGTAAGATTTCTTGTAAATCTCCTTTTTATGTATTTTACTAATATATTTGTTCTAAGTAATAAAAATACACCATGCTACAAGTACGATTTTTATGCAAGCCTTGTTGAAAAATGATGATAAAATGTTGTTTTATATAGTTTTATCTCTTGAAATCTTTGCTTTAGTTTCACAGCTTATTCATTTAGAAAGGTTTTTCATTCTATAGGTGAAAAATATTTCAAAAGTTTTTACTGACAGGATTTGTTGTAGGTTGCCATGATTGATGAGAGGATAGAAGAGGATCTTTTTGCGATGCTCGACATGGAAACTGATTCAAGGTACATACCGTCTCTGATTTGTTTGTTTGTTTGTTTGTGTGTGTGTGTGTGTGTGAGAGAGAGAGAGAGAGAGAGAGAGAGAGAGAGAGAGAGAGAGAGATTATTAAACTATCCATCAGGCCAACTAACCTGTGGGACAATTTTGTCAAATAAAAACAGAAAAAATAAAAGAATAAGATGAAAGTGGGGACTAGAGTATGGTAGAAAGAAGTTTTGGAAATTTGGACTACTTTTCTCCATGTTGAGAATCATCTAGCCTGCTGTAGCAGTTTTCAAAAGCTCTTCCTTTATGCGCATCATTCTTGTGGCTTGATTTGCTGTTTCTTTCACTTGGTCCTCCTTGAATGCTGACTCCCAACTTCTGATTTGCAGATTTGTTCTCTTCCTGATGTTGGTATTCAGCTTCCAAAGCAACAAGAAATGTTGTTTGGTCTCCACCTCTCCTGACCTGCACACCCGATATGTCCATTTTTGTCATTCTTCTATACCTTCTTGTTTCACATTCTAGTCTAGGAGAACTGGTCAAAGTTACCAGAATTGGAATCAAGAAAAAATTGGTGACACAGAAGAGCCAAGAGTTTGACTAGGTTTGGGAAAAAATTTGGAAAAAATCGGCAAGTACAAAACTATAAAGAAATACACATTTTTGATGAAAAAAGCATTTTTAATTGGTATTCAATAAATCTATGTCCATACAATGCACCACATTAATAGATGTCCAAAATTTAATATATCGATAGATATCTCATAAATGATATGGGTCCAAAAATGATTGAAACCGGGAAATGCAGGCATTTGTTCTTTTTGGAAAGTATTTTCTCAAGCATGCTCCAGTTGTGATCGCAAATACAAGCACCGCAGGACTGACTTAAGATTCAAATGAGAAATCTCTTAAGTTCTAGCGTATCACTATCAAAGTGTTGTCACCAAAGATGATGTTCAACCCTAGCATGGGTTCAAGTTTCAAGACTCAAGATGATGTGTTACCACTCAGCCACTTATTTCCCACATGATCAAGTCCGTGCGATCAATCTTGGAATATCGGCACAATGCTGCAATCATCAATACTCCCCTAGGGAAACATTTGCATTCCTGCCAAGCTTGTCCCAGACAGAGGCTTAGTGCAAATGTCAGCTATCTGCTCATTTGTGGATAAGTGATGGAACCTAACTGCTCCTTCTTGCACCATGTCTCTCATGAAGTCCTGTAATATCTCAATTTCTGAAGTCAAGTCCCTCTATCTGAGAGAGTCCTCGAACCATGCTTCCGTTTGCTGCATGTCCCTTTGCATTCTGCAAAGTGTCATGAAACTATGCTGGCTTCTTCAAGTCTGTTGTTCTGTTGTCTTACATTTCTTGTTCCTAACCTAGAACTAGGGGCTCTCGTACCAGGGATTTCTAACAAAGATAAGAATTCTAGCCTCTCGTGCTAGGATAATAACCAAGATGGTCTCCCATAGGGATAATAACCACAATGGCCTCCTGTACTAGGATAATAACCAGAATGGCCTCCCATAGGGATAATAACCAAAATGGCCCCTCGTAGGGATAACAACCAAAGATGGCCTCCTATATTACGATAATAACCAAAACGACCTCCTGTACTAGGATAATAACCAGAAATGGGCTCCTGTACTAGGATAATAACCAAACCAAAAAGAAAAATGGACTCCCATACCGGGGAAAATGGTCCAATACAAAAGAAAAATAATTGAAATAACTAAATTATACTTACAGTGAGATTTGTAGAGATCCTCCTGAATAATCGCTTTGAGGATCGTCGTCACGTTTAGTCTTCTTCTTGTGCTTGGCCTTCTCTTCATCTTCTACCGGCTCAGGAATGTCCTGGTTTATGTAGTCCAAAAGATCATTTTCTTCTAAGATAAGAAGTAACTTAATCTTCCATGCTCTGAAGTTGATGGCAACTTCCAATCTTGTCTTCTACTCTGAAATTGGTCTTTATGAATATTTTGACTTTGACCTTGACCAGTCAAACTTTAACTTTGACTAGCCAAATGTTGACTTTGACCCAAAAATTCAACCTTGACGTTTCTGGTGGCTGAGGGCACTAGGAGATGCGCTGGGTTAGGGAACACTATAATATCTAGGAATTATGCCAAACGTTTCACTTAAAGTGCCCGAACAATCAGGTTAGGGTTGGTTGCTACTACAAGATTAGAAACCCTCGCTGCCACTGCAATTGTGCTACAACAATCTTGACATAGAGTTGTGGATCTACCTTCTAGTGGTTAGAATGTTCTGAAGGTGGTGTGGGCCCATAACTTGTTAGAATAATGTAGATGTGCTCGTTTCACCATAGACAATGCTACACCATTGTCACCCATCCATAAGCACAAAGCCTCCCCCAAGCACCTTAAACTTTGGCAGAAAGAATGATTCCGGGAAGCCACATCAGAACCACAGATGACCAAGAGAGAGCGCACCTTCTCCAAAGGTAGCGTGCAAGATAAAGATAATACTGAAAAAACTGAACAAGAGAAAACTGCCCAACAACAACTGCTCCTCCTCCTCCTCCAAATTTACGCACTGTTTATGGTTTTCTGGGTGAGAGTGAGTGAACAAATGAGCCAAGACGTCCTCTATTTATACTAATCTATCCAAGAACTTTTCTGGCTCAGCCGACTTGACTTTCTGGTAATTATATTTTCTGTTTATCTTTTTCCTGTGGAGCCGACTTGTCTCCTTGGAATATAATACCTTAATATTATATATTTTGCTGAGCCGACATGTCTTCTAGGGTTCTCACACATCTGTTTAGGGTTTCTCTTGCTTCCAGAATATTCTATTCTAGTCAAAGGTTACATATGGAGGTTAATACCTCCCGTAGGTACCATAATATCAACACTTTGAACCAAATAGAGTAGGACATAAGTCATGCGACATGTTTCAAGTATTGACATAAACGACACTATTCTAGCCAATGTCTAGAGTAGAAGTAAGGGAAGGCCAAGTAATTAAAAAAACAGATTGCAAGGAGTTCAAACATTGTAGTTGGATTGGACAAGTTAGAGTCCAAGCATGAGACCACCTTCTCCACGGTCTCTTGTCTTTCAACCAACATTGTGTTTGGTGTTGTGTGGTATATGGACAATGGGGCATCAAGACATATGAGTTATGATAGGAAGATCTCTAGTAGATTTTGAGAGTAAGAGGGAGGAATGTGAGTGGAGTTGGGTGATGATGCCACTCAACCTGTGATGGGATTGGGATGCATCTCTTTCTAGATGCCTTCAGGTGATGTTCTTGAGTTGATTGATGTCTTGTTTATCCATGGTTTGACAAAGAACCTTCTTTCAGTTCCTTGCATGATAGATTTGTAGTATATACTATATAGTTGTATTTGAAGAACAACAATATATAATTAGAGATTATAGCCTAGATAGTGCACGGATTTTGGCTAGAAGTATGCAAGAAGGTGGATTTTACAGGTTGCTTGCTGATCCAGTAGCTCTAGTGCATGACAGTGGGAAGTTGGGTGACCCTTTTAGTTTCAAGAAGGCATTTTCAGAGCAGGAATGGTGAGATGCCATGATCGAGGAGTATACCTCCATCCTTAAAAATGATGTTTGCGAGATTGTACCAAGACGAGTAATGAAATCAGTCATTGATTCCAGATTGTTGTACAAGATCCAACTTGTGATTGATAGGAGTATTGGAAAGTGCAAGGCCATATTTGTTGCTAGAGGTTTCTCTTGGATAGAGGGAGTTGATTATGATGAGACTTTCACTGCAGTTGCCAAGTATAGTTCTATTCGTACCATTCTTGCATTAACAACATGCTGTGGTTTTCTTTTATATTAGATGGATGTGAACACATCATTCTTGAATTGTGTGATTGAAGAAATGTACATAAATCAATTGAGAGGTTTTGAGGTGTATGGGTGAGAGTCGAGACACCCATGTTTGACGGTTGAAGAAAGCTTTTTCTGGGTCGAAATAGGCTCCATCATCTTGGTATTCCAGGATTGATGAATACGTACTTGGCTTGGGGTTTTCCAAGAGTATTACGGATCCAAATCTTTATTATTTGTATGATAAATTTGATTTGGTAGTTTTGGTCCTATATGTAGATGATTTGATCCTCAAAAGTAGTTCAAAGATGCTCATTATGTGGTGCAATATTAAATTTGCAAATGAATTTGATATGAAGGATATTGGTCTACTGCATTATCTTTGAGGGTTGGAGGCTTGGTAAGGTCCAAGAGAAGTCTTCCTTAGGCAAGGGAAGTATACCTTGGAGATTCTAAAGAGATCTTAGATGCTTGATTGCTAACCCTTGGTCACACCCATGGTGCATAATTGAAGCTTACTTGTGATGAGGATGTTGGTTTGGTTGACGTTACTTTGTACAAACAATTGATTGGGTCATTGATGCACCTTGTAAATACTAGGTTGAACATATGCTATGTTGTGAATACATTTAGCTAGTTTATGGTTGAACCTCGTCAAACTCATTGCATAGCTAGTAAGCATGTGCTCAAATACTTGAAGGGAAAAGTTCATTATGGAATCAAGTATATGGGAGATGATGAATTATTACTCCATGGATTTGTTGATTTAGATTGGGTAGGCACAAGCACATGGAAGAGTACTTTTGGCTATTGTTTTAGCTTGGGATCATGTATGATTTCCTAGTTCAACGAGAAGTAGGC
This sequence comes from Picea engelmannii, assembly GCA_009831015.1. Classification (NCBI taxonomy): domain Eukaryota; kingdom Viridiplantae; phylum Streptophyta; class Pinopsida; order Pinales; family Pinaceae; genus Picea; species Picea engelmannii. The sequence goes on along the minus strand of ML778906.1, from coordinate 417,082 downwards.
AATAGTTTCACTCAGTTCAGTGGGAAGTAGGCACAATTGCATTTAGTTTAGCAGGAAGTAGGCGGCTATCACACTCGGTTTAGTGGAAGCAGAGTATATGGCCACTTGTTTAGCAAGTTGCGAAACTATTCGACTTCACATGTTGATAGTAGAATTGGCTGCCATGATGTTGGATCTGACAATTGAGTATTTTGATAATTAACATTGCATTAGGCTCTCAAAGAATCTAGTTTTCCATGATTGCTGCAAGCATATTGATATTCGATATCTTTTCTTGAGTGACAGGATCCAAAAGGGTGCTATAGCCCTTGAATATATTCATATATATTTGCGGGTTGGAGAGATTCTGAGGAAGCCCTGGCGAAGAAAAAGTTCAAGATACTGAGGCATAAGCTTGGGGTTATTGAAAACACTTTCCTTGCAAAGAGAGTGTTATTTTTTGGTTCCTCCAAAAGTGTTATCAGTGATCACACTTGCTAGGAAAGCTCTTCATGGGATGTGAAGGGTGTTTTGGTCTCCCAACCCATTTTTGTTTTATTTGGCATTTGGAGAGCTTAGCTTGGGTGAATTCCTTGCTTTGGGATCAGTGTTTGGGCAAGGGAGCTTGCCTTGTAGAGGTTATTGGATGTGTGGGGTTTCTTCTTAAACTTCAGTGCACTACTTGGGCACTTGGCATATGTGGCACAACTATGTTAGAAGAGGAGCGCTTGACATTTGGAGGAAAGGCTCTAAGCCCTAGATGCATTGTATCCTTGCCATAGTTTGAGGAGTGCTTGGCCTAAGGATACTTTTGCTTGGAGGGTGCACCACCTTGGGGTTGAGATGACTCTCATGTTGACACGTGGAGACCTTAGTTAGAGGAACGCTCCATTTGGGCCCTTTGCTTTGTTGACTTAGCTTAGGTTGCCTGTAGACTTAGACTCCATTTGGGCCCTTTGCTTTGTTGACTTAGCTTAGGTTGCCTGTAGACTTAGACTAAGTTGATTGTTGGCCTCCCTCACCTTAGTCTATAAAAGGGAGGAGAATGCCTTGCTTAGAGGAGAATTTGAGCCATTAGATTGATAGTTTGTGTGATGCTAGCGATTGAAGAATCTTGTAGCAAGAGCCTTTGTAATCTCCTTGAGTAACTCGTGGGATGCAAGTGGGAGATCTTGGGGTAAATCAGTGGGTGTGACACTAACCAATTTTGAAGCTCTAAGGGTTAGTTTGTAGAGCTTGGTGGGACGCCTTACTTGGCTAAAATATTGCTGGTTACAGGTTGTTGAGATTGCATGTGATGCCCTAACTTGGGTTTGGGAATCTTTTTGGAGTCCTTGCTTGGGATGAACTAAAAGGACTTGTGTATACCAGCTTTTGATCAGCTGAGGTATTGTATTGCAATATTCTTTATTGTAAAGAAGAAGTGAATTGATTGCTGTCCTAAATTCTTGTTGTAGATCTGAATTTTCAGATATGAGTTTTCTCTTGTTTATCTTTGAGTTTTTGGGCTGATTTAGTGGACAGCCCGGGCTGATGGCTTTGTTTATTGAGCAAGCCCTTTTCTAATTTCCAGCAAATAAACCAGAGATGGAAATCAACAAAAACTTGGCAAGGCAAAAGAGCAATGAGTGTGAATTGGATTGGGAATAAATGAGGAAAAACGTAGGAAAATCTCAGCAAGTACAAAAATAAATAAAGATATACACATTTTGAATTAAAAAGAGCTTTTTTCATTGACATTCAATAAAGCCATGTTCATACAATGCACAATATCAAAATATGTCTAAAATTTCATGGATGAATCGGTATCTCATATATGATATGAGTCCAAAAAGGATCCAAACCGAGAACTGGAAGCATCTGCTTATAAAAGTTAACTAAATACTGAACACTAAATAGTCAAAAAACTAAGAAGCGGTTTCTCCCATGTCTTGGGTTGCTTGACCCTCATGGTTCACCAAGTCGTCAAGATTTTTGATGCTCTAGATGTCCAACAGTGTCAGCGGATGGCAAATAATTGTAGGTGGGTGCCCTAGATGGTTTACTTTGTCCTCCTACGGCTTTGTCTGTTTGCAGTCAATTGACAGAGAGAAATTTTGATGAAACAGATTGAAATCACGAAGGCATCTTGGGGACTTGGATGAGTCAAACTCCGTCATTGTCAAGTTTGACTCGTTCAAGTTGGAAAAAATACATCTACTTGCCGATCTGATTAGAACTTGCAATGTGGAGGTTTTAAATTGCGATCCCTATAATTATGATTTCTACGTATGGTATGTTGTTGTAGATTTGTGTTGTTGATTAGATCTAGCCCATATGGGTATTGAATTGATGTAACGATGATGTATTTACGGTGTCTATACTTTGAGACTGCCTAGAAGTGAAGTGTTGTGGCAGATCTATAGTTTCTTGCAAGTGTTTTAAAGAAATCAAATTCAATACTAGGGCTGAAATCTCTATGGTGCAGATCCATGGCCTTATGTGTGGTAGAAATTTCAGTTCTCAAAGTTTCTAAATTTAACTGCCATCCACTTGGGTCCAATAACATTCTCTTGAGATTAATCTACTAGCCATGCATGGCTTGCAAGGAGATGAAGTTCCTTGCAAATTTTCTGATAGCATGACAAACACGCTCCTTGTGTTTAGAGTATGTTCTCATGATGCTAAGGACATTTGCATGATTTTAAATGTATTTGGCTATGGATTTCACCTTCTCCACAACCTCTCCTAGTCAATCAATGTTACCATGATTTCTAAGCTCGTTGTGAGCTCTTTGGATTATTTCTTGTGTTCATTTATTTGGTAGAGTCCAAGCTCATGGCTTGTGATCCTTGCAAGGTGTTATTTCAAATGGCTAATCCCTCCATTCGCCGCCTTTCCTCAAAGCTTACAATTAAGCCTTTGGCGATGTGTTTGCTCATAAGGTTCACCATATTGTCAAAATGGGCCCAAAGCCTTTGACTTGTTGGTACAATGATTAATAAAACTTATGGCGATAGAATAAAGGCAAATTGGAGCTAAAATATGCTTGTAGAAAAAAGCAGACCTAAATATTGTTCAATCTCTAAGGGAAAATTGGCAACAATAGTCAAAGACTATGCACATTGCAAACCCTTCCATAAAACCATAGGCCAAAGCCCAACTAGGAAAGCATATCAGAAAAGGATCAATCTACTCTAGTTTATGCTTTATCAAAATCCATCTTCTAGAGGAGAATTTGCTACCCAAAATGCATAGCCCATTCTTGATATGAGCACAATACCAACAATGTGAATACTCACACACAAGAAGGAATAAGAGAGCATTTGTGCCGACATAAGACTAGATTGTTGAAATTGTACACATCTATATTGACAAATATATACAATACACAACTATGGGAGAATGATCAATTTTGAACTTCTCCAATAAAATACAATAAAGCAGGCGAGTGATAAATTTAGACTAAGTCAGCCAAGAGATAAGGATAAAGTACAAAATAAAAAGTGGAAATATAATACATATCCACACATGTTTAGTAGACTAAGTCTCATTATTTCCTCCTTGCTAAGTGAAAATTTCTCTTAATTTTTGGTATAGTTGGGGTACAACATTTCCAACAAAGGATGAATAATGCTTAGGTTTGGTGTAGTTGGGGTCTTTAGATAGACTTGTGTTCCTTCTTAAAAGAGAGCTTGAACTAGTGTCAATTGCTCTATCAAAGAGAAGAGGTTCGTAAAAAATGTTGGTGAAGGTCACCTTGTTGAAGAGAAAAACTTGAAGAAGCATGTCGAACACGAAGAAGGAGAAGCATTGGTGTAGGAGGAACAAAAGGAACTACACAAGTAGCATAGTGCACAAAATGCTAGAATGTATTCCGATTGATAGATGTAATGCATGGAAATAGGGAGTGAATTGGATCCTTTCCCATAGTAAGATGCAGTTAGGATCCTTTCCCATAGGTTGACCGCACTATTATGGCCAACCCCCTCATTGGAAAGCTTTTTGGGAGCATGATAGAGCGGAGAATCAACAGTTGGGTAGAAGATGAGGGAAAAAGGGAAAAAGGGTAGACGGGTTTTAGACCTAGGCATTCTACCATTGATCATTGTGTCACCCTTAGACATTTGATAGAGAAAATCTGGGATAAACAAGGTGAAACAACCTATTGTTGTTTTGTGGACTTTAAGAAAGCCTTCGACACAGTGCCTAGAGACAAACTATGGAACATAATGGAAGAGTTGGGTATCCAAGATGGATATAGAGTGACAATTCACAGACTTTATGAGAAGGTTAGAGCTAAAATCAGAACAAGTGAAGGAATGTCTGAATGTTTTGGTAGTGATATTGACGTTAAACAGGGATGTCCTCTATCTCCCACTTTGTTTGGTTTATACATTGATAAGTTGGAAGCTTGGTTGAGCAGGACATATGGAGAGGGTGTCCATCTAGCATGGTACGTGGTGAAGCTACTTTTATACGTGGATGCTCTTATTCTAATTTCAAAAAGAACACATGGATTAAGAGAACATTTAAAGGCCTTAGAACACTTTTGTTAGGAGGTAAGGATGCAAGTGAACATTACCAAGAACAAAATCATGATCTTTTCTTTAAATAGAAATGACAAACCAATCACCTTTCTTTTCGAAGGCAGTCCATTGGAGATAGTGAAAGAATAAAAATATCTTGGGATTGACTTCCACTATAAGCTCAGTTGGGAGACTTGTTGGGAGAAAAGGATACAAGGAGGATGGAGAGCCTCATACTTACTCTAAAATAGGTGCAGAAAAGCTGAACTTTGGGATTGGAAAACCAAAAAAACCCTCTTTGGTTTGCTAGTTACGCTGGTTGTTCTCTATGGCTTTGAAATATGGGGAAGCAACATGTCAACTTGCAGATGGAGACAACTAGAAAGAATTCAGAAGCAATTAATAACCAACAATCTCAAAGTTAAAGCCATAGTCCCATATGAAATTCTTTTAGCTGAAACAGGTACCTTTCTATTGGAGGCGACAATGATAACCAAATTAATAAGCTATTTAAAGAGGGTGGAAAACATGGATAACCAACGCTGGCCCAAGTTAGCAATGGAGGAGTTAGATTGTAGGAAGAAAACTTGGATGAAGCAAAATAAAAAGTGGTTGAGTAAGTGAAATATCAAGCTGGATGAATGTCCTAACACCAAGGAAGAAATAAAAAAGCTCGTGATTGAAAAATTTAGGACTGCCATGTGGACCAATCATAGTGGGCATAAGAAAACATACTCCATCAAGGAGTTTAACCCAAATTGTGACCATAGTGAGAAAACATATTTAGGGGCAGCTATTAAAAGAAAAGAAAGGTTGTTAGTTGGACAACTGAGGACGGGTTCACATCACCTTAGACGTGAGATCGATAGGTGGAGGGTACCCAAGGAAGTTTTGGAGGAGAGAACTTGCATATTCTGCAATAAGGGTGTGGTGGAGATAGAGTGGCACTTTGTCACAGAATGTGCAACCTACGAGGATATCCGTAGTCGGTATGAAAACAACTTAAAGGTCGACAACATGCACCAACTATTTGACGAGGATAAGATCAACCAGATTGCTAGTCTTCTAGTCAATATTCACAACAGAAGATTTGACATCGAAAAGAGTGTGAAGATGAGTTAGGGATGTTATTCTCCTTGTCCCTTAGACTGTTCAGCCTCGTGGACGTCATTAAAATCAATCAATCAATCAAACAATTGGGTGGTATTGTGGGTCCTCCTTGCTGAGGTTGTAGGGTTGCACACATTGGTTGGAATGTTGTGGAGGGGTAGAAGACTGCGAGAACAACTCCAGACAGTCAACAAGAGGTAGGTCTTGTTACCGCCCAAACTAGCAGTCCTACGAGGTCTTAGACTGCTATGGGAGAAACACAAGGGATAGGTGCCCAATGTCACCACAACAGCTATCCTCTCCCTGTTCAAGCCCAACTCCCACTCTCAAAAGGCTTTGGGAGGCTTCCCTATAACACAACACAGTCACCTTACCCAACCGCTTAGTGGATCAGTGCCTTAAATAAAGGGCTATGGTGAAAGGGGTAGGAGTTAATTATTTTTAATGCTTGCTGAAATAAAGTTATTGCAGAAAATAGAATGACCAAACAACAAGCTAATCTTACCCTTTACTCTCCAAAAAATGATAAAAATGAAGTACAAGAGAAAGGGGAAATGATCTTACCACTTTTCTGGATGACTAGCTATGTAAGTAACTTAACCAAAGTGGCTGAAAATGAGTAATTTCTTTGCTGTCCTGTTAAATCAGTTCTGCAAAACACAGTAAAACGCAGAAAACGGCAAGGAAAATGACCTTTTTGGGCCTCCCACAAGTGCAAAAATGCACTAAATCACTAGATCTGTGGGTATGAAGGTTGGGGCAGCGAAGTATAAGTGTTTACTAAGCACAATAACCTTCAGATATGCTGTAAATTTAATTTCCAGCAAGCTGAAAATTACTTTTGCAGAATTGGGGTTCAAATCCCCCCAGGGTCAAAACCCAAAATTTGCTACAGACAAAAAATTGAATTGTTGGGATGTGTTTAAGCTCTATAGTGACCAGAAATAAAGAATTACAATGTAAATTAAATCTGGAATTGAAATAAAAGGGTTTGGAATGATAAAACTCACAAAATACACCCTTTTAAAGTGTCCACCAAGTGTAGATCTGAATAATTTACTTGCTGTTTCACTGCAGATCTGCACACTTATTCTCAAATAAACCCTTGTAAAAGATGTTAAATAAAACAAATAACATAAGGGAATACTTATCTTGTGGTAGGGAGAAATCCCACAAGGCAAAAACCCCAAGATCTACTAGCTTAATCAAGATAAAATTGAAACACAAAGCTAGGGTATGGTTTTTTTGTAATAAAATATGATTGACAATATTTATAATTAAAATGGTTAAGGAAATTGAGAGATTTTTCTTACTTTTAATTCTTACCTTATGCTGTCTCTGGTTTGTGCGATTATGGCCCCGCGAGCTTAAGATTGGCCGGATAGATCTCTAGACAATTAGGTGTGGAGTGGAAGCACTATCGCTCTCGATGCTAGAGATTTTACTGATAGATGAGTTCTTCCTTGGATCTTGCTAGGAAAGTTCTTCTACAGAATGGTTTCCAAGATACCAATCAACTTGGGTTGAAGAGATAATAGACCACTTGGTTGAAGTTACTTCCAAAGGAGTTGGTCCAACAACTTGGGAGTATTACCCTTGGATCCCACAAAGAGAGTAAGGAGACGAAGGCCTATCTTCCTCTCTTCCACGTGACTATGTAGCCCCTCAATGGATTGATTGAATATCCAAGAACACAATTACAAATATCCAAGACCAATAAAAACAATCATTACAACATATAATCCATAGTGACAGAAGATAAATGAGTTCTGTAAAATGGCATTATGATCTCACAAAATTTCAACAACAAAAATGAGAGGAGTACCTGGCCTTATATAGTTAAATTTGTAACGACTAGTTTCTAACTCCCTCATTAAAAATAATATTCTTGGTTTGCACATCCACAATTAGTTGGAGGCTAAACCACTTGACAATATTTTTTTTATTACATCAATCTTGGTAAAAAATTAGATACATCCATTTAAAAATCACTTGACCAATTTATTTAGTGGAGGAAATAAACTTAGGGAAAATTTCCCCTTGAGAAGTGAGCATAACGACTATATTTTGTCCACATTGACTATTCTTCCTTCCAACGGCTAGTTTGACTTGTCAAATCAATTAATGAGTAGTTGCAATTTTTCCCAAAGAGGATGATTTGGTCATTTAGTGGTTAAATTAACCACTTTGCTTGGAAATAGCACATCTTTGAATAAAATTAATTATTTTGCATGTGGAGAAGGAATCTTTGACTTGCCAAAATTATTCCAATGCTAGAAAAGACCCCAAATGTTCCACTTCATGACCATTTGACCTTGTAAAATGTGCCCCACGATTTTATGGAAGAAGTGGGACGATTTTCTCTTGGGAGGTAATATCTCCCTCAATATTCCATCAATGCAAATTCTGCAATATGGGTTTTGCTCATGATTTTTTTCTGGTCATTCTGAACCCATGTTGTATTTTTCCCTTGGGGAACTACTACCTCAAAATACATACATTGCATGAAAATATGTGCGATGATGAAAACTCCCTTAATAATACATCAATCACGATTTCACAATATGGGTTTTGCTTGTGAATTTTTCTAATCATTTTGAAATTTGAACCCATGTTGCATTTTTGCCTCCAAGGTGCATCTGCATGAAAAGACGTGCAATGCTGAAAATTCTCTTAAAATTTTGTCAATTACAATTTTGCAACATGGGTTTTGCTCATGATCTCTTTTCGGTCATTTTGAGCCCATGTATTTTTTCCTTGGGGACCTCAGCATGAAAAGACGTGTACTACTGAAAACTTTGTGAGACTGCCATCTTGAGAACAAAAATGATAGTGCACTATGGCCAAGGTATGCCTATAGACTCAATATAAGATAACCATGTGGGAAGACATAGGTGTGCATGACATGGACTAGACTAGGCCCCACAAACTACAATCACCCCTACATAAGACATGTGGCTTCACACAATCATGTGTCCCAATAGATTCGTGCTACAACCTCCAATCCTATCCAGGACGAGAGATGGTGAGACGAGGACATAAGGGGTCTGATCATGATCAGACTAAGTCTGGAAGTCCACTACAAAAATCATCCACTATGGTTTACACGGCTTTAACTTGCATCCTTGGGCTTACAATGGTGTAGGCAAAATGAAAACTCTAGGGTACCTCCTGGAGAGGTAATATGTCCATTGATGGTGTAAAGACTAGAGAGGATGGTACAAAGACGTATTCAGAATGTGTCTCGAACACCATTGGTTTGCCACATAGTGGAGATCTAGAAGTTTGAGGTTAGTTGTGTTGGAAATGTGAAGAACTGTCCATGGATTGTGTTGTTGGGAAAGAGAAGGCTCATGAACAAACAATAGTTGTGATTGTTTTAGATCATGTGATGTGTCATGCATGTTGGCATTGGCAAGATGAGAATTAGATGATAGGGAAGATGTTGGAGCATGATGATGATCATGAATGGAGGCTAGAGTTGTGGACATTGCAGAAAATGTCATGGGATGCAATCCCAAGTAACCTCACTTAAAGGGTAAATTCTTTTCAAGGTATATCAGTCTTTGTAAGTATTTCTTCAACTTCTATTTATTCATATTTCTTAATCTCAAATAGATGCATGTCTTTTATAAGTTATGTAATTACATTGTATTGTTTATTGTAACTAGAGAGATAATAATACTCTTATGCACTCACTTATCTTAAGCTTGGACTAGCATATAGTTTGTTATTGAAACAAAAAGAGATAGTAGTTTGGATTATGGGTCCTTTCCTGTACAACTTAGCTAGTCCTGTCCTTTCCTCTTGGTGGCTATTTGACCAAGGGGAGGCTAGCAATGCAAGTTTATTTGTGCTTACCTTACAAGGCTAGAAAGAAAGGAAGAAGGCAAGTGTCCTGTGCTTACCTTACAAGGAAAGACTAGCAAGGAAGGGAAAGAAAGAGAAAAGGCAAGCTACAAGGCAAGGAAGTCAACTCCATTCAACGAAGTATTTGCTTCATCTTATATTTCAAGGAAGCTCCTTGCCTTTAGAGTAAACATCTAGACCTTAGGTTCCATCAACCGACCCGTTAGGGTAAAGACCTCTAGATTGGAGACTAGCAGTGCTTGGAGAACCAATTGCATGGTCTTGAACATGGCAACCATGGCTCCCCAAATGTGGATTTGAATTTTTTTTTTGTTGTTCCGGAAATGTCTATTGTTGTTATGCAAGAGCTTGCACAAAAAATTGATTATGTCATTGTAGTTCTACCATGAAGCAACTAAAGTAGATCTAGTGTGTGTAAAAAAAGAGAAGGTTACACTCGATGGATCTCCCTTTTCCTTGAGGGTTGTGAGACTGGACAAAACCACAACTAAAAATCGTCGTAACTTCGTCAATATTTTTCAAAATCACTAATATGACCCCAATTTGAAAATGGGATCAAAATTATTCTTTTAATGGCATTGGTGCAACTACAATCTAGTTCTAGAGAAAAAGAGAAAATATGGTTCGGATATATCCGAAAGGTTAACTTCTCAAGGGCATAACTCCCACAATATTGCAAAAAATTGCTATTATGATGCCAATTTGGAAATGGAGAAAAGCTTTGTGTTTGATGGTACTGATACCAATTGATATGAGCATAGTACTAACAATGTGAATAATCACATACAAGTGGGAACAAGAGAACAAGTATGCCATCTTTGGATGCGGTGACGGAGATATGTAGGTCGACAATTGTTATTCCATAGATAGTTGGCCTTAGTGCCATCACTATTCATATTACTACCCCTCATGAAAGTGCATGTGGGGAAATCATTATCTAGCAAGTAAAGATCGATGAAACCATCAATGTGCAACATGGAAGTACACCCTTAATAGTTTGATGAAGCTCGTACCCATCTTCTCCAGTATTTCTTGGCTCTAAACTACTAAAAGATGCATTATGTGATTACGTAGATAAGATAATTTTATAAATGTATGACTAATGATTGCAAACGTAGGTCAAAGAGGCTGTTGAGTACAATGATGTCAATACAATGCAAGAGTACCAAAAGGTCTCCTATAAAAGGAAAAATGCAAAAAGTAGTGGAGAGTGAGATCTACTTTGAGGCATGAAGAACCCTTGACCCTAAGATTAGAGACCTGCTCTGATGATGAGATGTACTATAGGGGAAGATCTAGGGACAAGAGGAGCCAGGAGAAAGGAAATAGGTCTATCCTGGAATGGACCCGTCTCTCCTACCATCCGAGGTCGAATGAAGAAAACCGAGTATAGAAGGGTGTCCCGAGAGGGAATTGGTGGGGTTCCTGGTTCGTTCGCTACGTTGTTGATTGGTAGAGGTAGTGCATCGACAAGGTCTGGGAGATCTCATCTGTATCCTAGGAAGGGATCTAGTTTGTTCATGTCGAGGAAATCTTGTGGGATGAGGGAAGGTCCCATTGGTCCGCACTAATCTGGGGTCCAGGGCTGTGCTGGTGTCAGTCTATCTCTTAGTGCCCCTTCCTAGGGGTAGCATTGTGAAGAAGGAGGTGATCCGCTGAATGTTAAATTTGGGAGCATCGACAATCATTCTCCAATGAGAGGCCATGTGGGTCACCCTGAGGCTAGCCAGGGAGATTTGGAGAATCAACAAGTCTTGTGAGGTATTGACAAAAGACAGGGGGAACGTACAACCTTTGTGAGTCAAACCAAAAGTCAGGACGAACGAGATGCTATATGATCTTGTGAGTCTAGCCAAGGCAAAGAAAGAAGTCTTGTAACTCTAAGACAAAAGTCAAGATGTAAGTCTAAAGTCAGGGGGAACGTACAACCTCTGTGAGCATAGACAGTCTAGTGCAAAAGCCAGGGGGAACGTACAACCTCTGTGAGCATAGACAGACTAGTGCAAAAGTCAGGGGGAACGTACAACCTCTGTGACCTAGTCAAGCCTTGTGAGCCATGAGCAAAAGTCAAAGCATCTAGTAAAAGTTAGGTTGAATGTACAATTTCTATGAGCTAGAAACAAACAATCTTCCTTATGAAAATAATGTAAATGTATTGATATAGTGCGTTGGCACGTGTAACATTATCCACCATGAAAAGAAATTTGAGTTGCCTAACTCAGTTGTAAAAGTCGAATTGCATGTTTAGTCTGAGTTGTCAAACTCGAGTTGTATGTCTAGTTCGAGTGGTCAAAGTCAAGTTGACAAGTCGAGTTGCATGTTGCATGTCGAGTTGCATGCATGTCAAGTTGCATGCATGCATGTTAATTTGCATGTTGAGTTACATTGCATGCATGTTTAGTTGCATGTCGAGTTGCATGTTGAAGTTGCATGTTGAGTTGGCATGCCATGCATAAGCCAAGTCTCAAGGGCGAGTTGTCACACAAAGGTTAGTCTAAAGTCAAGTTTCTAATTCGAGTTGAGTTGTAAAGTCAAGTTGTAAGAGACATGCAAGATCTTTCTTATTCAAGCTCACATTCCTTTCCTTCCTACACCTTTATTGTTGAGATTTGGGTACCTTGGAAAGTGGTCCCCTTGTGTTTGTGAGCTTCTAAACACATGTGGGAAGTACTTTGTACCTTATACTATGTACTTTATGTCTAATTTCACTTTGACTTAGGAGATTTAAATCAAAAGTGAAATTTGGTCATTTTAGCCTAAAATGACAATTACTTCACTTTGTGGGTGAATTAAGGGACATAAAGTGAAACTATGGAAACTTAAGTAAAGTGGGTTTTGAGTTGAGATTTACTTGAGATGATCTCAACCATTGACTTAGGATGAGATGAGATGGTCTCATCCACCCATTTATTAGTTTTCTTCATGCATCCTTAAAAAGGGCGCATAGGGCAAAGGAGAGCTCAATTGTTCACCTTGAGAGTTTGGTGAGGAGTAGAGAGGTGAGAATTCAGAGGAGAGTTCAGCAAGCCAGGCCCACATGTTCATGGAGAGCACAAGGCAAGTTGGAGTCTCAATTATTTGTGGTGAGTGTGTTTGCTAGGAGGAGGGCGCAAGGCTACTTGGTAGCATTTGGAGTGGAGCTTTCTTGTTTTTGGTTTGTGGGTTGTTGAGAGGGAAATCAAATGACAGTTTGAGTGCAAGGGTTCTTCAATCAGCAAAGAGACAGAGCAAGGGCGCAAGGGTCTTCAGGCACAGTCAAGGAAGGAGGGGGCGCACTCCTCTATGGGCGCAAATCCCAAGGAATCATTGCAGAGCTTGTGAGGAGATTGCAAAGTATCAGGTTCTGAGGAGCTTGCAAAGTATCGGGTTCCTTTGTATTTATCTTCCTTGTTGTATTACATGCTTGAAGCACACCATATATATACATTCATCTCAAACTGGTTTTCCCCAGGGGGGTTTTATCCATGGCCATGTTGACCAAAAATACCTGTTTTCATTTTCATGTATGTTAGTTTTTAGAACAACATTATTTCAGCACTAAAAGATCTCTAGGTGTGTTATACAGCTTATGGTATGCATGTGCTAACATCTTGTAACAAAACTACATGCTAGAGTACCCATTTGGCTTATGTAACTGTAACAAATCAGCGAAGAAGTTACTGAACAGTTTGCTGTCCTAAAACAGCAGCAAACTTAGAGCCAACTTGAGGTCAAAGACAGACCTAGTTGGCAGCTTGATAGGACCTGGAAAATCTTCATTTATATACAGTGCTCGACCCCTCTTCATTACACACTTTGCTATGCAGCGCAAGAGTGAATGGAGGAGTCTGTTTGCAGGTGGGGATGTGAGTAGGCAGCACTTGAATTATTGCTGCTGATATATATACACAGGCAACGCTTAAGTTATTGCAGCTGATACAGTGTATTGGTGACTGTGTAAAAGGGAAGCAAGTTTTATCATTAGTGCTGGTTTATAACAGCAGTATAGGACAGCAAAGCTTTTCCTTTGTTTGCTGGTCATACAGTCAGGTATTTTCATGGTGGATTATTGTACTTGATCTTACATACTATTTGCAATTAAAGAAAGATTGTTTGCTGAAGTTTTCTCCCCTTTTTGGGTTTCTCCAAGGTAAATTCTTGTGCATGTGTGAGATTCTATTTGAGTACCTCTTCTACTTCTGTTCATCATTTCGAGTACCGATTTTGCTGGTTGATAAATCAAATTTTGTTTAAAGTGTTGAAGAAACTAAAGAAATAATCCGCATATTAAATCAAGCTCGATAATTTAACATGGTATCAGAGCTAAGGGTGTGAAAGAGCTTGTTGAAGTGCAGGAACAAGGTACACATAGATCCAAGAGAGACTGATCAGTTTCCTGCGAGAGTTCCATGGCATCCTCCATTTCTTTCAGGGCCGAGGATAGGCTTGAAGGAGCTTCCAACTTCAATGTGTGGAAGCTCAGGATACTGAATATCTTGCAGAAGCATGATCTTGAGTAGTATGTGACCATAGTGATGGAGGAACCCACCTCTAATGCAGGGAGAGCGACCTTCAGGAAGAGTCAAGCAAAGGCCAAGCAAATTATCTTTGACTCAGTCAAAGACAGTATAATGCCAACAATGACTTCGTTAATGACTTCCAAGGAATGTATGGATACCTTGGTAAATCTGTATGAGAAAAAGGTACCAAGTCAGAAGAGGACACTTAAGCACAAGATTAAGTTTTTGAAGATGGAGAAAGTTTAATCAGTAGCATCTTTCTGTTCTAGGATAGCCTAGATCGGAGATCAACTTTTTGTCACAGGTGTCACAATAGACGATGATGACTTAGTGCATGCCATACTTGATGGTCGTCCTTCTTCATGGGAAATTTTCTTATCCAGTGTGAGTGGGAGAGAGATTCAACCCACATTTGAGAGGTTATGCATGACTGTATCCAAGTGGAAAGTCGCACTACCACCAGGAGTGAGCCATCCAAAGAAGAGCATTCGACATTAGCATCAAGATTCAAGGGAAAGAAGAAAGTCACTCTCCAGAAAGGCTCTTAGAAGAAGATAAATACTAAAGGTACATTCAAAGGCAAGAATATTGATACATCTAAGATTAAATACTTTAATTGCAATAAGTTGGGTCACTTTGCTAGAGACTGCTGGTATAGGAAGAAAAATCCAAGGAAAGGGAAACAACATGCCTCAATTGCTAAGGATGATGATTCCAAAAGAAATCAGAAAAGTCTTTCTAATGAAAGAGAAAATAGAAAAGAATATTACTTGGTTTTTGCTTTATCTAGTACAATTATCACCGGGCTGAAAATTTGGTTAGTAGACAGTGGTGCATCAAAGCACATGACAGGGTACAAGGAGATCCTTTTAGATTTCAAGAAGAAATCCTTTGCAGAGCAAGTTGAGCTTGGGGATGACAAATGTTACAAGATAGAGAGAGTAGACTCTATCTCCTTCAGATTGGAATTTGGGGCAATGCTTCATGTTGATGAAGTTTTATATGTGCCAGGGCTCAGGAAGAATCTATTATCAGTTGCAACCCTTGAGGACAAGGGATATTGGGTGATCGTCAAGGACAAGAAGGCACTTCTGTGGGCTAAAGGTAGCCACCTGAGTATAGTAGAACCTATCGGAACTCGCAGAGGAGGACTATATGTTGTGATAGGACAGTCAGTTCAGGCATTAGCTCATGATGCGACTAGCTCCAACGAGTTGTGGCACAAAAGGATTGGACATCTTCATTACAAAGCACTTCCAGATCTGTAGAATATGGTATGTGACATGCCCTCTATTTCTTTTAGTAAAAATGATATTTGTAAAGGATGCATGCTTGGTAAAAATATAAAGAAAGCATTTCCTAGCAGTGACAGTAGAGCTCAAGGCATTTTAGATCTGGTTCATTTTGATGCGTGTGGTCCCATGTCATCTCCCTCTGTTAGTGGTTGCTTGTATTATGTCATTTTTATTGATGATTGCTCTAGAAAATGTTGGATCTATTTCCTTAAAGCGAAAAGTGACACATTTGATAAGTTTAAAGAATTTAAAGCCTTTATTGAAAAGAAGATAGAGAAACACATCAGAACTCTTAGAACAGACAATGGAGGAGAGTTTGAATCTCTCCAGTTTGAGGATTTCTACAAGGAAGCAGGAATCAAGAGACAATTGACCGTTCTATATAACCCTCAGCAAAATGGTGAGGAAAAATAGAACAATATGTGAAGCAACGAAAGCCATGATGTTTGACTAGGATTTTCCAAATTTCTTATGGGCAAAAGCTATCTCCATTGCTGTGTATATTCAGAATAGGTGTCTACATGCTATCTTGAAGGACAAGACTCCTGAAGAGGTCTTCTCAGGGACCAAACCCGAAGTAGGGCATCTAAGGATATTTGGATGTCCTGTATATATTCATGTCCCTAAGGAGAAGAGGACAAAGATGGAACCCTCGAGCAAGTAAGGGGTTTTTGTGGGGTACAACGAGAATTTCAAGGCTTACATGATTTATGTACCAGGTCAAAGGCAAATAGAGGTAAGCAGGGATGTGACTTTCCATGAGGAAGCTGCATTCAAGAAATCCAGAGAGCTACATCAGGAATCAGAAGCCGTTCAGTCAACTTCACCCTCTTCTGAAAGTGAAGAGTCAGATGATCAGAGGGAGGAACCTCATGAATGACCAAGTGACGAGCCTGTAGAACTTGCTGAAGAGTTGGAAAGAACTCTTGAAGAACCTCCAGCCAAAAGGAAGCCCAATTGGCTAGTGCAAGAAGCAGAAAAGATAGCCGCTCCCAAAAGAACTTTCAGGGAAAGTAAGAGGCCTCATAGGTATGGAGGCTATGTTGCACTAATGAGCAACATTAGTGATGTCGAGCCTTCTTCGTTTGAAGAAGAAGATAAATTACAAGTGTGGAAGGACAACATGCTTGAGGAATACAGGTCTATTCTAAAGAACAATGTCTGGGACATTGTGCTGAGGCCAAAGGACAAATCAATGGTCTCTTCCAAATGGATCTATAAGACCAAACATGCAGCCGATGGGAGTGTGGAAAAGTTCAAAGCAAGATTTGTAGCCAGAGGCTTCTCTCAGAAAGAAGGAATTGACTACGTCGAGACTTTTTCCCTTGTAGCCAGGTATACCTCCATTCGAGTTATTATTGCATTAGCTTCAGTTCCTGGTTGGAAATTACATCAGATGGATGTTAAAACAACGTTCTTGAATGGAAAGATTGAACATGAGGTCTTTGTGGGACAACCAGATGGTTTTGTACTACATAACAAAGGCATTCATGTATGCAAGCTAAGGAAGGCCTTGTATGGTCTTAAGCAGGCTCCCAGAGATTGGTATGACAAGATTGATGGCTTTCTTAAAATCCTTGGCTTTCAAAAAAGTGATGTTGATGTGAATCTGTACTTTAAGGTAACAGGGAACCAACATGTTATATTAATCCTGTATGTTGATGATCTCTTTCTGACAGGAGATGAAGGGCTAATAGCCTGGTGTAAGAGGGAGCTAATCTCATAATTTGAAATGAAAGACTTAAGCTTGATGCATTACTTCCTAGGATTGGAAGTGTGGCAAAGGAGATATTTCTGGCACAAGGTAAATACACAGTGGATGTGTTAAATAGGTTTGGTATGATGGATTGTTAATCCATGTCTACTTCAATGATTACCAACCTGAGGAAGCTGCATGATTCTGATACAGGCTCAAATTTGGTCGATCCCACCATGTATAGGCAACTGATTGGATCATTGATGTATATGATCCATACCAGGCCAGATATATGCTATGTAGTGATTGCAATGAGTCAGTTCATGGCTGAACTGAGACAGAGACACTGGGTGGCAGCAAAGCACATCTTGAGATATCTTAGAGGGACCATTACCTATGGTATGAGATATACATCCAGTGCTGGTTTGTTTCTGCATGAATATGCAGATGTGGACTGGGTAGGAAGCCCAGTGGATCGGAAAAGTACTTCCAGATACTGCTTCAGTATAGGATTCGTTATGATATCATGGTCAAGCAGGAAACATGGATCCATTGCTCAGAGTACAACAAAGCCTGAGTACATTGCAACAAGTGATGCTAGCAAGGAAGCAATATGGCTCAGAAAATTGGTTTCTAGATTGTTTGGTGATAAGCTAGAGACAACGGTGGTTCACTGTGATAATCAAAGCTGCATAAAGCTGATAGAGAACTCGGTATTTCACGACATGTCAAAGTGCATTGACATGAAATACCATTACATCAGAGACACGGTCCAGAGAAAAACTGTAAAGCTATAGTACATAGCCACGAGCAAGCAGGTAGCTGATATCTTGACCAAGCCATTGCCACTGAGACAGTTTGTGCAGCTGCGAGTCAAGCTTGGTGTGGTTGAGAATGACTCCCTCGCTTAGAGGGAGTGTTAAATTTGGCAACATCGACAATCATTCTCCAATGAGAGGCCATGTGGGCCACCCTGAGGCTAGCCAGGGAGATTTGGAGAATCAACTAGTCTTGTGAGGTATTGACAAAAGGCAGGGGGAACGTACAACCTCTGTGAGTCAAACCAAAAGTCAGGATGAACGAGATGCTATATGATCTTTTGAGTCTAGCCAAGGGAAAGGAAAAAGTCTTGTAAGTCTAAGACAAAAGTCAAGATGAAGTCTAATGCAAAAGTTAGGGGGAACATACAATCTCTGTGAGCATAGACAGTCTAGTGCAAAATCCAGGGGGAACGTACAACCTCTGTGAGCATAGAGAGACTAGTGCAAAAGTCAGGGGGAACGTACAACCTCTGTTATCCTAGTCAAGCCTTGTGAGCCATGAGCAAAAGTCAAGGCATATAGTAAAAGTTAGGTTGAATGTACAATTCTTATGAGCTAGAAACAAACAATCTTCCTTATGCAAATAATGTAAATGTATTGATCTAGTGCGTTGGCACGTGTAACATTATCCACCATGAAAATAAATTCAAGTTGCCTAACTCAGTTGTAAAAATCGAATTGCATGTTTAGTCTGAGTTGTCAAACTCGATTTGTAAAAGACAAGTTGTATGTCTAGTTCGAGTGGTCAATGTCAAGTTGACAAGTCGAGTTGCATGCATGCATGTCAAGTTGCATGTTGAGTTGCATTGCATGCATGTTTAGTTGCATGTCGAAGTTGCATGTTAGGTTGGCGTGCCATACATAAGCCACGTCTCAAGGGGGAGTTGTTATGCAAAGGTTAGTCTCAAGTCAAGTTTCTAATTCGAGTTAAGTTGTAAAGTCAAGTTGTAAAAGACATGCAAGCTCTTTCTAATTTGAGTTCACACTCCTCTCCTTCCTACGCCTTTATATACAATGCTCGACCCCTCTTCATTACACACTTTGCTATGCAATGCAAGAGTGAAGGGAGGAGTCTGTTTGCAGGTGGATGTGAGTAGGAAGCGCTTGAATTATTGCTGCTGATATATATACATAGGCAACACTTAAGTTATTGCAGTTGATACAGTGTATTGGTGATTGTGTAAAAATGAAGCAAGTTTTATCATTAGTGCTGGTTTATAACAACAATATAGGACAACAAAGCTTTTCCTTTGTTTGCTGGTCATACAGTTAGGTATTTTCATGGTGGATTATTGTACTTGATCTTACATACTATTTGCAATTAAAGGAAGATTGTTTGTTGAAGTTTTCTCCCCTTTTTGGGTTTCTCTAGGGTAAATTCTTGTGCATGTGTGAGATTCTAGTTGAGTACCTCTTCTACTTCCGTTCATCATTTCGAGTACCCATTTTGTTGGTTGATAAATCAAATTTTGTTTAAAGTGTTGAAGAGACTAAAGAAATAATCCTCATATTAAATCAAGCTCGATAATTTAACACTGAATAGGGTCTAGTCTCATAGGAGGCTGAAGAGTATGGGCTCAGAGCTTGAGGGCCTCCTGTATGTAGAAGGCTAAGCACCGCTGATTTGGATCCCTGAAGAAGATCATTGGTCTGCACTGATCTAGGGTCAAGGGATGCGCTGGTGTTGGTCTTTCTTGTAATGCCTGTTCCTGAGGGTAGCACCGTGAAAAAGGAGGTGATCCGTCGAATAGGGTCTGGTCTCATAGGAGGTTGAAGAGTATGGGCTTGGAGCTTAGGGACCTCCTGTATGTAGAAGGCTAAGCATCGTTGATCCGGATACCTGAAAAATCTTGTGAGGGTCTAAGCCCCCTGAATAAGAAATGAAATCGCCCCATGATCTCATAATAAATGGGGCAATGGAAGATGAAGTGCTCCTCAGTCTTGACCTCCTGTAGCTGGCGTAGTTGACAGATCCTATTTGGTTGTTCGATCTGGTGGTCTGTCTCTACCTGAAGTCTATGAGAACCCTCTCTAAATTGGCCTAGAGTAATGCGAAGAGCATGTACTTAGTGGTGAAATGTATACTGTGGTCGAACAATGAATCCATCCCTAAGCTCCAAGAAATGCTTAATGTAAAATGCCATCTTTGGGCGTAACCCATCAAGATGGTTAACCCAAGTGATCTGGATAAACTTCCTATAAATGTCATCTTTGATGATCCAGTTCAACACCTGTCTAGTTGGTAGGAGATGGCCATGTGCATGCAAAGAATACCGAAACAGAGGGAGGCAGTCAATCTGAATACCCATAGACTCTAAAAGAACTGAAACCCCTGGGAACCAACCTCGAGCTCGACCCAATGGGATAAGGAGGGAAATGGTCTTCGAAGAGCAATAAGCCAGATACAGGTATCAACCTCTCCCCTTCGTTGAGTCAACTAAGCCCTAGATGCGATGTAGAGAAGAGACTAGTCCGAACATTGTCTTAAGTCACAAGGGTTGAGTGCCAAACTCTGCTAGGATGATGTGATGAGGAATTGTCTGCTTGCATAAATGATGCATCAGAGGAGAAGGGTCTGGACTCTCTCAACTAATGCCCAATCAGACTCTAGTAAGGAAGGCTCCCAAATCTATGAGCCATAGAGAACAGTGGGTTGGATAAGGGAGTCCATGAAAGACATCTTGGATGAGATGTCTTGAAAATGGTTGCAGAAACACTGTCCCTCGAGAAGGGCTAAAGACCCATAGCCCTTGACAATCCGAGTTAGAGTTGAAGGTTAGAGTGTTGGTGAGCTTGTAATCTTCTCTAATTTTGTTTTGTTTGCTGGAGGAAACCATGGATTACACCCCCCCTTTCTAGTTTATGAATTCTTTGAAGAGAACAAAGGTGAACATGTTATGAAGAGAAGGGTTAGTTCACCCAAGTCCTAGAAAGGAAAGAAAAAGGTTGGCCATTCTCAAAGGTCACCAATTGTCTCTGAATCTCTCCTTTCGGGAACATAACAAGAAGTGTGGGGGTGGTTTCCATTCACAAAGGTTACTAGAGGCGTCATTCAATGACTACAAGAACCAAGTAGATCTCATTGAGGACATAATTAGGCCAAAAAGGGCTCAAACTCCTGATTCTGTAGTAGATGAGAAGGTGGGAAATATAATTCCAAACCTTGGCCACTCAGGGGTCAGAGACTCAATATATACTATGATAGTGGATCTTTATTGGCATGCCAAGGAGATGGTGGCCTTCAACATTGGAAGGCAAGAGCTTAACCATATTCTAGAGAATTTGGACTAGATGGAGGCCAAATATGATGCATTCATTATGACCATTCCTACTTCTAATGAAGAGGACAGTGAACAAGAATGTGATATTGGGAAAGAAAGGAGGCTAGATTTTGCCTTTGAAGCAAGGAAGTTGGAACTCCTTCAAATCATGTTGCCTTGGACATAGAGGCCGAAGAATGAACAGTGAACCTAAGCCCTTGCTATTTTCTGTATATTTTATGATGAATATGGTCTTAGTTCTAGTTTCTTTGGCTTATATCCCAGTAAGTTCCAATACTAGTTATGTTGTTACCTGCATAGATATTAATACATTGTATTTGTAGACTTAAGAGGCAACGGGCCCATTTTGGACTTTGCACATGGGCAATCACTGGTAAAACTGATTATTTTTTGATAATTATAGAGTGATAGGCTTAGTTCTATTAGCCCTTACTCTGTACAGAATTGTTATTTCTCTCTGTATATTAATAGAATAGACAAAAAAAAGAGAGAAAGTATGCCGATATTAGAGGAGATTGTTAGAACTATATGCTCATTTTTAACAACAATCCACTATTTTGAGATATATAGAGTTCAAAATTGTGGGTGGTTTCCATTCACAGAGGTTACTAGAGGCGTCATTCAAAGACTACATGAACCAAGTAGATCTCATTGAGGACATAATTAGGCCAAAAAGGGCTCAAACTCCTGATTCTGTAGTAGATGAGAAGGTGGGAAATATAATTCCAAACCTTGGTCACTCAAGGGTCAGGGACTCAATATATGCTATGATAGTGGATCTTTATTGGCATGTCAAGGAGATGGTTGCCTTCAACATTGGAAGGCAAGAGCTTAACCATATTCTAGAGAATTTGGACTAGATGGAGGCCAAATATGATGCATTCATTATGACCATTCCCACTTCTGATGAAGAGGACAGTGAACAAGAATATGATATTGGGAAAGAAAGGAGGCTAGATATTGCCTTTGAAGGAAAGGAAGTTGGAACTCCTTCAAATCATGTTGCCTTGGACATAGAGGCCCAAGAATGAACAGTGAACTTAAGCCCTTGCTATTTTCTGTATGTTTTATGATGAATATGGTCTTAGTTCTAGTTTCTTTGGTTTATATCCCAGTAAGTTCCAATACTAGTTATGTTGTTACCTGCATACATATTAATACATTGTATTTGTAGACTTAAGAGGCAAGGGGCCCATTTTGGAGTTTGCACATGGCCAATCACTGGTAAAACTGATTATTTTTTGATGACTATAGAGTGATAGGCTTAGTTCTATTAGCCCTCACTATCTACAGAATTGTTATTGCTCTCTGTATATTAATAGAATAGACAAAAAAAAGAGAGAAAGTATGCCGATATTAGAGGAGATTGTTAGAACTATATGCTCATTTTTAACAAAAATCCACTATTTTGAGATATATAGAGTTCAAAATTGTGGGAGAGTGATCAAGTTTGGTCATGTATCCAATAAAATATGATAAAGTGGGTGAGCGGTCGATTTAGACTAAGTCACCTAAAAGAGATCAGGATGAATTACAAAAATAGAAAAGTAGAAATATAATACATGTTCACACAGGTTCACTAGACCAAGTTTCATTATTTCCAAAGTATGCTATGCAGTAAGTACCTTGTCCAAAATAAATGATCCTTTAATAAAGCTCATTTGTCTTAGATGAACAAGATGAGAGCCAAGCTATTGTAATCTCATGGCCATGATTTTAGCCAATATCCTATATAAAACTTTGAGGAAGGTGATTGTTCTCGAGGAGTTAATGGTGTCCCTTGATGAATTTTTGGGGATAAGCTTGATTAGTCTCTTTTTTTGTAATTCCCCCATCCTCCCTTTCCAAACACTTCCTAGGCCATGCATTTCATGCATAGTTTATTAGAACTTGACTGGTCAACCCCAAAATTTTGAATCGGACTAGAACTGGAAAAAAACTGGACTGAAAAACTGGTCCACCAAAAAATGCATAAATATTCAAATTTTGAAAAAAACATATATATTCATGTGCATCCATATGAATCCAAACCATTATACACAAATATGCAAAGTTTCTCATTTATATAGCAAGGGTGCATATAACCAAAATAGCACAGAGTGCAATACATCTCTAAACCAAAATACCTCAACAAAGAGGCTCTAAATGGCCTCTAGAGTAAAAAATAACCATAATACTAATGAGTAATAATGAGTAACTATAGTCTAAATTCCATAATCTACAATTTGATCGTATGGTTCTAGGTAGAATCATCAGAATCCTCATCCTCTTCATCCTCAAAATGACTAGACTCTACAATCGGATTTCGTCTTGATTTCCCTGGCCTTGAAGGTAGTGGTACCCGTCCAGTATTTATATCCTCTGGCTGATGAAGTGGGTCCAAGTCTATCCAAGAAAGTCTAGAACCCACTCTGATGAGGGATCAAAGTCGTCAAAGCCTATGTTGCTTGATTCAAGGGTCTTGTTCAACAACTGGTTGTGACTCAACCTAAGGTTGTACTGAACATAAAACATATCATTCATCCATTGTTGTTCCAAACGGTTTGGCTTCTTGGTGTGTATATGCTAAAAACACTCCAATTGCATTTACACCCAGAAGCACTACATCTTTGGCTCAATATCCAAATTGCAAACTTTTGCAAATTAGGGCACTGACCACCAGACTCTCTCCACCAATAGGCTGCAATACGAGTTGAAGGCAAAGAAGATTCAACAAATGACTTTGAAACTTTAACTCAACTTTTGCAATGAATAATATAATTTGAAAATGTTGAAATTTCTTACTCGACGAATCTCTTGATTTGCTTCGTATAGCCATAGACATGCCAAAGGCACCAATACTATCATCGAAATGTAGGAGCTTACTATGTATCTCATATTGTATTTGGGGATCAAGGACCATACACTCGATGCCTCGATACAATCGCTCTTTCACCTCCCCATCTGCTTCAAAATCTTTTGTATAATGGTACCTGTTGCCGTCCTAATACACACTTGCTAACGTGAGCTAAGTCCTGCTCACTTAGTGTGTCCTTGGAGGCAAAATGCCTAGGTTCTTAGTCCACACTGTCACCTTGACTAGAACCTCTTCCTTCTAGGCTTACTCATAGAGAAGCCAAGGGGGGTTGTCCCTAAGTTGCTAAGTTAATTTTAGAGTTAAGTGTTCTAGGAGTTAGTTTTATTCTGTTATAGGCCAAAGGGAAAGCTAGCCTATGATGACAAGCAACAATGCATGTGCAAGTCTAAGTCTAAATGAGAGTCAACCCTTTCCCTAAGTCAACTAAGGACTAGTGCCTAATGTTGCGCTATGGGGTCAACTATGTTTTGGGGTGGTTCAATTACAAGAAGTGTTACAAGTAAATCAAACTAAACTACCCCAAACCAAGATTAGAATTATACAAAAGAATAATTAAGTGTTATAGAGCTTACAAGTTACTAACATACATC
>ML778906.1:325863-356031 GCA_009831015.1 Picea engelmannii | reverse complement strand
GCCTCCACACAGACGCATCAGGTCGTTCGAGCTCATCCAGGTGGCAGCGCAAGAAGCCTCCCACATCCCAAGAGTGCCAAGCTGGCCGGGCCATCCTCAATCCCGATGAAGCAGTTATTATTGCCTTAAAGGTGGTTGAACGTTGTCTCCTTCCATAAATAGAAGGCCAGGAAAGGACTAAGCGTACAAGCAGACTGATAGTCCTTCCTGACGAAGATTGCGTCTGGTAAACCATTGCAGGACAGTCAGAAGTCCCATCGCGTCTGCCATAAGTTGCAGGATCATTCATAAGCTACAAATGTTGACTGTCAGAAGCCATGCAGATGCAAAGCCTTCAATGCATGTTTCTTGGTTTCGCCGCTGTTGTAGTTTGGAGTATATGTAGGCATTTTTGCCATTTTTTGTAGGGATCGATGGTAGAGCTAAGCTCCCGACTGTATAGTTTCAGCAATACTCTGGTTTCATGGTTATGCCTCTGTGTTTGAGATTTCTTGGTTTATAACAAGCAGTTCCCCTTCTTTTCCATTTCTGTTCGTCTGTTACCTGAGGATTCACAGTAGTGCAGCTGGTTGCAACAAAGGATTTGTTGTGGCRTTGTCGTGCCCTCTGGTTTTTATGTGTTCGGATGTAAAAGGATTTTGCGTTTGAGCTCATTTCTTCTTTAATCTGTTGCATACCGGATGTCTGTAATAGATCATTGCGCTCTTCTTGTGTAAATCTTCCACCTACTCGCCTTTACTATAACTCACTGCTTGGAGTTTATTAAGACCTCACTCTGTCATGTGTGCCTGATCTGGTTTTGAAGTTGGATTTATGCTATTCGGAGTCTTTCTCCATTCGATCACCCTCCAAAATAAACCGTGACATTAAATCTGATGGGCTTCGGGCTCTGCTCCTGCTAGCAATCTAGGAGTGACTTCCGAACGCTAACAAATACTTAAGCATAAACTTTGATGGTAAAATGAGGCTGCAAAATGATGTTATCAGAAGTATATTAGGGCAGCCAATTGGCTGTAGCAAAAGATTTTCTACAGCAGCAACTTCTATTCAAAGAAATCAGCAAACAACTTGCCCAAAAGATAGCCAATACCAAGTAGATTAACAATAGCAAGTAGCTAACTGTTTTCAATGGTAGAAGAGTGAGATGTAAGAGATTAGAGAGTGATTTTGCAGCCGCCCTAGTGGCTGTAGCGCAAGTTTATAACAGCAGCAAGAAATCCCTGGCTAAGCTAGACGCCCTAGTGGCTCAAGCAAGCTAATAGCATATAAAATTGAATCTACTTTAGACAAGTGAAATATCTCAATAAATCACATTTCCCAATGCAACGATTTTGTTTCTCCAATGCAATTTCAGATTAGTGCTTAATCTATTGTGTTATTGAGTCTTAGATGTAAGAGTTGGATCCACCACTTTTCTAGGGGTGTTAGTCCTTTTACTCCCTAGAGCAAGCAAATCCAACAAGGTGAATCTAGGAGGGTGTAAGCCCTTTTACTCCTCCTAGCAACCTTGAAAAAATGGCTTATCCAATAACAATTAAGATGAACTTGGTGGAGGGTGTATGCCCTTATACTCTTCCAAGGATTTTCTTAGACAAGAACAAGATGAAAAAAGAAGAAATTACCAACAAATGCAGAAAATTCTTTACCAATTCCACAAGATAGCAAGAAAAAACCCTCATTTACCAAGTAAATTTCATCTACATGCAAGATAGAAGCCTCCAAGAGGGTAGCACACCACTTAGCTCCATAATAGACAAGATAATCATCCAAAATTTGCACAAGAGAGAGAGATAGACCAAATGCCCAAAGAGGGCGAAAATTTCAGCCAAGAGTGTCTTATTCTAAAGTGAGAATGTTATGAAAATGAAATGATCTAGGTCTCTTATTTATACAAGACCTGAAAATAGAATTTGTCCACATAACTTTAGGGTAAAACACAATTAGGGAGGCCGACCTCCTCTAATCGCCCCTTTATAGTTATAATTTGATTTTTACACAAAAGAAAACCCTAAAAATATGACGTCATGCCCCTAGAGGGTGATGTCTTGGCATCTTTAGCAAGTTGGGTTGTTGAAGGAAACGTGTGGCCTCCAAAGGCCATGTGGCACCATGGTAAGTCTCCTCCTCTTCATCAAGCATGCCAAATCATCATCAAACCTCACCACCATCAACAAAACCCTAGCCCCAAGGTGATGTCAAGCCCAAAAGTGTGGTGTATGGACTCCAAAAGCAAATCGTTGGGCAAGGTGAGGGCTAGGTATCTTCCTTCAAGGTGTCTTCTCTTACCTCCAAAGTCAACGCCCATCATCTGTCGGCTTTGAAGTGTTGAGATTATGTACTTTGGGAGGTGTTCCCCATGTGTTTCTGCTCTCCTAAACACATGTGGGATGTACTATGTACTTTGTGCCTTGTACTTTGTGTCTAATTTCACATTGACTTAGGAGTTTTAAGTCAAAAGTGAAATTTTGTCATTTATGCCTAAAATGATTATTAATTCACTTTGTGGGTGAATTAGAGACATAAAGTGAACTTAGGGAACTTAACCCAAAGTGGGTTTTTGAGTGAGATTTTTTTGGAGAGATCTCAACCTCTGATTAGATGGGAGATGGGATGATCTCAGCCATCCATATCCTAGGTTTCCTTATGGAGGTTCAAGAGGGGCGCAAAGGGAAAAAGAGAGCTCATATAACTTCATTTTCTCACTTGGAGAGTTGGAGAGGGAGCTTTGGCATGAGCTTTGTTGCATGAGGTGAGGCTAGCTTGGTTGCATATCTTCATGGAGAGAGGCATCTAGCTTGGAGCCTGGTTTATTTACTGAGGAGCTTCCATTGTTATGGAGGGCGCACTTGTTGAGGAGGGCGCATCAACAGTGGGGACGTCTTACACCTGTCAGATTGTAGTGGGATCAGTTTCAGAGGGAGGCCACACATCAGTGCTTGATTACTGTGGAGGGGTTTTCCATTTAGAGCTCACAGTTTGCATCTGCAACAGTTTTGGTGGTTTTGAGAGCATTTATGAGGGGCACACCTTCTTAGCGCGCACCTGGTTCATTTAGACTTGTATTTCAGCTTGGATCAAGCTTCTATTGTATCAGGTTCATCTATATTTTGTACTTGTTGTATTCCACCATCCCTTTTCCGCATATATAGACATATATCCCAAACTGGTTTTCCCCAGGGGTGTTTTATCCAGGGTCATGTTGACCAAAAATACATGTGTACAAAATAATGTGTGTTAGTCTTTTAGATCTGCTTATTTTCAGCTGTAAAGATCTCTAGGTGTGTTGTATTTATTTTAGTATGCATGTTCTAACTTTTGGTTACTAAAACTACATGCTAGAGCACCTAAAATTGCAAGTACAACCGTAACAAATCAGCAAGAAGTTCCAGAACTGTTGGCTGTCCTAAAACAGCAGCAAAACCTTTACTTAACAGTTGAAACTTAGAGCCAATCTGTGGTCAAAGACAGACCCAGTTGGCAGCTTGATAGGACCTGGAAAATCTTCATGGTATCAGAGCTGAGGTGGCTAATTTTTTGAGCAGTTTGGACAGCATAGGTGTTGGCTGTCATATACATCTTCTTGGCAGATTTTTGTGGACAGCCATTGACTTCTTCAGTGGTTGTTAGTGGGTATATTTTTGTAGAGGACAATTGGGCAGTTTTGACAGTTTGTCGTCAGTCTCTTTTCATACCTACGGAGTAGGAGTGAGGCTGATTTGACTCGACCTCTTTTCACACCTATTTTGCTAGGAGTGAGGTCAGAGTTCGCTTGCCTCTTTTCACACATGTGTTGACAGGAGTGAGGCATCGCTCCTTTGCAACTTGAGCATCAGTTGGGAGTGCAGTTTGGCAGACATGTCAGCATCTCAGATGCGTGTTGAGGACAGGCTAGCTGGGGCTAGCAATTGGTCGCCTTGGAAGGCGAGGATGGTCTTTGTCTTAGAGGACCTCAAACTATGGGACATAGTTGAGGCACCTATTGCTGTTCTTCCTGTTACTGCCCCCATCTTGTTGGAAGAGTTCAGGAAGAGGAACAACAAGGCAAAGAGGGCCATTTGTGAAGCAGTTCGTGATCATATCATACCCCATTTGACTGGGAAGACTTATGCATACGAGATGTGGATATCTCTATGTAAGCTGTATGAAAGCTCCAATGAGAACTGGAAGATGGTTCTTCATGATCGACTCAGGGGCATTCGCATGCTTAAAGATGAGTCAGTGATTTCATTCCTTGGTCGATACACTCAGATCACAGACCCTAACTCTTTGGAGCCGTTGGAGGGGTGGTGGACCCTAACTCTTTGGTGAGGCAAGCTATGAATAACTTCACCAAACCGTGGGGTCCATTTGTCCATGGCATTGTTGCCACGGAGGTCATGCCTACATGGGAGAGGATGTGGGATGACTTCGTCCAAGAGGAGATTAGGCTTGTAGCAGAGGCCTCTGGACAATGACAACAAAAACGACAACAGTCTGGTCAGGGTGATGAGGATGTTGCTCTTTGGACAAAGGGCAAGAAGAAGGCCGACCGTGGGGGTCAACAGGGTTCCAAGTTTGGGGCCCCACCACAGGGGAGTGGAGGAGAGAACAACAATGGTAAGAAGAGAGATATGGGCAAAGTGAAGTGCTTTGTTTGTAAGAAGTTTGGGCACTATGCTGGATAGTGCCCCAACAGGAAGAAGAAGAGGGGTGGTACCGCAGCTACAACAGAGGAGGCAGAGTTTCAGACACAGTTTCAAAGAGAGTGCTTTCCTCATATGCTGCACTTCAGTTAAGACGACACCCAGTATATGGTATATTGACAGTGTTGATATTATGGTAGCTTCGGGAGGTATGAACCTCCATTGTGACCTTTGACAAGATTAGAATGTTCCGAAAGAAAGAAAAGAAATGAACGTAACCCAGAAGAGATGTCGGCTGAAGAGAGATAATTAATATGAATTAATTAGTACCCAGAATGATAAGTCGGCCCGGGCAAGCCTGCCAGGATTACTATAAATACAGGGCGCTCTCTCATTTGACACACTTCTCAGAATCACAGAAAGTCACTTGTGCGCACTGCAGTCTGGCAGTCTTGTGCGCAAGTCCTGGAGAAGGTGCTGCACCAGTTTTGGGTTGGACTCTCTGATTAGTTTTGGTTACTTCTTGCTTGGTGCATTAGCCTTGCTTGGCTATTGGATTGCTACCAGGATTCTTCTCTCTGTCAAGGTCAAGGTGCTCGGAGGGTGGCTTCGACCTATGGTTGGGTGATTATAGTGATATTGTTGATGGTAAAACGAACACATCCATTCATATTCTAACAGATTATGGGCCCACACCTCCTTCATTCAGTCTAACCGCTGGAAGGAAGCATAACCATTAGGATACTAGCTCGCTGAAGAACTTTCGCTAGGGTTACTAGCAGGAGCAGCTTCCAAGACACTGCCGCTAGGGTTACTAGAAGGAGCAGTTGCAGAAACCCTAAAACCCAGATCTGATACCTTGTGATGGAGCATCTCCCTCAAGGAGAAGTTATTCAAGTGCGCCCTAATTCAACGCACCTTTTGGCACTCTCAGAAGATAGAAACGTCAGAGTTGAAGTTTTGGATCAAGGCATGACCAGTCACTAGTCAACCGAAGACATGAGTGAAAAGACCAGTTTTCTACACGACTCAACACTCATAGGAATAATTGAAGATGACATGTGGATAATTGATAGTGGAGCTTCGAGGCATATGACGGGAGATCAAGCCAGACTCTCAAATCTAAATGAGAAGAAGACATCGTACAATGTAGAGCTTGGAGACAAAAGCACTTACCAAGTGGAAGGATTTGGACAAGCCTCCGTCAAGCTGAAAACAGGTAACAATGTTCACTTAAGCAATGTTTTATATGTATCTGGTTTAGAAAATAATCTTGTATCCATATCTTTCCTAGAAGACAAAGGAAACTGAATAGCTTTCGTAGATGGAAAAGTGTTATCTTGGCATAAAGACTCCAGCATAGAGAATGCTAGGGTTATTGGAACCTGTGAAGGAAATCTGTACAGACTACTAGATCAAAATGAAGAAGCCCTCGTACATGATGAAGTCAATCCCAATGAACTTTGGCACAGAAGGTACGCTCATATTAACTATCAAGCATTGCCTTTTCTCAAAAGGATGGTTGAAGGAATACCAGAATTGCAGTCTACACATGAAGGAATTTGCAAAGGATGTGCTCTTGGAAAGAATATCAAGAAACCATTTCCAAGCAACAACAATAGATCTAAGGAGATTCTAGATCTGATACACTCAGATGTTTGCAGTCCGATGCCAGTCAAATCTCTAGGGGGATCTCTTTACTACGTAATCTTCATAGATGATTACTTAAGAAAGACTTGGCTATATCTTCTAAAGACAAAGGACGAAGTATTCAACAAATTTCAAGAATTCAAAGCAGAGATAGAGAATCTCACAAACAAGAATATCAAAACCTTAAGAACAGATAAAAGAGGAGAATACACATGAAAGGAATTCGTTGCATTTTGCAAATTGGCAGGGATTAGGAGGGAGCTGATTGTTCCTCATAATCCTCAACAAAATGGTGTAGCAGAAAGAAAGCACAGATCTATTGAAGAAACCGTAAAAGCACGACTAAACAATCAAGGTTTATCAATGTTTTTATGGGGAGAAGCAACCATGACAACAATATATGTTCAGAACAGAAGTCCTCACCGCATATTGAAGGACATGACTCTAGAAGAAGCCTTCTCAGGTAAGAAACCTAATGTGGAAAACCTAAGAATCTTTGGATGTCCTGTTTACTCTCACATTCCCAAGGACAAAAGGAATAAATTAGAACCCTTAGGAAAGAAGGGCATATTCGTGGGATATAGCGAATCATCCAAAGCTTATAGAATCTATATTCCTGAACAACATAAGATTGAAGTCAGCAGAGACGTGACCTTCAATGAAAAGATGGCTTTCAAGAAATCCATAGAATAAACTATAGAAGAAGAAGAGTATGAAGAACCTATTGAAGAAAGCACAGAAAACCAGAATAACAAAAAGGAACAAATTGATCATCCAATACAACCATGTGAAACCATTGATTTAGACACCGTACCTAAGACCAAGAAACGACCAGATTGGCTTGAAGCTACCTTACAAGAAGTAGAAAGACTCAAGGTCCCAGATGGGACATTCAGAAAAGGTAAGAAGCCTAAAAGATTCTCAAGCTATGCAACATGTATGACAAAGCTTCTAGATGAAGAACCAACCATGTTTGAAGAAGCAGTTCAAAATAAACAATGGAAAGAAGCTATGACGAAAGAACACCAATCCATCATGAAAAATGATGTATGGGAAATTGTGCCTAGACCTAAAGAAAATCCAGTGATAACTTCAAAATGGGTATATAAGATCAAACATGCAGTAGACGGAAGCGTGGATAAATATAAAGCAAGGTTCGTAGCTAGAGGGTTCTCCCAGAAGGAGGGAGAAGACTATGATGAAACATTTGCTCCAGTGGCTAGATATACTTCCATTAGAGCTATCATATCTCTTGCCACCTCCATGGGATGGAGTTTACATCAGATGGATGTAAAGACAACTTTCCTCAATGGAGCAATCGAAGAAGAAGTATATATTGAACAACCTCAAGGGTTTGAAGTACATTCCAGAGACACTCACGCTTGCAGATTGAAGAAAGCTTTATATGGACTCAAGCAAGCTCCAAGAAGCTTGTATGCAAGAATAGACAGTTATCTAACGAGACTTGGTTTCTCCAAAAGTCATGCAGATTCAAACCTTTACTACAAAGTTTTGAACAATGAACCTGTGATTCTACTACTATATGTTGACGACCTATTCCTAATAGGTGAAGAATCTCTTATCATCCAGTGCAAAAAGGAACTATCTTCTGAATTTGATATGAAAGATCTAGGTATCATGCATTATTACTTGGGACTAGAGGTATGGCAGAAGCGTGGTGAAGTATTCCTTGGACAAGGAAAGTATGTAGTAAAGATTCTCCAGAAGTTTGGAATGACGGATTGCAAATCCATGGACACTACTATGACTACAGACATAAGAAAAGTAAGAGATTCAGATTCTGATCCAGTAGATCCATCACTATATTGACAATTGATTGGGTCATTGATGTATTTGGTAAATACTCGACCAGACATTTGCTTTGCTGTGAATACACTAAGCCAGTTCCAGGTGGAACCTAGACATGAGCATTGGATAGCTGCAAAGCATGTCCTAAGATATATTCGTGGGACAATAAACTATGGCTTAAGATATACTGCATCCAATGATATACAACTTCATGGATTTACAGATTTAGATTGGGTAGGAAGTGCAGAAGACAGAAAGAGTACTTCAGGGATGTGTTTCAGCTTGGGCTCCGCTATGATATCTTGGGGCAACAGGAAACAAAAGTCTGTCACACTCAGCACAACAGAAGCAGAATATATCGCAACATGTGAGGCATGCACAAAAGCAATATGGCTGAGAAAACTAATATCTGATTTATTTGATCAGGTTCCAGATTCGACCGTAATACACTGTGACAATCAAAGTTGTATAAGACTATCAGAACACCCAGTGTTTCATGAAAGGTCGAAACATATTGAGATCAAATGCTACTATTTTCGAGATAAAGTCCAGGAAGGAGAAGTACAGCTCCAATATATCCCCACAAATGAGCAGACAACAGATATCCTGACAAAGCCTCTGTCCAGAATGAAGTTTGCATATTTCCGAGACAAATTGGGG
Source organism: Picea engelmannii (assembly GCA_009831015.1). NCBI lineage: Eukaryota > Viridiplantae > Streptophyta > Pinopsida > Pinales > Pinaceae > Picea > Picea engelmannii. The sequence continues at coordinate 347,290 of ML778906.1, read as the reverse complement.
ATCGTGGAAATAACTCCCTTAGTTGAAAAGGAAGAAATGACTCTCTAGGTTGGGAGGGAGCACTGTCATATTATTGAATTGAGGACAGTCATTTTCAAGTTTGAAAAATGGTCCGACTTGGTCAAATTCTTTCCAATTCGGAAAGTAGTTTGAGATTTCTAACAGACATGAATTTTCTAGTTCGAAAAATGATCCAGAACGGATGGTCATTTTCGTAATGAAAATGGTTCGATGGATTGCTGATGTACCATAGACAACGATTTCCCATTGTGGTTAACATGGGAAATGGTCTAGGGCAGTCTCTCTTCTTGAGGGTTACTCAAGAAGGCTAGCCCGCCTCACCGGACAATGATTTCCCTTTGTGGTTAACATGGGGAATGGTCCTTTTGGAGGTTGGTGCAGGACAGTAATTCCTTAAGGCAGATTCATTCTCTCCAAGCTGCACTTTGTTTAGTGTCGGAGGAATGGCCCAGGGTGGGGAATGGTCCAGGTTCAACAATTAGGGACAAACATTCCTTAGGGCAGACTCATTCTTTCCAGGTTTCACTTTGTTTAGTGCCAGAGGAATGGCCCAGGGTGGGGAATGGTCCAGGCTCAGAAATCAGGACAGTTATTCTTCCTTGCTTGAGAAGAATAGGCCAGATAGCCCATCATTGATGTTCTACTCTGAGGGCAAATGATCTTTCAGATCTCACAGATGTGAGTGAAAGAATGGCCCAGATGATTCAGTTTATATCATAACAATATTTTCTGTGCAGGTTGATAACAGATGATTGTTATGGAGACTGCATGTCTCCAGACAATGGAGATATGCTACTGTGGTGGATATGTTCCACTGTTTGTGACTATGTGTCACGGTTTGAGTAGTTGTGTACTACCATGGATAAACACAATTGTGTTCTATCAATTGATATTGTACCTGTTGTCATGGAGATTATCCAGTTGAATAATAATGACAGTGCTCGTAATGCTACCAGTTGAATGGTCTGTTTGTGCTCAAGACAATACCTCCCTAGCTAAGAGGGAGTGTTGATATTATGGTAGCTTCGGGAGGTATGAACCTCCATTGTGACCTTTGACAAGATTAGAATGTTCCGGAAGAAAGAAAAGAAATGAACGTAACCCTAGAAGAGATGTCGGCTGAAGAGAGATAGTTAATATGAATTAATTAGTACCCAGAATGAGAAGTCGGCGCAGACAAGCTTGCCAGGATTACTATAAATACAGGGCGTCAGTCTCTCATTTGACACACTTCTCAAAATCACAGAAAGTCACTTGTGCGCACTGCAGTCTGGCAGTCTTGTGCGCAAGTCCTGGAGAAGGTGTTGCGCCAGTTTTAGGTTGGACTCTCTGATTAGTTTTGGTTACTTCTTGCTTGGTGCATTAGTCTTGCTTGGCTATTGGATTGCTACCAAGATTCTTCTCTCTGTCAAGGTCAAGGTGCTCGGAGGGTGGCTTCGGCCTATGGTTGGGTGACAATAGTGATATTGTCGATGGTAAAACGAGCACATCCATTCATATTCTAATATACAACAGGGCTTCGAGCCATATGACTATAGTCAGAGAGCACTTGACTGATCTCAGAGACACCAAGGTCAGGATAAAGATTGCTCTTGGAGATGACACATTGGTCAAAGTTGTTGGGATTGCCACAGTTATCTTTCGAAGAGATAGCATGCCACCTATATCGTTCAGGGACGTTCTCTATGTCCTTGGGCTAAAGAAGAATTTGATTTCAGTTTCTACCATCTAGGATAGAGGTTTTGAGGTGACATTCAAAGGCACCGATGTACTCATTCACCCTCGGGGGTCTTCGCTTGCCTCAGGACAAGTGATTGTAGTGAGGGATGGGAAACTATTCAGATTGCATTTTCAGCCTCTTCATGCATTTGCAACGAGCAACGACAACAGTAGATAGACATGTGAGTTATGGCATCGTAGGATGGCCCACCTACATCATGGAGCTCTCGGAGGACTAAGAGAGGTTGTGACCGGAGTGCCACAGATCAGTATAGAGCATCAAGATGTTTGTAGAGGATGTGCGCTTGCTAAGTTTTCGAAGGCCTCATTCCCCAACAGTGACACCAGGTTAGCTGGGATGCTAGATTTAGTACACACAGACGTGTGTGGGCCCATGACTTAAAAGTTCTTGAGTGGTTGTGAGTACTATTTCACATTCACTGATGACTATGCAAGGAAGACTTGGATCTATTTCCTGAAGGCCAAGAGTTAGGTCTTCACACAGTTCCAAGAGTTCAGAGCTGTTATGGAGAACCAATCTGGAAAGAGGATCAATGTCTTGCGGTCGGATAACGGGGGTGAATATTCCTCCAGACAGTTCATAGACATCTGTGCCCAACATGGCATTAGAAGGAAGATGACCGTACCATACAACCCCTAGCAGAACAAGGTTTCCAAGAGGAAGAACTGAGCTATTACCGGTGCAACGAGATCCATGTTGCACGATTAGAGTTTTCCTTTGTACTTATGGGCAGAGGCATGTGCTATTACAGTTTACCTGCAGAACAGGAGCTCCCACAGAATATTGGGGAAGATGACTCCCGAGGAGGCCTTCACTGGTAGGAGGCCCGATGTTGAGCACATCAGGATCTTTGGGTGCTTAAACTTTTCTCATGTCCCCTTGGATAGGAGGACAAAGCTAGGCCCCACAACCCAGCAGGGGATTCTAGTTGGATACTCAGAGGTGTCCAAAGCCTACGCATCTACATTTCGCCACTTAAGAGAGTGGTGGTGAGCAGAGATGTCAGATTTGAGGAGGATAGGTTTTTCAGAGATTTCTTGAGTCGAGAGTCAGAGTTGAGGATGATGCAGAGGCATTGATTGATGTCTCAAAGGGAGCACAGCCTCAGGTTTCAGGTACACCAGTATCAGGGGTGACAGGATCACCATGCACAGCGTTAGGGTCACAGTTAGAGCATGTTCAGTCAGAGGGGGCATAGACTTCAGGATCTCAGAGTGTTGAGACGAGTCCTGAGGCAGCCACTCTTGGGCAGAGAGACCTTACTTCTCCGTTGACCACTTTAGGGAAGAGGAAACCTAGATGGTTTCGGGAGACCCTGAAGGAGGCAAGAGAGAATGTAGGGGAGCCCAAGAGCCAGGTCAGAGAGAGCAGACCTCTAGCCACAAACATTTGCACAGGTAGTGGATCAACAGGTTTGGAGAGAGGCCATGTAGAGGAGTATGACTCCATTGTGCACAATGATGTCTAGGAGGTGGTTCCGAGGCCAGTGGGGAAGTCAGTTGTGACTTCCAGGTGGTTGTACAAAACCAAGTTTGCTGCAGATGGCAGCATTGAGAAACACAAGGCCTGTTTTGTGGCACGAGGTTTCTCTCAGATTGAGGGAGTCGATTATGACGAGGCATTCGCATCAGTTGCGAGATACACCTCCATTAGGAGTATCATTGCCATAATAGCAGAGATGGGTTGGAGCATTCACTAGATGGATGTGAAGACTGCATTTATGAATGGCTTTATTGATGAGGAGGTGTACATAGAGAAACCACAGGGGTTTGAGGTGAGTGATAGGGAGACTCACATATGTCTTTTGAGAAAGGCACTTTATGGTTTGAAGCAAGCTCCCCGAGCTTGGTATTCACGCATCGACACATACTTTCTTCAGATGGGCTTCGAGAAGAGCTATGTTGATCCTAACCTCTACTACATCATTAGAGGTGAGGACTCATTCTCATTTTATATGTGGATGACCTGTTCATCACTGGAGCCGAGGATCTCATAGTTGAGTGCAAGTTGGGACTTGCATAAGAGTTTGAGATGAGTGATATTGGATTGATGCACTACTTTCTGTTGATTTTTCATAAGCATTAGGTTAAGCATGAAGTTCATTCCATTTTATCATTTAACCATAACCATAAATGCACAAGAACACAAAATGTATCCTGGGAAACCATTCTCAACAAGGGAAGAAAACCCAGCCAAATCCTTTGCTATATTCTTCAAGAGAAAGACCTTTACCACCAAGAAAGACCTAGCACACAAGAGGGTGCTCAAACCCTAGAACTCTAGCGCCGAAGAGAGGTGTGCACCTTTTGCCAAAGAAGTGTACTTGCTGAAATTTCCAAACTCACAAGAAAGATATGTTTCCACAATGGGAAATTTCCCTTTACTTATATTAGACTTGTTCTATCAACTGAAGTGTCTTTTGGCTCAACATGGCCGACCTATCTAAGACATATTATAATTATAATTATAATTATTATTATTAATTTTATCCAGATTAATTATCTTTTACATTTGTTATTAGACACAATAAGGTAGGGCCGACTTGTACCCATTACATAACAATTGGGGTTACAGGTAGGTTTGACTCTTGAACAATATATAGCAAAGGATTTGATACACCCACTAGTGCTCATCCACTAGGGGCACATCCATAGGGATGTCATAGCTCTGATTCATTGCATTACACATAAGAACTAGATCTTCACACGTTCACCTGTGCTCGTCCACATGCACGTCCACTCTACAGATCTTCTTTCCCACTGCCTCACACAGAAGAATCATCTGTGATCTTCTCGTCAACTCTGCTTCTCAGAGGAGGCTAATACATCATCTTCATTTCTGTTCTCATGACGATGCACCCAACACTTTGGGATTTAACTAAGGAAGACAAATGCACCAAAACTCTAATTAGTTATGATGCAATTGTATTTTCTCAAATATATCAGCATATTGATTGTTAGTAAAAATGAAGGCCAGAAAAGGAAATTTGCAAGCAGTAATCAAAGTCCAGAATATTAGACTTTGTGTATATTTTGGTGTGTTCTTAGACAAATATAACAATAAATACTATGTGCCATAGGTTTTAAGATTCTTCATACTTCATTTAAAGTTTAAATCAGAGTTCTTTGACAGTGATACTTAAATTGGTCCTTCAGATCTCAATGTGGAATTGCTGCTAGTACTTTTTTGGCAGGTGCATATCTTGCATCAATCATTCTTTATGAGGACTAGTCTCATTGTCTACGACATAGCTATCATTCTCATCTTGAGTGCTGGACATCATTTACTCTTGTGTTTTATCTTTAATGGGTGCTCTTACATCAAGAAAATAATGCTGTACATCATGATCATGGATGACTTATGATCCTCAAAGAATGAGAAATAGTGTGTTCACATCTTCTGAATATATTTTCGTACCATTTTGTTCATGTATGCCTCAACTTATTCTCTTAGTTTCTACCTTTGTTTAGCATTAGTGCAAAGATGTAACTTACCCTTCAAATAATTTTACAGTTTCAGTATATTCAAATAAGAATTGAAGTGATATGTTCTTACTTGAATGATTCTCACTTTCGCTGTTTTGACATCATTTAGGTGCTTGCAACCTCAGCTAAAAAAGGCACTGAGAATGGCTATCCAGAATCAGAAACAGGTCATGGCAATGTTTCCTTTGGAGAAGATGATGAGGGTATGATTGTGAGTTCTAAGAAGGTGGAAGGGGCAGAATCTGTTTCTAGTCGTCTAAACAAAGTTGACAAATCTGATCAACTACCACGGTACCGGACTCGAATATTTGCTGCAGAGTATGTTTCCACACTTAGTTGTTTTCTTTCTGGATTGAAAGTGACTGCCGGAAGATGCACGTCTGACAGCTCAGAAGGTTGAAATTGAAGTTTAAAGTATTAGCACCCATGCCATCATGCATATTGCCAAATAAAACAGAATTAAATCACCTCTTTACTTTTCTAGCCATAAAGTTGTAGTGATTTAAGGATATGAATATAGCTACTTACAATGAGATTTCTGACGCAGCTTTTTGAAATGAAGGGAAGAAAGTGTCTCTCTTTTGAATTAAGTGTATTATACTGTCGTTTCAGAATTTGTTGCTTTCTCATTTAAAATCATTATCTAATGACTGTTGCTTACCCAAAATCTTGAAGCATTCCTGCATTCTTGTTTCCTCTGTTTCTTGTTTTCTTTACTGTAATAATTTTAGTTGTCTGCTTCATTAATTGATGAGACTTAGCCTAGTGAACATGTATTAATCTCTTCTGGGTGACTTAGTCTAAATTAATTGCTCACCCACAATTTTGTACTCTTTCTTCAAGCTTGCCAGCCCATGGGACTATGGCCATAAGACAAAATTTCTGTGAGTTTGTTTAGTGGTAGACTGTGTTAATTTCTTGAAACACAACAATCAGAAATTTTATGCCAATAATTTAACAACTCAGAATTTAATCTACTGTTCAGTGCTGATATAAATTCTGTAAACTATGCAAAAAATTTACCGCTGAGTTTTAACCAAAAAAATGCACAGCAGAATCATAAACAACACACACATTTGAACACATATTTCTGGGCAATGCCCTTGGAAAAACCTTGAAGGGAAAACCAGTAAATGAGAGGATTTTGTTGGCTTCAGAGGAAGAAAATAATTACAACAGCTACTTCAGAAATTTATTACAACCCCCAAAAAATCAACCTGCTTTTTCAACCCTGTTTTTTCACACAGTTTTTTTGCCCCGGCTTTTTCGTACAACGTTTTCGGCTACTTTTTTGCACAATGTTTTCGGCTAGAGATGCCCAACTGAAATGTAAATGCAAGTAAAGTTGCAGGAAAGTAAAGATTTACACAACTTAGATTTAGATTCTAGACTTGAAGCACAAATTGTGTGAATAAGTTTTAAGCTTTGATTAGATGAAGTGAAGTTGCAAGCCTAGACTAGGTGACTTCCCCTATACTCTTACTGCTTTGGCCAAAATGATTGCTGGGTGCTCAATAAGCAAGGAAAACAAGTCCTTACCCGAGCTCCACAAGTCAACTCGGAAAACTTGGGCGCTCAACAAAGGGGACACCTAGTGCCGTGAAGTCATCCCTGACTTAGCACCCCAAGTAGCCTCTGCAAGCCTCATTTTTGGTGGTGAAAGTTGTACCAGTAAAGGGTGCTCTAATTAAACTAGATAGATTTATCCCTCCTAAAGCTACAAGTTGATTGATTTAGCAATAAAGATTACTTGTATTAAAAATGCTTAAGGAGATAGAGCTTCCAAGTAAATTAAATGAAAAATGTGTTTATAGATCCAACATAAATAAATTGCAAGATAAAGATGCTTCCAACTATGTGAAGTATTAACAATGAAATTTAGAAGAGATAAATGAAACTAAAAGGCATAAACAACTATTAACAATTTAACACATGAGACAAGCCTTACGATATTGCATGCGTGGCTAGACCAATCGACTTTGTAGGGTGTAGGAAAAATAAATTCGGAAAGTAAATAAACTTGGAAAAGCAACTAACTTCTTGCAACCTCAACAAAGGCACAAGATGGCCGACAAGCCTACCGGTTTTGTGCCCAAGTGAGTGAATGAAATAAACAAATAACTTGAAACGAAAGAAAGAGATCCTAGCCTCTCAACCTTGTCTTAAGGACAAGTGGGACAAACTTCCAATGCATAGACAAAACAGAAAATAGATCTAACTTCTAGCCTTACGATTTTGCATGGGTGGCTAGGCCAATTCACTATGCAAGGTGTAGTTACATTAACAAAATAAATTGTAGAAAATTGAAACTTGGAAAGAAATGCAAGCCCAAGAGACTCTCTTTGGGCTTGCTTACAATGATAGAAGAGGAGAGAAAAGTTAGGTATCAAATACCCCAACTTTGGAGGTCTTTTCTTGAAGTTTTATGGCCCCAAATGGGCATCACCTCCTCTTTTCTGGTACAAATCTGTAAAAGAACTGCTTGCTGGAAAAGTTGGAAAATAACCAGAAAAACTCAAATAATTTCTGTTAGTTATAACATAAATTTTTTGTACAAAAAATCAGCAAGTAAATATAGGTTATTGACCTATTCAAGAGAGTTAGAATACTCCAAAAATGAATGGAAATGTACATAAAATTTGAACTTAAATTTAAAGAGGTTTGAGTTGGGTGAATGGACAAATTTCCAGATCTGAAATTTGTTCACAAAACCCTTTGGTGACCTGCAAATTTTGTGAAACAAAGCTACAGAAAAGAGAAGAGGTGAGTAGATATTAATGATGAAACAAAATACTTTGCTAAATCAAAATAAATACTCACTAGATCTACAATACTACTACCATAGATCTACCCAAGAAAAATACTTTGCTTGGACTTTCTACTCTAGATCTATAACATATGCATACACAAAAGAAAAACCAAGACAAATATCACCTCCAATGTAGCACAAGATGGCACCAAGAAGATTCTCTATGCACCATGGATCCTCCAAAGATTTTTTTTTATTCCAATAGAAAAAGGTTAAGCTGTACACAAGAGCAAGAGCAAATGGGAGAAAAAGAGAAGAGTGGGAGAGGAGTGGGAGAGATTTGGGCAGAGTAATAGTACACTAAAAATAGATGTGTAAAATGAGGAGTGGTAGGCTTTGTTTTATACATGGGAGCCAAGAGAGACCCCTCTTGGATGAGCTCCAAGTATCATTCAAGCAAGAGAGGGTGAACATCTGAAGGGGGGCACACTTTTAGGGTTTTAGCTAGGTTAGGTTTGTGAGGGTTGAGTGAGGGGGAGGGGAAACACCTTTTTAGCCACCCAATCATCTAATTAAAACACTAGGAGGGCGCACTTAGGTAGCTAGGTGGATTTTTCATTTAATTTTTGAGTTGGGACAAGTTCTTCACCAAGTGGGGCGCAACTCCCCTAGGGGGATGAGTGGAATGAGGTGGTGGCTAGGTGACGGGGGTGAGTTTAAGTTAGAAAAGTGTTTCTCTAACTTAGGAAAGGGGTTAGGCATCATCTCCCACTCTTTCTCTAACCTTTTTGCTAATATTACAAAAATTGACAATTTTACTTAGCCAAATTAAAGCTATTAAATTGTTGACTTGGACTGACTTGGAATCCTCATGGACAATGACCTAGCAAAACTTGTCCAATTGAGTCGAAACTTGGTCCAAGGGTGTAGGGGGTCTCATTTCATTTCTTTTGAGTACTCACACCCCTATCAAAATCCCCTAGGACCTAGTTTTTACATTTTTACGTCAAAATTAATTAAAATTACCATTAATTGAGTAATTTAAAAAAATAAAAAAAAACTACTTAGACTCGACGAAATTTTGCAAGACTCTAGGAGATGTCTAGCATGGTCATATACAATATTTCTAGACTCTAGTCACCGATTCGGCTTGATCATTAGAACGTCTTTCACCACATTGGAGGATTATTATTGTGAGTGAAAATCTCAAGGGAAATTAAAATGGTTGGTTAGGCCAAATCAATTACCTGAGGAAAAAAACACTCGATGAAAGGACTTCCCTAATGATAAAGTCCTAGGCCATTAACCTAAAATATGATCCATGCAAACCCATTACATTATTATCCCACGCAGGGGAGCGAAAAATCCAGTTACAGAAAGAAGTGTTGAGGGCGAAAATTGCCTTGTAGAACCAGAAAGTCTTCAACTTTGTTGCACCATCAGGTACATAGCTTCATGGCACATAGAGTTGACTCCCTTGTTGAAATAGGTGGTCAACAAATCCCCCTGGGGGAATGCGCCCCTCTACTATTGGAAAACTGCGCCCTAGTGATTCCATCGTCGAAATCGGCTGAGACGTGTCTCAAACTGATTGCCTTGGCCTACTATGAAATGGGTCGGAAGGGTTTCCCTGGATATGATCTGATGATCACTCGGGAACCCCAAATGTGTCCTTCCCAAGTGTCACACTCCCAATATCTGGAAAATGCATCCTTGATGATTCCCCTGTCGGAATCTAACAAGGAACCAGGCAAAAGATGCGTATGGCCTGCCTCTCATATGGGTCGGAGGGGAATCTCTGAACTCTCCCTGAATGGGACAAGTAGAGCCACTAAACCTCCTCAAAAGTTGCGCCCTCTCCCTGAGCAAGTGCGCCCCTGCTGCTGAACTCTGTAGAATTGGTGCTGAGGACTAATGGAAGACCTGTGTGATCTCCCTGGTGACTAGGGTGTGTCTCTCAACACCGAAATCAACCACTGGTGTATTCCTCCTGGAATCCATTGAGATACCTCTCCTGAGATGCGCCTTTCTCCTTAATGACAAGTCAAAATCTGCATAATGATGAATTATGTCGCTGTACCTTCTCTTATAGCTGCTCGAAACCCTAATTCGCTGTTGACTTCTAATTTTAGCTCATCTGTTCTATTTTTAGCTCACGTTGGCTTAAAAGCACTTTTAGCCACTTTTAGCTCAATGTCACTTTCCGATTATAACACCTTTGACTGGGATGACCTCTAGTAACCCTATTTACCCCTTTCTAGCTCTGGCTATAGTCTAACGGGGCTGTTTAGACCATTAAGCCTCCTCTTTGGAGCTCCTATTTGGAAAGGGACATTACAATTGTGGCAAAGTCTATCTTTTGGTGGCTGAGTTTTATTGTGTGTGGCTGGGTTTTCTCATTGATGGATGAGTTTTCCATCATTTGTGGTTGAGTTGGTTGAGGAGGGTCAAGTTCTTTGTTTTATTGGCCAATATTTGCTTGTTGGGAGCATTCCTTCATTGTTGGGTGCTTTTCCCACCTGCTCGACGCATTTCTCACTTATTGGGCGCATTACCTAGCTACTAGGTGCATTGTTCGACACATAGGATACGCGACACAGGGGGGGTGGATGTATCCTGTGACTTAGGTTGTTTTCTGTTGGGATCGCTGCAATATATTTTCATCTACAGAATTATGTATCTCAACACTTGTAAAGGAAACACACAAGATATAGACTAGGTTTTGCATTAACTATTGTTGTACTGTTTATTGGAGTTTCCTTGTGTATTTGCTATCATAGCTATTCAATATAATAAAAAATTTTGAGCCTCTACATTGGTGTTTAATTACATATCACAATAGAGTTTAGAATCTCATATAAATTGTGGATAACATGTTTATATACGAATTGTTTGGTAATTTGTCTACATCGTGAACGGTGAAACTAAGAAAAATACCAAAAAATTTAGAAGGGACATTACATTGGTATCAAAGCTTGTGATTATGCCAGCCTATGATTGCATAAGACATGGATGGGTTATGTTATCCACCAAGTTGCACTAGGATGGACTTGCAGTTGAGCCACCAAAGATTGAACATTCACAGGTTCAAATCCATAGTTCAGAAGTCCAGCCGTTAATTTTGACCACTTTTTTTCACATTTCCATACCCTGAGGGGAATTGTAATAAAATGACTTAAGCATTTGATTTTTGTAAAAGGCTTATCCATCTGAGACCTACACATTAGTACATTACTCTAGAGTGTTTATTTACTCGTTAATTATATTTTTCTTTTTCGACGATTTATAATTTTCGAGTTTTTTCACTCAATATCCTCCAAGGCTAGAGTAATTGTCCTAGTGGGTATGCCTTGGGTGTTGTCTAAGTCTAGAGTCTTATGTATATAACCATGCTAAGCATTATCCTAGAGTCTTATGGAAATGTGCTAAGCCCCCCTTAGGTTTTTTTTTTAATGTTTTTAGTCAATAAAATTTTCCTGCAAAAACGAGATTTTTTAATTGTAAAAGTGATAAAGATGTAAAAATGGCATTAGATGTTGTTGTATGCCATGTTGGTGCTCGTTTTTTAACCCAGAGCACCTCCTAAACCCTTATCCCCCCTTTGTTGAGTCGAAAAAATGATTTTAATTACTCAAAATTGATTTTTGCTCACAAAAGGTGAAAAAGACATAAAAAGTCAATAAAAATCAGCAACCTATTAATAAGGAAACATGTCGTGGACATGTTTTCCCTTTTCCTTTAGTCAACAGAGAATGAATGCGAGTTAACTAGAGAGGTAGGCGACCTCCTTTGTGACATGTCCAAGGGTGAAGATCCCAAGAATGAAAGTCGCTCTCCCTTACTTATGTGGCAGATTTAGGGAGGAGGGCGTCAATCCCAAGAGGATGACTTGCCCCTCACCTACCTTGCACACTTGGCACTTCCTTATCTCACATGTGCGAATTGATGTGGAGTGAACTCACACTCTCAAGGAGATGAGTTCTAGTGAACTCTCTCTCACTTGCCACTCGTCCTCACTCACCTATGCGGCCTCTCCCACTTGGACATGCGCATTAGCTTAGGATTTGTCACCCCTTTTGCTATAAAGAAAGGTTGAACACTCCTCTTTTCACTAGTTGGAGCTTGGGATTCGATGCTTGTGTTGTAACATTGTAATACTTTTTCATATTGGAATAAAGAATACTTTGGAGGTCAAATTGGTGGATTGTCTAGTGTGTGGATGCATGTGTAAATGAGGTGATCTTATTCTATTTCATTTGCTTTTGTATCGTGGTTTAATTTGGCCTTATAGGAGTACTATTACTCACTAGGGTAGGATTGCTAAGCTAGCTTGATTAGTGATCTTACTATCTATCTATTGAAGAGATTTTAAGATGCAATATTTGTTTGGAACCTATTGTGTTTTGAAGTCTCTTTTGTAGGTGATACCATCTTCTAACCCTCTTATTTGGAAGTGTTTGAAGTAGTTGATGCCTCAACTTGGAGATTTGGATGATCTAGCTTGAATCTTCCATTCTTCCAAGTCATTTGAAGAAGATACCTCCTTAGTTCACCAAAGGACTCCATTGCCCAAGATATTTGAAGCACAAGCTTGTTCTCTTTCTCCCTCTATTTAAGCTATAATTCCTTGGTTACTTTACATATACATGCAAACAATTTGGATCTCGTTTATAAAGCTAAATCTTTAGTTCCTTTTATGCATGCATACAAAAGTTTAGATCTGATTTTTACTTCAAAAAGTTTCTATCTAAAGAATCTAGATCTAATATAGGAAAATAACCACTTTTATCAGGTGATTTTCTGAAATTTTTAAAGGGATAAAAGCAAGTCTTTTCTAAGTACTTTCATTTTTTAGATCTAGCATTTAAGTGCTTTTAACTTGCTGTTTTAGAACAGCAACAAAAGACCCTAAGGAAACAAGCTTTCTAGCTTGATTTCCTTAGTTCCTTGTCGCAATATTTTGTAGTTTTTCACTTAGAAATTTTTGGGCTTTAATACTGATACCCCAAGACACCTTTAAAGTGTTTTTGGGCATCTTTTGTTTTCATTTGCTTGCTGTTTTGTGCAAGTTAGCAAATAAACAAGGAGAAACTCTGCCAATTTTTGGTGGATTAGGAGCTTTCGGGACCCCCAAAAGTACCTTGTACCTTTGTAAACCATTGTAAAAGCTTATTTTCTTTCTGATCCACTTCTATAAGGATCCAAAAGTCTCTCCAAGAAGAGACCATTGTAATCAAAGTAATAAAGAGTGGGCTACATAAATGCCCTGTTTTCGTTTCCCCCAGGGGGGGTGGTGTCTTGTGGCTTGGTTCTTTGTTCTTTTCAGTTCACAATCTTTATCTAAAGTTAAAATAAAATAAACACAACAATCATAATCTTTTTTAGCTTAGATTTCAATTTGGAAAAGTAAACTTTAATTGCTAGTTTAGATTTCCCTTTTAGCATTTTTTTTAATCTTTTTTAGAAAAATAAACCAGTCCCCTCAGCTCCTCTTTAAAGAGGCTGGACAGTGTGGACAATAGTAATTAGTCTCACATTTACATTTATTGCATTTTCTTTTATTTTGCAAATAAACCCGTCCCGTCAGCTCCTCTACAAAGAGGCTGGACAATGTGGACTTATATTAATTAGGAAACATTTACTTTCAAGTCTTTATTTTCTTGTAAGAAATAAACCCGTCCCCTCAGCTCCTCTGTAAAGACGCTGGAAAATGTGGACTTAGTAATAATTAGGACAATCTCAAAAGAAAACTATTGCTTGGGGTGGAAAACCATCGGAAGGGAGTGTGTGAAGTCATGCGGAATACCTCGGGCTTGTTCCCCTCCATATTGGACATCTGACACCTTCAATGAGTTTGTTGGTGAAGCCTTTGGGTTTTGGAAAACTCTCCGCTAATTTCCACTCTAAAGGGATAGTCTCCCTAGAGGCCACATTCTTAGTTTAGCTTGCTACACAATTTTCTCATAAGGGAATAATTCAATCTCATTAATCAACTCTAAAATATTTCAAAAGACGTCTCCACCGGGTACTCTACATTCTCAACAACATAACACATGATCTCATTATTGGCACTGGTCTTAATTTCTATATTTTAAGAAGCCATTTTCTTCAAGTGTTTACTTTTGCAAAGCATTATTTTAATTGCAAGCACTTGTATCCTTTGAGTATATCTTATGCAACTATTTCATTAATTGAATATCTTCTCCATAAGATTTTACTTTGTGAATGTATGAATGATATATGCTGCTAGTATAGATTTACTTTTGTCATATTTGTCTTTGTTGTTATAAACTCCTAGATTATATTTCTTGTACTTAGATTAGTTCAAGCCTTAGTATATTTTATTAGGGACTACCCCCCTTGGCTTTGCTTGGAGTTGGCCTAGACAGAGGAGTCAAGGATCAGGTGACAACACCTTGACTCGAGACTTTTCCCCAAGGACTGAAGATTTCTTCCATGTCACCCAGGTGTGTATAAAGGCGACAACAGGTTACAAAAGACTAGAGGTGAAAAATCAACAATGCATTCCATGGACAAGGGGATGAAGACAACTCTGGAATTCACGAATAAAACTTGGCAAATCCTTCAACAAACCAAGAGGATGCTAGCAACAATTATATACATGCCAGACTACCAGGATTATTTAGCATTGGGTGAGGAGATCTATGCACCTTTGTCATTTCAAGGCTATTACACCCTCAAGTACGAAAGATGGCCCAAGGATCTAGACGAGGATTCCTTTAAAGGCACGGGGCAAAATGTGGAGAGATGAGCATGAAGGACAGGTAAAGGAGCATACATCTAGCCATGTTGAGGATGTGTGCATAGAGGAGGAACAAACAACAACCTATGGTACACGTTCAAAGCTAACCGATGAGGCCGATGACACTAGTGTGTTGGATGGAAAAGATGAGGATGCAACATCTTGTCCTACTTATGATGACTATGAGGAAATGTTCCAATCAGCGGATGTTGAGAATCCAACATCTTACCCTGTGTATGATGCTGATGATGAGGGTGGTTCAATCGTGCTAGGACCTAACTATGACGTGGATTCAACATCTCATCCTATTTATGACGTGTATGATGATGCAAACATGATTGTACCTGAATATGGCAAAGGATCAGAAATCTTGCATGAGGAGGGTACTCCATGTGAAATCCATCATTGCACGGTATCATCTAGTGAGTGAGTTGGTCCCTTGCGTGATGGTCCACGCCATGTTGATGAAATAACATTGCGTGATTTGGAGAACCAATTATTGCTCATGAAGAAGATTGTGTAGGTGTTGACGAGGGCAGATGGTGCTCATCAGTTTATTGAAGACCTTATGTGGAGAACCCAGTTGGAGGAGAGATAAAAGGGAGTTGCAAATGGAGTCACTAGTACCCAATTGCACATCATCAAAGAAGCACTAGAACAGATGAAATACGATTACTTACAGCTGTTCATTGGTAGGGACCTTGCTCTTAAGTTCGTCGAAGACAAGGAAAGGGAGGTTGAGTAGCTTTGTTACCAATTGAGTTTGGCACACTCTTCATCATTGATAGCAGCAAAGAATCCATCATCTTTGGCAGCTGTGACACGAGGGAGTGAGTGGCACTCATGATTTGAGGGAAGAGCCTCCTGTGACGATCCCGCACGAGGAGCACTCAGAGCTGCAGGTGCTTGAGGAGAGGTTTGATGCAAAGAGTCTTGACCATGCGCTTGTTTTTTATTGTGGGGATCATGCGTCATTTCTTTTGGAGAACCCACTAAAGGCTCAAGAATTAGCGACAAATGAGATAGTTGAGCTCATCTCTTGTGGACCAGCCCACAAGGACGCATATGCATCCGTGGATTGGGTGGAGACTGGAGAGGTATATGATAGACTTGGGTACGCTCTGGGATATAGGTTCATGCAACATCAATAGAGTGATGGATGCAATAGCTCCTACAGGATATAGGATGATACAGGATGATTTAGTGATAGCAAGGAGTATGTAGGGGTATTCATTGGTACGCGACACTGTAGAGTAGAGTTGTGGGGTGTTTCCGCTAAGGAGACCTCCTAACATAGTCCTCGAGCATACCATTGAGTTGAGGTTACCCAGGATCGGTGAGTAGATGGGTGAGCCTCAAGGAGCAGCATATCCCTCGATGATCAATTTTCACCTAGGATATCATCAGATGAGGGTCAAGGAGTAGGATACTCACAGGCCTGCTTCCAGACTTCATTATGACTTCTTGGTCATTCTC
Source organism: Picea engelmannii (assembly GCA_009831015.1). Lineage (NCBI taxonomy): Eukaryota > Viridiplantae > Streptophyta > Pinopsida > Pinales > Pinaceae > Picea > Picea engelmannii. Next base: position 331,055 of record ML778906.1, on the reverse strand, counting down.
GTGGGGTTGACCAACGCACTAGTCACTTTCCAATCTTTCAGGCAATGGCAGAGGCATCTATCGATGTTATTTGATGCCCTCATTATATACAGTAGGACATGGGAGGTTCACTTGAGTCAGTTGGATGAGACAGGTGGGATTGTGGCCATGACAAAGTTCTCTCACTTGGACTTTGTGATCAGTGCGTAGGGTGCACAGGAGAAGATCCAAACTCTATTGGATCAATTCATAGAGGGGTCAACAATAGTCATTGGGAGTGGTGAACTTCCAATTTAGTGGTGGGATCCTGACATTCATCGCAGTGGTAGACTGCTTCAAATGATGAGGATGATAGACAGGGTTGAGTTAGTGATTGGTTTGCGACATCGTGGGGATATTGTTAGAGGAGCTATTGAGTTTCTTTTTATACGATGAGGTAGTTGTTCCCTGACGATACCCAGGATTGAGTATAGTCGTGGAGTGGTAGGTTTTGACTTCACTACGATGCCTTGGTTGAGTATGAGTCAGGATAGTGAGAGGAGGGCACAGTCTGAGTATGGTGGTTGGTCGGTTATGATCAGTGGGGTACAATGGCAGCATGGTGGTTCCTCTTAGAGATTAGCTTGGGACCCTGGGACTGCAGTGTTTGACAACTCAACAACTGATACAAATGAGATGGTCGGTTTTCTCTTTCCGGAGTTTAATCTTGGGATGCTTAGGATTGGTTGTGTTATCGCACAATTTGTACTTGTCCAAAAAGGAAATGCAAGTGGATGGAAAATTGGCGTAACAAGAGGTTGTCTTATCACTCTCACCTTAATAAGACACCTCTTTCTATTTAGGGGTGAGAGCCCAGAGGAGACGTCCCCGATGACCTGGGGGTTTGAGAAGGCAAAGGTTGTGGTATCAAGAAAAGTTATCCCCTCTCACAAGTCACATTGATCAGAATGTCCCAAAGGTTCTACAACATGAAGCAATGATATGCTTAAGTGTACCTGCCCAGAACAAGACAACAAGAAAACACTATTTTTTGCAAGTAACAAGTGATGTTAGTGCTTCATAAAACCTTGGACTTTTCAATGAAAGCAATAAGTTGATAAAAGATGAATCAAAAAGAAATTTATAACAGCAATAAATATATGATGATAGCTTCACAAGTTATGCCTTAAACAAGCTTCAAAATGACCCGAAATGATAATCTAACAATAGCAATATGCTAGCACTTGTTAGAAGCTAATGAGGCAATGTAAAAATAAACTTTAATAATTGCTTTTAGTAGCTTTTACTGCTGTAATATATGGTTGTAGCTTACTTTTGTAACAACATCAAGAATGTTAGTGGATTAGTCTAATCTAGGGTTACGAAAGGTTAGCAAATAGCTTGAGTATAAGATTTAAGGGTTGTTCTCATCAATCAATCAAGTATAAGGTCTAGATCAGTGTCTTTAGGGCTAATGGAGTCACTTTTTGCAGCAATAATCTTGAAGGAAACAAATGATAATATGTGAACTAAGGATAAAAGGGATGATGGTTGAGGTGTTGGTAACCCAAGGCCTCGATCATCAAACCCTACGAGGAAAATGACTACTAGGAAGTAGGTAATGCTAGGCCCTAGAGGTTTTCCTTCTTCTTCAGCTCAAGCATGAGGTAAATAATGACTTGATGAAGCAAATGGTGTTAAAGTGCTACAATGGTAGGGCTCTAGCACATGCTTCAATGGATAGGTTTTCTATCAAATCTAGTAGGTGAAAATCTATTGAGATAAGGACAATAACATGTGCTTAATATCCTAGGGTTTTAAGCTAGCAATTTCATAATCTTAGTAAAATGCAAAGTAAAGATACTATAACCATTCAAAGGAAAGAAGAATTGGAGAATTTCACTTACATTCACCAAGAATAATCTAGCATATTCCCTAGTTGAAGACTTTCCACCAATAAAATGCCAAAAAACACCAAGATAAGCCTCCTCCAAGAGTTGCGTACCACTTAATTTCAGCCAATGAGCCTTAAAGAGGCTGAATTTCAGACCTCACTTGTGTGAGTCAAAGAATGATGAAAAAATACAAGGGATTAATCCCTTATTTATACAATCCAAATGACCTTTAATTACAAAATTAGGTCAAAAAGGCTGACATGACCAGTTACATAAAATATCCAGTTTTTTACATAAATTTGACAAATTAAACTCTAAAACATGCAAAAGAGGTGACGTCATGCCCTTCTAGGGTGACGTTGGGCCTCCTAGGTGAGACGTTGGCCTCCAGGAGCAAAACGTTAGGCCTTCCAAGGCCTCTGGAGTCTGGATCATGCCACTTGGCACACAACTGCCTCCATAGTGTCCATCTGACGTTGGGTGATATCATGGGTCATAGAGGTGACGTCATGGGCCTTCCAAGGCCAACGTTCAAGGGGAAAGGCAAGACCCCCCTAGGTCCAGGACTGCCAAGCTGTCTTTGGTGGAACGTCCTCTTCTCTCTCCGGTGCAAGCCTCTGGTATATGTTTGCCCCTAGTTGGGGTCTCAACATCCATCTGGTGGGCTTTCAGCCCTATGGAGGTCCGAGCTAATCATCTCCCCATATGTACTTGTCCTTTGGGCGTGGTCGTGCAACAACAACACGTACGCCCTCCAATGGGCTCATAAGTCACAGGGATCATAGCACTGTCAATCACATCCAATAATCAAGTTACCCAAACATGTGCATAAAACCCCCTTTTCCCATACAAGTGCTCAAAGATGTTATGCTATTCTACAAGCCAGGTTTGGAGAGGGTTCAAGGACATCCTATTGGGCCAATTCTCCTTAGGTGTGGGGTGTTTCCAGGTGAAGACCAATCTAGGTCATGTGAGTGCATGAGATGGTGTGGGGTGTTTGGGCAAGGGGTGCAGTGATGGCAGGGAAATGTAGGTCTTACCTGTAAGTGCCTTTGAAGAGGGTGAGCTGCACCTTGTCATAGATGCAAATGCTTCCTAGCCCATTCAATGCCTTTTTACTTTTTATCATATTGCTTTTTCTTTTAAGAGAATAGCCGGGGGACACTACCCTGGCGTGGTGACCAGTGGTGACAACATTACCCACAAGCATTTCACGGAGATGGGAAGGTTGGCTCGTGATGAGACCCCCTTTCTCTTGGCTATGCCACCAAGAGCCACTACCCTGGTGTGGTGACCAGATGAATAGTAGTGTCATACCACTACATGTCCATGGACCTAATAGGCTGGCTCGTGATGAGACCCCCTATCCACCAACTCGTTCTTGAGTTTTATCTTTTTTATGGGTCCCCCCTTTTTCTTGCTGAGAAGCCTTTTATTGCTTTCTCGGGGATCCTTGGGCGAAGCATCTCAAGGTTTGATCTTTTGGCTTTTAACTTTTGCCAGCTACTTTTACCCTCTAGGCCTTTAGCCCCTTCTTCCCACAAGGCAAGGTACAACCCTTTACTAGCTTGGCAATCCCAATGCCCGAACCAATGTAGGGGATAGATGAGAGGGAAGATGATGAAAAGTGATAAGTGTGGTAGGAACGGACGATGGCCTTTCATAAACAACTTGCTAGGGCATTCTGTCATCCCCCTCAGGTATGGACAAGTCAAAAGGCATAAAGTCCAAGCAGACATCATGAAGCAAAAGAGAATTAAATGCACATACTCAAATGCTTTGAGAATCAGAGTGACACATACCATGATACCCAGACTCATTACCTCATGGAGCAAAACCCACTGCTACTTCAGAACTAGGTTGATGGAAAGGATGCTGCTGCTGCTGACAGAATGGAGGCGTTGAAGAAGAAAGGATGGGCCCTCCAGGGCCAGGTTCAAGTCAATATGGCTCATGGTACTCCATGTCTAGGACCCGTGGGCCTTTAGACATAATCTCCTTAGTTATCCCTAGGATAGGGGATAACAGGTTGCTTGGAGGAGTGGTCTTCTAAGGGGTTGACCGAGTTTACGCAGCTTATGATCACCTGTCTTATCAGAGGCAGTCAGGTGGATTCTTGTGTTAGCACGTTACAGATCAGTGCTATGAGTAGAAGGTGCTTCACATCATATTGGCCAGTTTGGGACCTTGGTGACTTTACAGGCAGGTCCGAGAGAGGTTTGCATGGAGGGACTTTGCGGACGATGTGTCGGGAGATATGGAGGAGTGTACGACTTGTCAACAAAACAGGTTGGGGCACACTCATCTAGCAGGATTGATACAATCCTTGGCCCTTTCAAGCGAGAGTGGGAGAGCATGTTGACAGATTGCATCACAGATCTTTTACTGAAGGTGCACAAAGCAAATAGTATGTGTGCAACGATTGACCAGTCATCGGAGTTCATGCACTTTTCGATGATTTCTTTGGAGTATGGGGCAACACAGGTGACAGAGCTATCCAGTGGAGAGATGTCTAGAATCCATGAGCAACTAGGAGTCATTGCCAGTGATCAGGAAAAACTTCCTTTTTCGATATTCGAGATCGACTATGGTAGTGGATCTGCAGGCCGGGACTTCACATGGATGTCTATGCAGGCTATTATTCATGGTAGTAGGTTCAGTTCGTACAGATATTTGAGCTTGGAGTTCCAACAAAGGAGGATGCAAACTGGGGACAACGGTCAGACGATTATGATCGTAGTGGCACAAAGTTAGCATGGTGGTTCCTTTCTAAGATTAGCTTGGGACCCTAGGATTTCAGTATTAGCAACTAACAGAGAGGCGAGGGCCAGTTTTTGCTTCCGTGAGATTGGTTCCCTAGTAGAGCAGTTCTTTGAGGGGTTGATAGAGTTGTTGCAGTGTCAAGTTGTTCTACTTAGTGGCAGTATTTAGGATGTTGAAATAATGTAACTGCGAAGAGCATTCTTATTATTGGATTAAATCCCCATTGTGGATTAATCATTATTATTATTTTGTTATTGGATTAAATCCCCATTGAGGATTAATCATGTCATTATTATTATTTTTATTATTAGATTAATCCCCATTGAGGATTAATCATGTCGGTAATTGTATAAGGACCAAATCCCCTTTTGCGGATTGGTCATCGGACAATTACAAAGTGCAGAATAAGAAGTCAGCCCCAGCAGTTATAATAAAAGGGCCAGAATTAATTAAAGGTGGATTTACCCACCCAGAGTGAGAGGTCGGCCCTGCCAGATGGTGACTCTTCACACGTGCCAGATTGATATAAATAAGAGGCTAGCGCCTCACTTCTAAGACACACTTCACTTGCTCATT
>ML778906.1:295315-320090 GCA_009831015.1 Picea engelmannii | reverse complement strand
TTTGCTGGGTTTTCTTCCCCTAGAGGGTTTCCCAGGATAAATGTTGTCTCTTGTGGATGTGTATTTCTCAGTGATCTTGTTCTTATTATGCTCTTATCTTTATGAAATGCAAAGAACTATAATAATGGCATAAACATTAACATAGGAGGCCTCTTATGTTTGTACATTGTTGGGTCACGGGCTGAGTGGAGGATGCTTCACATCTTCTAGGATGGTTTGGGACCCTGGTATCATTTTCAATTTCAGTTTGGTTCAGTCGATGGAGCATCAGGTTGTGATGGCATTGCTTGAGGAAAAACAATCTTTGGGAAGGGAGGAATGTAATGTCCCCATTTTTGGATTCCCCTGCTCTCCAATCACAGACGACCTTATGAGTTTATGTCAGCAAGACTAGAGGAGTAAAATGAGGTTAACAATGAGCTCGGGCAATTTGGAGGAGTTATATGAGGCCCAAGCTAGTTCGTTCACCATCTTTCATCATCAGGATCATTTTCGCACAGTTCGCTCTTGGTTCAGTGGCATTCTGACGATTTCTGTAATTTTGGGTTATTATTGAGCATACTTTAATTAAATACACTAAAGGTGTTATTTGGATCATGTTATCTAAGGGGACACCTTCGTGTAATAGCTCGTTGGAACCGTGACAAAAGGATCTAAAAGTTGGGATGATGAGAAAGGGACTTCCAGTGTCCGGGAATGTCTTAAAAGCCAATTAATCACTTTCTGGCATTAAAAAGGGGTTAAAAAGGGTAATAAAGTGAAAAGTAAATGTGGAAAAGGAGTTATGTGGATTCGGTCAAAAAGGGAAAGATCTAGAAGGAGCATCGAAAAGTATAAAGGAAGGGTAGCACTTCACCTTCCTCATTCTGATTATGATTATGATTTGATCTCTTATTTGGAGTGCTCTTTGAGCCAAGGTTTTCGTTGGGATTTTGGTAAAACCCTTCCATTGTCGGATTGGTTTCAATGGTGAGACTATCCACCCTAGCTAGTCATAGTGGGAAAATCAGTCAAATCTTTTCATCATGCTTCATTGTGGCGGAGTCTATCTTTTGGTGGCTGAGTTTTATTGTGTGTGGCTGGGTTTTCTCATTGATGGATGAGTTTTCTATCATTTGTGGCTGAGTTGGTTGAGGAGGGCCAAGTTCTTTGCTTTATTGGCCAAGATTTGCTTTGCTGGGACGTTTCCTACACTTGCTGGGTGCATTCCTTCAATGTTGGGTGCTTTTCCCACCTGCTGGGTGCATTTCTCACTTGCTGAGCGCATTACCTAGCTGCTGGACGCATTGTTTCAGTCAGGGAACAAGGGGACTGCTGTTGGGGGTGATTTGTGGCTGCTAGGAGGGAGAATACAAAGGGATGTCATCTATAGCCTGTTCCTTAAGTTCTCAAATTGCTGCATATACATTTGCTGGGCCAAATTCCTCCGTCTACAGAACTGTTGTTATCTGTTGGGATCGCACAAGATATAGACCAGGTTTTGCATTAACTATTGTTGTACTGTTTATTTGAGTTTCCTAGTGTATTTTCTGTCATAGCTATTCAATATAATAAATATTTTTGAGCCTCTACATTGGTGTTTAATTACAAATCACAACAGAGTTTAGAATCTCATATAAATTGTGGATAGCATGTTTATATACGAACTGTTTGGTAATTTGTCTACACCGTGAAACTAAGAAAAATACCAAAAAATTTAGATGGGACATTACAAAACCAACTGCTCAAGAGGTCTGAATGCCACATCAAAAGGTCCTTTCACATGTCATTAAAACCCTCCGACTCATGTGAACAGGTAAGTGTCCCAGCTATCCAAAGCTCAAACATACAAGGGCTAGTGAAGAAATTCACTAGGGTTACTCCCTGTCAAAATGAGGGGTAACAGGGAGACTTCAAGAATAGCATTGATAGGATGTTCTACTTGTTAGGGTACAAGGATGCTTTGTTGGCAAAGTGGCTATAGCTTCTCCACATCTCAAGATTGTTTGTTCAATCATTTATTGATGTCTTCAACAAAATTTCCAACATGCTCAAGGTAAGAGACTCTGAAGACACTCTCCATGTTAAGTTCATTTTTGGGTTTCTGTCCATTTAATGAAGGAATTGGAACAATTCTTTGTCATTTCCTTGAAGCACAACTTCTAGCTTGCTTCCAATTAGAAGCTAAGATTCCTAAGATCAATTTTGTCACTCAAAAGAAGCTTGTTTCCTCTCCTCAACCCCCTACCGAATATTAGTGAACCAAACTCGGGCGCTCCTAACACAACACCTACTATTGGAACAAAAAAGAAAAAGTGGTGCTCCTATTTCAAGAAGTATGGACATTCTAATGACGAATGCGTGATTCGAGAACAAGATCACTAAAAAGGCACAAGCCTTGCCTGTTGAGCAACATTGTTTGACACAAATTCCACCAATCATCAATGCATCTACAACATATCCACACATAGTTTTGATGGCCAAGAACTACATAGGTAGTGAGCAGGAAGCCATGTTTGCCTAAAAGTGGTAAATCAAGAATAGATTGGCTTCTATCATTATGGACAATGTCAACCAAAAAAGTCTGATGTTAAAGTGTGTGGTAGCATGTGATATCCCTAATTTCGCAGATCAGAATATATGCCTCAACTGCCTATTATTTGCTGCTGGAACTGATACACTTTGGGTTTCTAGATGCGTTTAGTAATTCAGTTTTAACATGCGTGGTGATTTTGCATGTCGAACAGTTGTTTAACAGTATATAATCAAGCATGCAATAGATAAAGAACACAGAACAACTGCAATCTATGTATTATGAGATATGACTGAATACAATGCCGCATGCGGCTAAGTAAAATAAATCTCTCGGCTAGATCAGAGAAAAAAGGATCTTATCCAGAATACAATAAGCAAACTGAAACAATGATACCCGGAAATAAAAGAATGTTGCTGGATCAATGTATGAGTTGTAGGATCTGCTACATGCTACGACAACTCATACGACAATTGCTGCAAGATTGGAAAGTTCGCCCAGGTGGCTAATCTCCTCGGATCTGCCTGGAATCTATCTCAAACAGTGCGCCCTGACCTCATACATACTCTCGATGTCTGTCTGATTGAAGATCGACCCTCTGCTGATCTGTACGGACACCGAATGGATCCCCCTGGGGGATCGTGCCCCAACTGCTGCCAATAACTCTGCACTAGTGATTCCACCATCAGAATCTCGTTGTAATAGTCTCAAACTGAGTGCCCTAGGCCCCTTTGTAATGGGTTGGGAGGATTTCCTCGCCTCAGGCCCAGTGAACTCTCTGGAACCCTGTGAATGTCTCCTCAAGAGCTGCGCCCTCATTGGAAAATTGTTGCGCCCCAGATGATATCGCTGTTGGAATTTGACGAGAAACCAGTCAATAGAGGCGCCTTGCCTTCCTCTCAACTGGGTCAGAAGGGAATCCTTGGATTCTCTCTGGCTGGGACAAGTCGAATCTCTAAGTCTCCTTAGAAGCTGCGCCCTCACCCTGAATAAGTGCGCCCTTGTTGCTGCAACCTGTGTAACTGTTGCTAAAGATCGATGGAAGATCTGTATGATCTCCCTGTTGACTAGGGTGTGTCTCTCAACACCGAAATCAACCTCTGGGTGTATTCCTCCTGGAATCCACAAAGTCACTGATTTGCCTGAACCTGTGAAGTCGCCTCAAAGCTCACTCTCAAATCATAAAATCTGCATAATGAGGAATTAGGGCGCTTTTTCCTCCTCATATACTCCTCCAAAACCCTAATTCGTTGTTAACTTCTATTTTTAGCTCAAAATCACTTAAAGGCGCTTTTACCCACTTTTCACTTAATGCCACTTTCAAATTATAACCTTCTCTAGTGAAGTAACATCAAGTGACCCTGTTTTCCCTTGTATCTACCTGGCTATAGTCTAACGGGGATGTTTAGACTACTAAGCTCTCCTCTTTGGAGCTCCTACTCGGAAAGGGACATTACAACCCTCCCTTCCTGAGATTGCTTGTCCTCAAGCAATACCAATCCAGGGTTCTGCAATACCTGCTCACTCTCCTAAGTGGCGTTTTCCACTTGAAGCCCTCTCCATTTGATCAAACACTCTCTGATGACCCTGCTCCTCAATCTCCACTCTCGAAACTCCAATACCTCCTCTGGAACCATGTCTAGTTGCCCCTCCTCATCCAAAGGTGGAAGCTCCTCTAAAGTACGGATGAATTGTCCCACAACTTTCTTGAGACAAGAAACGTGGAACACATTGTGAATCTGACTCCCCTCTAGAAGCTTTAACTCGTAGGCAACTTCGCCTACCATGTGTATGATCTTGTAAGGCCCATAAAACCTGGGCTTGAGCTTTTCTGCCCCACTCTTCTTTAGAGATGCCTACCTGTAAGGTTGTAGCCTCAGGAATACCAGAGGCAGATCCCCAACCTTGAAGCTATGCTCTGTCCTGTCTGTCTGCACTCACCTTCTGTCGATTCTATGTCATCTGCAGATTCTCTTTGAGTACTTTGAGAATCTCCCGACTCTCTATGATCCAGTCTTTGGATTTGGGAGCCCAAGTATCTCCAAAAATCAAGTCAATCAAAGTGGGAGCGTCATAGCCATATAATTCTTAGAAGGGGGCCATGCCGATGGACATGTGGAAGGTGGTGTTGTAACAGTGCTCTCCTAGATGTAGCCACCTCACCAACGCTCTCTGTTATCCGCTCACATAGTTCCTCAAGTAACCCTCAACACATTTGTTGACAGTCTCTGTCTGCCCATCAGCTTGAGGGTGGTAACTCGTGCTGGGTGTCAACTCTGTCACCACCAATCTAAATAAATCCCTCCAAAACGTGTCGATAAACCGACTGTCCCTGTCACTGACAATGTTCTGTGGCAACCCATGAAGTCTGAAAAACTCTCTGAAGAATAGCTCGACCACCTGTACTGCGCTGTAATCTGTTGGAATGGCATATAAATGTGCATACTTGGTTAATCTGTCGACCACCACATAGATACAATCCTTACCCTGAACCTTGAGTAGGCTTGTAATGAAGTCCATGGAGATGCTCTCCCTTTTCTGCTATGGAATGGGAAGTGATTGAAGTAATCCTGCTGGAAGAGTCTGCTCTGACTTGTTCTGTTGACAAGTCACACACTCACTAATATGTCTCATCACATCCTGTTTGAGACCCTTCCAAGAGAATCTCTCTTTGACCTGCCTGTAAGTTTTGAAAAACCCCTGATGGCCTGCTAGTGGGGAGTCATGTACTGCAGCCAAAATCTTCTTCCTAAGACCCGATCCTGGCACTAGGTAGACTCGGTCTTTGTAGAAGATGACGTTGTCAATGACTCTGTACATGTCGTCGTGTACCTGTCCATCCAAAATCTCACAAGCGAACTTGTTCTTGGAATATTCCACTAACAAGTAGGATTTCCAATTTGCTAAAATCTCCATCAGAGAACAAGTTGCTGGTCTCCTAGACAGTGCACCTGCCACAATTTTCTTCTTACCCTTGACATACTCTATGTCAAAATCAAAGGCCTGGACCTTTGTCACCCACTTCTGTTGATGCTCACAGAGATCCTTCTACTCAAGGAAATACTTCAAGCTGTTATGGTTTGTCTTGACGACAAATTTGTGCCTACCAAGTACTGTCTGAATTTGGTCAAGGCATGCATGATTGCAAGCATTTCCTTGTCATAGATTGAGAACATCCTCTCAGGTTGACTGAGGTTCCTGCTCTCAAACACAATGGGGTGTCCTACCTGCATCAACACTGCTTTGATCCCCTGTCCTGATGCATCACACTCCAATACAAACGACAACATGAAGTTCGACAATGCTAAAACTGGGCACGTGCCTGTTGTCGTCCTTATACACACCTACAAGCGTGGAGAAGTCTCCAACCCACTTGGTGTGTCCCTGGAGGCACAATGCTTAAGTCCAAACCCACTGTCACCTCGACTTGGACTTCTTTCGTCTAGGCTCACTCCTAGGGAAGCCAAGGGGGGTGGAGACTTCTCCACTCTTGTAGGTGTGTATAAGGACGACAACAAGATGCTAGAAGTCCAAATATTCCTGGTTTTTCAAGAAGAACTCCTTCCAAAAGTATTGAAGAGAGAGAAGAAAGTAGAGGGTCAAGAGTCTTCTAGTGATGGCATTAGGGAACTCACTCAATTAATTAAGCAGATGGAAGTTAATCATGCTAATCAGATTAAACAAATGGAGATTAACCAAGCCAATCAAATGAGAGAGCATGCTAATCAAGTGAGTGCCATGCAAAACAGGTTGATAGCCATGGAAAGGACTCAATCTAGTAGACCCCAACATAAGCCAAATGATAAATGGCCAAAGAGACCTCCTCCTCAAGATCAAAGGCCACCAAATCCATTTGAATCCACTAACTTGGTTGATCACCAAGCTATTTCTTATTGTAGACCTTGTGGACAATTTCATGAGGACTCCACTTGCCAAGTTTTTGTTCAGGTATGTAGTGAAGTGGGACCTTATAGATAAGAAAATGAGCAAGTAAATATGTTTGGTCATGAGTATAATGTTGGCATGAATGAATGGATGGATTTGATGGAGTATAGTGAGGGGGTAAATTGTATGAATAATATGGTGGATCGAGCAACAAAAAAATTCGGTCCCAAGCCTACTCCCCAACAAGTGTCAGAAATGGCTAGATATAGACATATTACTTATCAAAGGAATGGAAGCAATAATCAAGATAGGCCTCAAGCAAGTGTTTCTAGAATACCTCCTCCCCCTCCTAAAACAATGGTTCACACAAGTTTAGAATTAAATATTGACTTAGGAGGGTGGCTCAATAATGCAAAGATGTTGGTACATGTGTCAGAAATTATGAAGATTCCACCCCAGAGGGAGAAATTACTCAAAGCAATAGAGAATCCTTCTCAGAACAATGTTGACAGGCCACCAGTAGTAGCTTACCAGAATGCACCTATAATTTTGCAAAATATGGACAGGGGGAATGAAAAGAATAGACCTTTTTATCTTTCTTTGCTCATGAATGATTATATTCTCCACAATTGTATGCTTGATTTTGGAGCAAGCTCAATTGTTGTGACTAAGAAAGTAATGGAACAATTAAACTTAAGAATCTCAAGACCTTATCATAACATTTGTGCCATGGATAGAAAAACAAATAAGGTGCATGGTTTGATTAAGGGCTTACAAGTACACTTGGTTGCATTCCCAGACATCATTATAAAAATGGACATAGTTGTAATTGACTTACCGGATGCTTGGGGTATGTTGTTATCAAGAAAAACGGCTGCAGACTTGGGTGGTAACTTACAAATGGATTTGACTTATGCCACCATTCCACTCCAGATGGTTCCATCTTTAGATTAAACAGGGCGTTAGAAAGAAAGTACCATGTTGAAGATCCTAGGAAACCCACAAATGAACTTGTCTATCGTGAACTAGAGATGGGGTGTTATGAGATAGAGTCTAATTCTCTAGTATCTACCAAGATGGAACTTAAGGATGAATTCCCAAATGTTTGTAGTGTTTGGGACACCATGGATTCTTTTGATGGGCTTTTTCTTGAAGAAGATTCAAATAAAGTAAATAATGATATTACTCCTTCAGAATTGGGTTTTTCAGTTCGAAATGTGTCATCAACTTACCAGTTATCAGAAGAATTGGTCAGATATCAAGAAGAATTGGATAGGGTCTTTGGGACACTTCCTCCTTATGTTTTAGAAATTGGGGAAATAAAAAGAAGAAAAAGTGAAGCAACTTTGGTAGAAGGTCATAAGGATGATAATAAGGTTAGTGGTAATAATATGGAACATATCATCCCTATGGAAGAGTATGCCAAGCCTTTCAAAGAAAACGGGATTCACATGAGAACATCATAAAACATGATAAAATGTATCAGTCTGCTAGCAATTCATCTCAGCCAGTTGGACGACATAATGTTAGGCTTGCTAATGAGAGGACTCCACCTTGAAAGAGTTTTCAACATGGCTTATTGGGGTCCATGGGGCACCCTTTGTAACGTATTTCTAACCTTTCTCCTTTTCTTTCGGTTTTGTATTATTTCATTTGAAGTATGTACTTCATTGTATAGTTATTTTACTTATGTAAATATTGTTTTGTAGAAATTTCATTTATGAGATTGTTGTCTATAGTAATTTCATTTATTTATTGTTGTTAATAGCATTTCATTTATTTAATTGCTTTTATACATGTATTTATGTTGGATATTGGTGAGCATTTTTTGTTTTGTAGATTCAGAAGTTCTCGTATGCTCTCCTTCAAATAGATCGAACACATGTCCCCATGTGGAGCCAGATGTTGACCACCTTTTTTGACTAAGGGTCAACTCCATGTTCCATGAAGTTATGTACCTGATGGTGCAACAAAGTTGAAGACTTTCTGGTTCTTCTAGGCAATTTTTTCCCCCGACACGTCTTTTTGTAACTGGAATGTTCACTCTCCTGCATGGGATAATAATGTAATGAGTATGCATGGATCATATTTTAGGTTAGTTGCCTAGGACTTTATCATTAGGGAAGTTCTTTCATCGAGTGTTTTTTATCCTCAAGTAATTAATCTGGCCTAACCAACCATTTTTAATTACCCTTGAGTTTTTCATTCACAGTAATCCTTGAAAGTGGTGAAAGACATTCTAATGATCGAGCCCAATGGGTGACTAGGGTCTAGGAATATAGTAAATGACCATGCTAGACATCTTCCAGAGTCTTGCGGAATTTCGTCGGGTCTAAGTATTTTTTTTTTAATTTTTTATAATTACCCAGTTAATGGTAATTTTAATTAAATTTGATGTAAAAAGGTAAAAAAATGGTCCTAGGGAATTTTGATAGGGGTATGGGTACTCAAAAGAAATGGCATGAGACCCCCTACACCCTTGGACCAAGTTTTGGATCAATTGGACAAGTTTTGCTAGGTCATTGTCCATGAAGAGTCCAAGTCAGTCTTGAGTCAACATTTAATTGCTTTAATTTGGATAAGTAAAAAAGCCAAAAATTGTAAAAAAGGAAACAAGACATGAGAGAGAGTGGGAAAAGTTTCCTAAACCTTTTCCTAAGTTAGAAAAGTAATTTTCTAACTTAATCCAACCTCCCTTGCTTAGCCACTGCCTCAAGTTGACCCTCTCCCTAAGAAAAGTGCGCCCCCCTTGGTGAGTAACTTACCCAAACTCAAAAATTAAAGTGAAAACCTAGCCTAGACACTAAGTGTGCCCTCCTTAGCCTCTAACTCACCTATTGGGTGAGTGAAAAGGTGTTTCCCCCTCTCCCTCACTCAACCCTCAAACCCTAGCCATACCAAAACCCTAAAAGTGCGCCCCTCCTTGAGATGGTCATCTCTCTTGCTTGAGTGACACTTGGAGCTCATCCAAGAGGGGTCTCTCTTGCCTCCCAGGTATAAACAAATGCTCACCCCTCCCTCATTTGATCATCTTTTCTTAGAGCAACACCACTATGCCCAAATCTCTCCCACTCCTCTCTCTCTCTCTTTCCCATTTCTTCTAGTTTTGATGCAAGTATTTGCATGCAGATTTTTTATGAATAAATGAAGCTTTGGAGGAACACCATCTTGGCATTGGGAGTCTTCTTGATGTTATGCAAGTATTATTGAGGTGATATTGCTTTGTTTCTAGTGTTCTTGCTTGTTTATTTGCCTAATTTAAGAGATCCATAGCAAAGTATTTTGCTTGGTAGAATAAGTAGAAGTATTTCTATTTGTTTTAGTGAGGTAGTTTTAATAGAACCAGTAAAGTATTTTATTTGTTTATTGGATCTACTCACCTTTTGATTGGCTTTGTAGCAAGTTGGACACCATTTGCAGGTCACCAAGGTGCTTAAACAAGTAGATTTCAAATCTGGAAATTTACTTGTTGGGCCAACATAAGCCTTCAAAATTTCTGTTCTTTTCTCTCATCTTTCTCTATTGATTTGAGGCATTATATGTTCTGAAAATAACATAAAAATATACATTTATTGTTCAGATTTTTACTTATAAATTTCTGTTTTATACTAACAAAAATTTCTGAATATTTTCAAGTACTTTTGCAACATTTCCAGCAAGCATTAGCTTGCTCTTTTTTGCAGGTTCTTTTGCCCATTTTGAGGCTCAAAACACTCCAAAAGAGCCTCCCAAGTTGGGGTTTCAGAACTCCGTTCTTCCCTCAATTCTTTGAAGCATTGTAAGCAGCCCAAGAGAGACTCTTGGGCTTGCCTTCTCACCTAAAAGTAATTTTCTGTTTTTGTTAATAATTTAATTGCCTACACCTTGCAAAGTGATTTGTCCTTGACGATCCTTGCAATATCGTAAGGCTAGGATAGATTAATTTTCTGTTTTTTGCTTTTATTCTTTTGTTGCACTTGTCCTTAAGGCAAGATTGTGTGGCTAGGTGCAATCTCTTTACTTTCCAAGTCTTTTACTTGCATTGATTTATTTTGCCTACACCTTGCAAAGTGGTTTGGCTTAGCCAACCCATGCAATATCATAAGGCTTGCATTTCTTGTTTATCTTGTTAATATCTTGTTTAAGTTGGAAGTAATCTTATGTTGCAATCTCTTTCAAGTTTGAAGCAATCTTAGGTTGTAGCCATATCTAGACTAATTAGAGGAGTAACTTATTTGGGAAGTAATTTATCTAGTTTAGCTAGGCACCCATAACTGGTACAACTTTCACCATAAAAAAGGGTGACTTGTGGAGGCTACAAGGGGTGCTAAGTCGGGGACAACTTCACGGCACTAGGTGTCCCCCTTGCTTGAGCGCCAAAGCATTCTGGGTTGACTTGTGGAGCTAGGGAAGGGCCTTGCTTTCCCTTCTTCTTGAGAACCCAACAATCATTTTGGTCAAAGCAGTAAGAGTTTAGGGGTAGACACATAGTCTAGGCTTGCTTCCTCACCTAGTTTAACTAAGGCTTAAAATTCTTCTAAAATTTAGTTGCACAACTTTTTCTTTTCAGATTTAAAACATCTTAATACAAGTTGTGTTATTTTTACATTCTTGCACTTTACTTTACAAGCATTTACCCATCTTGGAAGTTAAGTTACTTTTCAGTTGGGCACATCTACTTTCAAGTGACACATATCTAAAGGTTGCACACCATCTTTATTTTGGGTAATTTACTTCCAAATCTCCTCTTTTCCTAAGTTGCGCACTAGCTCTTATTGGCAGTTTATTTCCAACTTATTGCAAGTTACTTTCTTTCATTTGTGGATATCTCATGTTCATTGTATATTGGATCTAATGGTGAATTCTTTTGTATATATTGTGCAATTATCTAATTTGCTAATTTCATTGTGAGCTTATCTTTGTTATATTTCATTTGTATATTTCATCTTGTAATTATCTCAAGTGTAAAGTTATGTTCTTATTTCATTGTAACTAGATCATTTAATTATTCTTTGTATTTCTGTTGTATAAACTTAATTGACCCCCTCTACCCAATCTTTAGGCACTAGTCTTAGTTGTCCTTGTAGGGAAAGGTCTGATTGTCATTGAAGCTTTGCATTTGCATTGCTGCTTGTCATATAGGTTAGTCTCCCCCTAACTTAATAAACTAAAATTAACTCCTAGATCACATTAATCAACTTACATAGTAAGTAGGGTCTACCCCCTTGGCTTCCCTAGGAGTGAGCCTAGACGGAAGAAGTCCAAGTCGAGGTGACAGTGGGTTTGGACTTAGGCATTGTGCCTCCAAGGACACACCAAGTGGGTTGGAGACTTCTCCACACTTGTAGGTGTGTATAAGGACGACAACAGTGCCCATGACTTCCTTCATGTGGTCAAATGCCTTCTGTGACTCGTCGGTCCAGATGAAGGTCCCCTGTCTGGTGAGATCGGTGAGCGGTGCCCCCAACCTTGAAAAACCTCTCTCAAACCTCCTGTAATAGCTGCATAGCCCAAAGAAACTCCTCAACTCTGTCACTTTCTTAGGCGTTGGCGAATCCAAAATGGCCCTAATCTTCTTTTGGTGCACCTGTACACCCTGTGCACTGATAATGTGGCCCAAATAAAGAAGCTCTGTCATGCCAAACTCACACTTTGATTCCTTGGCATATAGTGACTAGGACTCCATGATGCTGAGTACCTCATCCAAGTGCCTCAGGTGCTCCTGCCATGTCTTGTTGTAGACCAAGATGTCGTCGATCCTTGAAAATGATCCTTGAAAATACTAATTTCCTCAAATGATCCTTGAAAATATGGTTTATGCAAGACTGAAATGTAGTTGGTGCATTGGTTAGCCCAAATGGCATAACTAGAAACTCAAAATGATCAAAGTGGCATCTGAATGTCGTCTTCTCTATATGCTTCTCTCGAATGCGGATCTGATGATATCCAGAGCATAGATCAATCTTAGAGAAGAAAACTGCCCCATGCAGTTCGTCCATCAACTCATCAATGCGTGGGATAGGATACCGGCTTTTGATGGTTTTCTTGTTCAAAGCTCAGTAGTCTATACACATCCTCATGGTACCATCCTTCTTCAAGACTAAGACAACTGAAGAAGCGAATGGGCTACTACTAGGTCTGATGTGTCCCATCTCTAACAATTCCTTGATTGCTTTCTCTATCTCACCCTTGAACCTCCGAGGATGATGATAGGGTGCTGTAATCATGGGTTTAGCACCCTCCTCCAACTCAATGGTGTGCTCAAACCCCTTATCAGGTGGTCTCCCTGGTGGAATCGGACCAAAAACCTGTTGATGTCGCCCCAAAAAAGTTCTAATCTCTGTCTGATACTGTTGTTGACCATCTGAATCCCTTCGTGTGGTGATCAAGAACTCAGTTGCATAAGCTACCTCCCCGTGCCTGAAGATCCTCTCCATCCTCTTGGCCGAAACTGTCCTGGGTGACCCTATCGACATGCCCCTCAACACAATCCTCTTTCCCTCATTGTCTATGAACCCCATCTCAAGGGTTTGGTAGTTGGTCGTGATCTTGCCCAAGGTGATCAACCACTGGACTCCCAACACCACATTTGTGTGAGATAGGTCAACTACATAAAATGTGTCTCTCACGGTTTAGTTACCTAGCTTTACCTCCAAGTCTGGGACTCTGTCTATACACTTCATTGTGTGGCCATCTGCTACTGCAACATTAAACCCCTCAAACTCCTCTGACTGAAGTGTTTGCCTTGATACCAATGAAGCATCAATGAAGTTGTGGGTGGCCCCACCATCTATCAAGGCAATTGCCCGCTGTCTCTGAATAGTCCCTCTGATCCGGAGGGTGTCATACCTGGGAATACCAAAAAGGGTTGCTATGACTCCTCCCTTTGTTGGTGCCCATCGATTAGCCTTCTCACGACGTTGTGGTACTACTGGTGGTTGGGCCCCTACTCGTGTCGATGGTCTTAGTGGAGGCTGCTACTCCGCCTATGATGGCTCCTCCTCTGAGCTCGTGGATCCACTGTCCTGTTCTCCCTCATCACTGTCCACACTGTTTGCTGCCACCGCAATATAATGGATCTCTCCCTTGCCCATGCACCTGTGGTCGGGGACACAAGGGTCCTTGCAAGTGAAGCAGAGATTCTTCCTCATAAGCTCTCGCCTCATCTCATCATCCAACTTCTCCTTGCCCTTCCATTCTCTCTGGAATGGCTTCCTGTCTTTGTCCTTCTGTGGCACAAAGGGTTTGGAGAAAATTTTAGTTTTTGGCATTGAGTCTGCTAGATCTCTAGTGCGTAGGATGGCATCCTGTAATGTGTGAGGCATGTAGGCCTTTACCCATCCTCTCAAAGGTTCTGTGAGCCCCTCTGTGAAAAGCATGACCAACCTGGGCTCTGAAATATCTGTCACTGCCACGGCTACCTCTGGAACTCTGTGATGAATGCCTTTGGTGTGCCAGTCTGCGTCAATTGAGCTAAGTCCCTGAAAAGGATCTCTGGATCCCTCCTGTCAAACCTGTCCATGATCCTCTCTTTGAACTCCCTGTAAGAAGTGATGTGACTATGACCCAACGTCACCAGTCCATGATGCCAGCACTCGTTTGCCTCACCCTCCAAATGCAGGGTAGCGAAATCAATGGCCTCAGTCTCTGTGATTTGGTTGAGCTTGTAGTACGTGTCCAGTTTTTGTACGCAAGCTTTAGCAGTGCATTTGGATGATCTGTCGAAAGAAGGTATAGTGAGTTTACCAACTTTTCAGATGAAGTCTATGTTATGCTCATGTTGCTGCTGTTGTTGTCCTCCCCTCTGAGTATCTCTGGGATGGTTCCTGAGCCTGAGTCCACAATACTCGACTAGGGTCATGTCCTAATGGAAATCTGGTCCCAATGCTGCATACTCTCTCCTATACTCGACAGTATCATCTACCTGTGTAGGCTGCCTCTGTGCTATCATTTGTTGTGTTGTTACTGGGGGTGCCCTCAGGAAACTGGGGAATAATGGCCTTGGAATCCTACTCGAAGAAGTATATGTGCGAGTAGGTGAATGGGGTATGTTGCCGGCCTCCGAGTTCCCTTGCGCTGCATGTAGGGCCTGTGTGCCCGGTGTGCTCTTTGTGGCCAACCTATCGGCCATCTGTGCCAACCACTGAGTCATAGCCTGCTGACTGACCACTAAGTTGTTAAGTACCTGCATGAAGCCTGCCTTTGGGTCCATGGGTGCCTTGCCACTGCCCTCAGGTCTCTCATATCTGTCTCCCATCATCCTCTTTACCTCACGCTCTACCTCATGCTCTGCCCTTCTGTTTGCTTCCCTATGCGCCTCTTCCTCTTCCTCTGAACTGGGAGGAAAGGGGGGATAATCTGGCCTAGGTCTCCCCTCCCTGCATCTGTTGTAAGTGACATATTCGTCACCTACGTGCTCATGACCCTCTGGGTCCTCTGCTGAACTCATCAACTTTAGTCATAGTCTGGCAGGACTAAAGCTCTGATACCTTTGTAATATCCATAATTCCGCAGATCGAAATATATGCCTTAACTGCCTATTATTTGCTGTTGGAACTGATACACTTTGGCTTTCTGGATGCGTTTAGTAATTCAATTTTAACATGCATGGTGATTTTCCATGTGGACCATTTGTTTAATGGTATACAATCAAGCATGCAATAGATAAAGAACACAGAACAACTGCAATCTATGTATTATGAATTTTGACTGAATACAATGCCGCATGCGGCTAAGTAAAATAAATCTCTCGGATAGATCAGAGACAAAAGGATCTTAGCCGAAATACAATAAACAAACTGAAACAATAATACTCGGAAATAGAAGAATGTTGCTGGATCAATGGATGAGCTGTAAGATCTGTTGCATGCTACGACAACTCATACAACAACTGCTACAAGACTGGAAAGCTCGTCTTGGTGGCTAAACTCCTTGGATCTTCCTAGAATCTATCTGAAACAGTGCACCCTGACCTCATACACACTCTCGGTGTCTGTCTGACTGAAGATCGACCCTTTGCTAATCTGTATGGACCCCGGATGGAGCCCCCTGGGGGATTGCGCCCTAACTGCTGCCAATAACTGTGCCATAGAGATTCCACTGACGGAATCTGGCTGTAATAGTCTCAAACTGAGTTCCCTAGGCCCCTCTGTAATGGGTCGGGAGTGTTTCCCCGGCTCAGGGCCGGTGAACTCTCTGGAACCCTGTGAATGTCTCCTCAAGAGTTGTTCCCTCATTGGACAATTGTTGTGCCCCTAATGATTTCTCCATTGGAATCTGACGAGAAACCAGTCAATAGATGTGCCCTGCCTTCCTCTCAACTGGGTTGGAAGGGAATCCCTAGATTCTCCCTGGTTGGGACAAGTCAAATCTCTAAGTCTCCTCAGAAGCTGCGTCCTCACCCTAAATAAGTGCGCCCTTGCTGCTGCAACCTGTGTAACTGCTGCTAAAGATCGATGGAAGATCTGTATGATCTCCCCTGTGACTAGGGTGTGTCTCTCAACACTGAAATCAAGCTTTGGGTGTATTTCTCCTGGAATCCACAAAGTTACTAATTCGCTGACCCTATGAAGTCGCGTCAGAGCTCACTCTCAAATCATAAAATATGCATAATGAGGAATTAGGTCGCTTTTTCCTCCTCATATACTTCTCCAAAACCCTAATTCGTTGTTGACTTCTATTTTTAGCTCAACATCACTTAAAGGCGCTTTTACCCACTTTTCACTTAATGTCACTTTCAAATTATAACTTTCTCTAGTGAAGTAACATCAAGTGACCTTGTTTTCCCCTGTATCTCCCTGGCTGTAGTCTAACGGGGATGTTTAGACTAGTAAGCCCTTCGCTTTGGAGCTCCTACTCGGAAAGGGACATTACATAGCAGACTTGTAGTTGCCTACTATTCCTCACTCCAAGTTGTATCAACTCAAATGGGTTAAGGAATTTGGAAAGCCTACTCATCACTTAGAGGTGCTCTATCAACTTTTCCATTGGACCCTTTGATGACACAATGAAGTGTGATGTTACTCATCCCATTTGTTGCAGATTTGATCTTGGCAGATCATTTTGATAGACATGCTCAATATGATGGCTACTTCAACACCGATAGGCTACAAAAGGATGATAAGACATGCAAACCCACTTCTACTTCTCCTGTCCCACCTGTACTTTCTACTAGACCAACTATTAAACATGTCACTCTTAACAAATTCATGTGATTGTGCATTGTTCACCAAGTCAAGGAAGACAAAAAAGGGAAGTGACCTCCCTTTGGTATACAACGGAGGATTGATTCATATATAGATATGTTTATGAACTCAAGGGTTTACATCCCCTTCGGAACATTCAACATTCCATTGTGTTGGCTCTTCATTGTCCAATTTCCCTACATAACACAACTCCCCAAATGAATGCACAGAGATTGAGTGACAAATTACACAACTCTTGGAGTGTGGAAAGAGCATGCCTATCACATTCCCTTGTGGAACTCTGACCTTGGTAGTTCCCAAGAAGGAGCAATAGGGTTGGTGTCTTTACAAAGATTTCAAGGCCCTTAACAAGGTCACTGTTAAGAACTGCTCCCCATTGCCTCAAGTTGATGACCTTTTTGATCAACACAAGGGGGATGAGTATTTCACCAAGCTATACCTTGCTTCAGGATATCAACAAGTGTGTATGGAGCCTAATGACGTATGGAGTACAACTTTCAAGGCCAAATTTGTTCTCTTTGAGTTGTTGGTCCTGTCTTTTGGTGTCACTAATGTACTTGCCACTTTAATGAGAATCGTCAATGACACCTTCTGCCCACACCTTGGTAAGTTCATAGTGGTTTACTTAGATTATATTTGGGTTTTAAGTAAGACTTGGTTAGAGCATTTGCAGTGTCTCTGTGCTGTTTTGGACCTCCTCCGCCAACATAAGTTGCATACCAAAAATGAAGAAACCCTTCTTCAGATAGACTTTGGGCTTTCTGATCGATGCAACATGAGTTGACACATATCCTTCCAAATTTCAGGTTTTGAAGGACTAGCCCAGTCTACCACCATCACTGATCTCAAGGGTATCTTGGGAGGTATGAATTTTTATATTAAATTTATCTGACGATACTCCCACTTTGATTGCCCACTGAGTTAGGACAACAATCAGAAGACTTTTCGTTGGACTGCCAAAGCAAAATGAGTATAAAAAATGTTGAAATTTGCTCTGTGCTCTGCACCAGTGCTTCCTCTTTCTGTCTTGTAGTAGCCTTTCGAGATTAGGACAAATGCTTTACAATATGCCATAGGTTTTGTTCTTAAGCGGAGAGGGCATCCTGTGGCTTATCATTCAGATACTTTGTCCTATGCCAAGCTAAAAAACAACACTTATGACAAGGAATTTATGCACTGGTCAAAGCACTTTTTCCTTGGTAAGGAAACTCTCTTACAGATGATCATCATCCCCTTGAGTTTTTGACTTCCCAGTCTAAAATTCAGAAGAAAATACATTTAGAATAGGCTTCCTACATTCAACAGTTTCCTTTGGTAATTAAATATAAGAAGGGTAGCTCAAATAAAGGGGCTGATCTCCTAGGAAGACCCCCTGCCAAGGTTCTTTCTATCTTGATCTCAGGTGTGCAGTCTATGAGGACTGGAAATCCCAATATGAGGATCTCTCTCTCTCTCTCTCTCTCTCTCTCTCTCTCTCTGTTGCTCGCTCACTCAAATAAAAGGGCCAATCTCCTAGGAAGACCCCCTGCCAAGGTTCTTTCTATCTTGATCTCAGGTGTGCAGCTTATGAGGACTGGAAATCCCAATATGAGGATCTCTCTCTCTCTCTCTCAGTGTGTGTGTGTTTGACAAGGACGCTTTGATATGTGATGAACAATTTTATGCATTGCCCTGTATATCCATTATTGAATTTTTCTGATGTCAAAGTGCAGAAGATATTCAAGTGGATGCACATAGGAAAATTACTAAAGTTGAGTGGTTGCTATGCATCAATAATAATATTTATGGTGTTTGTGTTACATGTTTCATTTTCTTCATCCTGAATATTTTGAGATAGGAGCTGGGAAAATTTTGTGCATTACAGATAGAAAATTTACATCTCAGTAGCTTATGTAATGAGTGCATTACAGCTGTGTTTACAGAGTGAGTACACCATAAATTTGGAACACAAATAGATGTAATAGAGTTCCATCATAGCAAGCATGATTTCTTGGTTCAGATAAATTGTAATTCCTTATAAATGTTTAATCCAGGTGCTTAAGTCGGATACCTGTCGCTGTTGGAACAGAATCGACTCATTTTGACCTTGCACAAGCAAGAAAGGAAAAAACAATCCATGGTTTACAAGCAAGTGGTGGTGATTGGCTTGTTCTGCATCTTGCAGAGCTGGTTGCTCTTGCTTACAAGGTTTTGAAGAATATGAGAAATCCATTTACTAATTATAGTTTTTATTCTTTCTGGTTATTTTCTGCCTCATTAAGCTATTTTCTTTTCTAAACTTAATTTTCAAACTCGTTGTTAATGGGAGATTCGTTAATACATGAAACTCTTAGATACTTCAAGTTGCCAAGGAAGTAATAAAGAAATGTGTATGTTTGTAAGGGCTAAACTCTTGCATTTATTGTAACTGTGGCAACCAATAGGTCAGTACTGGTCCTTTTGAGAAGATGCGGCCACTGGGTGTAACTTTGCTTAGTACCATTGTGGATAAGGTAAAGCAGGACAGGATTGATGTTATTTCAATTTTTCTTGTGCTCATGAGTCATACCCTTTTTATGGCAAACATGAAAATCCTCTCGCTTGGTACTTATAATCCTATCACTGTGAAACTTTACATAAACTACTTGTTAAAGTATCAAAAGTTAAAAAACAAGTATTAATGTACTTTCTTGTACATTATGAAAGTTGCATGCTAACCTCAATATGATATTTGGAATATAGATGAATATAATATTTTTTGACAGCAGCTTGGGCAGTTTATTGACTCAAAATGATCTTGTTTGTTTCAGTTTGAGAAAACAGAAGATCCAGACCTTCCTGCACACTATTTGATGGAACAATATCAGGTGCAGTTATAGTTTTACACATATTTGCCAATACAGTTGTGATATTTTTCAACATGTTATTTTCTTCCCCCTCCATCACCATGGTTTGAATATTACTGTGTTTTTCACCTGAAGTGAGGAAATGAGTATGAGTTTTTTTCATATATATCCATAGTATGCATATAGATATACATTGTATGGGCAGGCACTCTCAAGTTTTTCAAAATGTTATTTTCACCCCTCTCCATCACCATTGTTTGAATATTATCATGTTTCTTCACCTGGAGTGAGTAAATGGGTACTGATTCTCCAAGTGGGTTTCGAAAACAATGTGATAAAAAATTTGAAGAAAGACTGAAATTCCATATCAATATATGAATGTACGAGTAGGAAAGAAAACTTATATATACATAGTGTGCATATAAATGTATGGGCAGGTGTCATATTTTCTTCAATGTGCCACAAAGTTTCCGGGACAGGGGGAGCGTGGGAGCAGGGAGACACACGTGGGGGTATGGGTGGGAGCACCCCCGAATTTTAAGGAAATTCAGGGCAGACGGGGGAATGTCAGGGTCCCTAGCATAGGGGTCCTCGTCTCTAAATTTATAAAATTAAAAATAATAATGATAAAATCCTAACAATAACAATTTATCCCATGCAAATTCATCATTGTGCAATCCAGTGAAAACACTATAATCTTGCCAATCCTAAAATCCTAACAGCTGTCAAGTCTGTTGAATTCTGAATGGGATATGAAATTCTACTTTCTCCATATGCAGTCCGATGAGGTTGGAACCACTCTCAAGCATCCTGAAGCAATTAATGATAATGTTCAAAATTTGAGTAAAAGTTGACGTTCTCCTTTGTCTTACCCTAAGTAAAAGGATAGAAAAGGTAATATAAAGGAGAATGTCAACTTTTACTTTAAGAATGTAATATTAACATTAATTACCAGGGTCACAAACTCCACAATGCTCTAACCCCTATCTTTGTTCTGTCTTAAAGGGTTTGTTGACCACCTATTTCGATTAGGGGTCAACTCCATGTACCATGAAGATATGCACTTGATGTTGCTACCAAGTTGAAGACTTGTTGGTTCTACAAGGCAGTTTTGGCCTCAGCACGTATTTTTGTAATTGGAATTTCCGCTCCCTTGTGTGGGATAATAATGTAATGGGTTTGCATGGATCATAGTTTAGGTTAGTTGCCTAGGACATTATCATTAGAGTGTTTTTTTTTCCTCAGGTTATTAATTTGGCCAAATGAGCCTTTTTAATTTCCCTTGAGTTTTTCACTCCCACAATAATCCTCCAAAGTGGTGAAAGGCGTTCTAATGGTCGATCCCTATGGTGACTCGTGTCTAGGAATATTGTAAATGACCATGCTAGACATCTTCTAGAGTCTTGCGGAATTTCGTCGAATCTAAAGTATTTTTTTTAATTTTTTAAAATTACCTAGTTAATGGTAATTTTAATTAATTTTGATGTAAAAAATGTAAAAACTAGGTCCTTGGGATTTTTGATAGGGGTATTTGTGCTCAAAAGAAATGGAATGAGACCCCCTACACCCTTGGACCAAGTTTCATCTCAATTGGACAAGTTTTGCTAGGTGTTTTTCCATGAGGAGTCCAAGTCAGTCTAAAACAACAATTTAATTGCTTGATTTGACATAGTCAAAATGTCAAATTTTTGTAAATTGAGCAAATTGATTGGAAAAAGAGTGGGAGATTATCCTAAACCTTATTCCTAAGTTAAGAAAACCTTTTCCTAACTTAACTTAGTCCCCACACTTTATCCTCACTCCAACACATTCACTCGCCTAGGGGATTTGCGCCCCCCTTGATGAGCATGTTGTCCCAACTCATGAAATAAAAGAAAAACACCCCCCTAACACCTAGAGCGCCGTCCTAATGTCTAAGTTAGACTATTGGGTGGATTAAATGTGTTTTCCCATCCCCCTCACTCATCCCGCACACCCCTCACTTGCTCAAAACCCTAAAAGTGAGCCCCCCTTGAGATTGATAGTTTTTGTGTGAGTGACACTTGGAGCTCATCCAAGAGGGGTCACTCTTGCCTCCCAGGTATAAATAAAGGCCTCCCCCTCCCTCTTTTGACAACTATTCTCAGTGCAAGGTTACTCTACCCAAATATCTCCTCTCCTCTCCATTCTCTCCCACTCTTCTCTCTTATTCTTTCTTGCTGTATCATTATTTTCTCAAGCTTGTGGCAAGTATTTTCTCAAGCTTGCTTCTAATAAAGAAATATTTGGAGGAAAATATTGGCATTGGGAGTCTTCTTGGTGCTTTGCTTTGGATCTATATTGGAGGTAACTTGTATTGTGGTTATTTTGAGTTTTTGCTTGTAGATTTAGTGTAGGGTGTCCAAGCAAAGTATTTTGCTTGGATAGATCTATGGTAGTATTGCCATAGATCTTATGTGAAGTAGTTTCATAATTTTAGCAAAGTATTTTGTTGATATTCTTGGATTTGCTCACCCGCTTGCATGTGTTGTAGCTTAATCTCTTGTATTTGCAGGTTACTAAGGGTTGAAAATGATAAATTTCAGATCTGGAAATTTATCACTTCACCCACTTAAAATCCTCTTGAAATTTTTGTTCTTATCTTTCTTATTCCTCTAACATTTTGGGTACATTTTCTGCCATAGAATAGCTCTCTTTCAACATATTATATGCTGTCCTTATTGTTAAAAAATTTTGGTTTTCACTAACAATTTTTTTTGAAGATATTTGGTGGTTTTGTAGCATTTTCAACAAGCTTTTGCTTGCTGATTTTCTACAGGTTTTCACCAAAAAGAGGGATCTACAACCCATTTGGAGCATCTGCAAGCTAAGGATCAACCTCCCAAGTTGCGGTAAACATTACCCTTCATCCTCTACATCTTTTTCTCATTGTAAGCAAGCCCAAGAGAGTCTCTAGGGCTTGCATTTCTCTAAAGTCTTGTAAATTTATGTAATTTCTTTTCTTAGTTTGCCTACACCTATCATAGAGTTTGGCCATGCCAACCATGCTAAAACGTAAGGCTAGATTGTAGATTTTAATTTCAACATTAGTTTTACTTTACTTGTTTGACCCACTTGTCCTTAAGACAAGGTTGTGTGGCTAGGATCTTTCCATTTTCAAGTTTTATTTCAAGTTATTTATTTTATTCCCCACTTGTCCACAAAACTGGAAGGCTTTGTCCTCCACCTTGTGCACTTGTTGTGGTTGCAATAGTTTAGATTTACTTATCAAGTTATCTATTCCATTTATTATTTGTTTGCCTACACCTAGCATAGTGTTTGGCCAAGCTAACCATGCTATAACGTAAGGCGATGTAGATGTTAATGGTTGTTTCTTCTATGTGCTCATTGTTTCCATCCTTATACACACTTTCAAATGCGAGCTAAGCTCGGCTCACTTAGTATGTCCTTGGAGGCACAATGCCTAGGTTCACAGCCCACGCTGTCACTTTGATCAGAACCTCTTCCGTCTAGGCTCACTCCCAGGGAAGCCAAGGGGGGTAGTCCCTAGTTTCTAGTTAAGTTTTAAAGTTAAGTTCTAGGAGGTGAGTTTAATTATTTACAAGGTTTGGGGGATTCTAATCCTAAGATGCACAAGTAGCAATGCAAGATGCAAGGGTTAGTATGTTAAGCAAGACCTTTCCCTAGGGTAACTAAGACTAGTGCCTAAGATTGGGCAAGGGGTCAACTAAAGTTAAAGGATGATTCGTTACAAATATGATTACAAGATATACAAAAGAATAATTGAATCAAATATTAAGTACAAGATTTACAAGTGAAGAATGCTAGAGTACAACAAGCAAGCTAACCACTTTTAAGTATTTGTGTGCAGGATATAAAGAGATCAAAGCATCATCACATTTATGAGATTATCATCAACACATCAACAAAGAAGATTTAGAGATTTTAAGCACAAGTGTTATAAGGATGAAGATTACCCACACTCTTGGTTATTAAACCCACAAAGTATTTAGATGTTTTAGCCCAAGGTTGGATTATTAAAGGTTTCTTAAGATTATCAAGTTTTAATTACCTTTATTAAGATTTTCACCAAAGCCTCCTCCTCCTATTGTCAAATGGCTGTTGGATGCTCAAGATAGTATAGCAACGAGGCTAACCCTAGCTGTCACAGTCAGCCCAATGCCTTGAATTTTTACGGAAATGACACTCCTTTGTGCCGTGAGACCGTCCCCTGCCTATCACTATCCGTTGCCCTCCTCAATACCCGTTTTAGATGGTGAAGATGGTGGTCTAAGGTACCCTATTAAGTCTATTAAGTTAATATATGAATTAGGTAGACTTTTAGGTATGTTTTAGAGTGTTTTGAAGATTTTATGAAGCTTTTAAAATGTGATTTAGTGCTATGGCCGAAACTTACTTCAGCTTAAATGTGTTTCTTAAGCTTATGAAATGAAAGACATTAACACATATAAGGTATGTGAGAGAAAGTTACTTAGTGCACCAATATGTAGCTTGCAAAGTAAAGAAGTAAAACGACAAGGGGCAAGAACAACTTGCCAATAAGATACGAAAATGAACACTTATCTTAAGATGATAAAGAGCATTGAGAAAGAAGATTTAAGTGTGAGAAAGAAGATTTAAGTGCTTGTCTATACTATCAACTCTACCATAAGAATTAGTTCAAGTGTGTTGGCAAATGGCGTTAAGATTAATGCATGAAAGAAAAACACCATTCACTTAACTTATTGAAGCATTTAAACATTTAGGGTTAGATTTAAGCATGTAAAGTAAAGATTAAACTCTAAGGAGCTTAAGCATGCAAATAGATCTAGCTAAGTTGATTATGCCCAATAGGCTTAAGCTAGAGATTGAGTATGTGTGAGATCTAGATCTAGGATATATCAAAACATCAAGCACTTAGATCAGTAACACATATTAAACCCTAACCTTACCTTTGGGGTGTTCTTCTCCCAATAGGTAGGCAATTATTAGACTTAGAGAATGCTTGAAAGAGAAAAGGAAAGAAGAAAGAGAGAGAGGCAAGCAAGAGAAAAAAGAAAGAGAGGCAAGCAAGCAAGGGAAGCAAGAAACTCATTAACCCCACGTCTTAGCTTAGGAAAGTGATATTGAGATGAAAAACTCTAAGCTAGATCTAGATCCAAGCTCACACGTGGGAGGTAGGTCGTACCAATCCTTCTCCCAAGCTATAAGCTACTAAAATTAGCAAGAAATGAAGGAGAATAAACGCAAGAAGCTAGAGAAAGAGAAAGAAGGTTGAGAAATAGCTACCAATCCCTTTGGGGGGTCTTTGAGTGTTGTGTGGATGCCTTTGGGTAGCCAAAACCCCTCTCAACCAAATCTGAACCTGCAAAAACCAACAAGGTATCCTT